>QVTF01022328.1:170000-205000 GCA_003573665.1 Oxygymnocypris stewartii
CTGCTAAACCAGTCCTGAGCTCAAGATTCTATCCACGCTGTAACTGAGAACTGTATATTTAATTATTTTAAAGATAATCTTATTTAACAGCTTCTGTTGCAGATGATTTACGCTGAGGTTCATACATTAATATAGACTATATTATTAGATATTAATGTAAGCTTATATCTAATATAATATACAATTATAAGATTGTGTGACATTCTTATTATTTGATTTATAGGCCTATTTATTAAAACAACAGGTTTTTCCTGCATTCTGTGTTTCGTTTGTTCTGGTTTGAGGCCAAATACTTTCATGCAACTGAGAAAATAAATAAGCGAACACTCAGTCGGGCTCATAACCTTCCCAAGGGTATTTTGTATCCAGTCCTCTTATAAGAGGTCACGTTTCCCAGAATCCGGTTTACATTCCAGTGTCACAAAAGTAATGCACTGCAATTTCCCGACCCATAATCCGCCGCTGGTCAACTGGAATAGAATGACCTTTTCTGCCGATTGGCTTGCACCTTCATTATAAGGGATGACAATCAAAATCTCCAGAACGTTTTATAGACACTGAGTTTATGCGGCTCTCGGAGTCCCGGGGTGACAGAGAAATAGAGAATTCCCTCATGCACACACTGCTGGCTCTTTCTGAGGGACTTTTCCAGACCACCTCTCCTCTCTGCTGCTAATGTAACAATGCTCTCTGTGATTTCATCAACCTGAGCCACAAACCACAAAGTGCAACGTGTGTGTGTGTGTCCTTATGTGACCTCACCCCTCGAGTTCAGCTTGCTTTGCACACTGTTTCAGACACACACACACACACACACACACACACACACACACACACACACACACACACACACGCATGTTTGTCCTCTAGTCATTTTATATATCAAACAACAACAGCAGCAGTTATAAATGCACTATGCGGTGAAAACAATATTGAAGCATTTACACAAACTGAACATGCAAACCTAAACTCTCTGAATAAATCCTTAAACCTCTGCAAAGTCAAACAAACAGACTCGTAGTGACTTGCACTTCTGTTCAAAGGTTTGGGGTTGGTGAGATCTATACTACTTTTATTTCATCAAAGATGCATTACATTGATCAAAAATGACAGTAGACTTGTTTTATGTGTTACAAAAGATTTCCATTTCAAATAAATGCTGTTCTTGTAAACTTTCTATTTATTTGTGAATCCTGAAAAATGTATTGAATCACACTTTCAATCACAGCCAATGTTTATTCGGGTTTTATTAAAGACTCCAGCATTTTCCTGTGCTCTGCTTTGCTTGTAGACACAGCTTCGAGAAGATTCAAAACATTTGTTTCGAGACATTTTATTTGCAGACTGCCAGTAACTTGATTTACTTTGAACTGTTTTTCTAATTTTCAAAAGTTTTCGGCTAGGAGGCGATCTCATCGAACCCATGAGCTAGTGGTTTTACTTAATATTAAATCAGTTTTATAAAGATGTAGGCATTTGCGAAGCAATTGATTCAAAGTTTTAAAAAGGCTTGTTTCTCTCGTCACAACACTGTAAACAATGACAGTGATTTTAACAGTAAAAACTGTGAAAATGCTTCATTAAAGACCTGTTAAATGGTTGATGGTAAGTTCCTGTAAAATGTACCTGATGTTCCCAGAACTTCCTGCGTTACATTTCAAATTTAGTTTGAATCTGATATTTTTTTCTTCTTAGTTTTTTTTTTCTTATCAGTTATGTTTGTTCGGGCTGTATGTTAAATCTAATGTTGTTAAATTAATGTTTATTGCGTATTTCAGTTTATTGAGTGTTACCATGATGGTGATTAGTGTTTGTGTGAATGACGCTGTGCCTCTTCTGTATATATTAATATTTAAAAGCAGCTTGTGATGGGCTTTGGATCATCATGTGACTCTCATCACCCCCTTTTTTTAATGCGTATCAGTGTATTACAAAGATACAAAACAGATTTCAGTGCTTCAATAGGTTGGTATATTAACATTATATCAGTTAAATAAGTTAAAATCGTAAAACCTAAAATTTTGTATTTTATATGGTTTTATATTTTTATATGGCGTTTTTATTTTACTGTAGATGTTACGTAATTATTTTACAGTATAGTTTTTGTCACAATTAACTAAGTTTCAGCTTCATGTAACTCTCCCACCATACATGCACCGGAGCAGGAGCTACTTCTCTCTGTTTACAGAAATTATATAACATGTACATACCAACGAATAATGTTTGAACGGAATTGCCCATATAATCCATCTCAACATCTCTTAGACAAATAAATTAATCAAATAAATAACATTTTATATATAGACCTATATTATTATCATTATTATTTCAGGGGTTTATAAAAAAAAATTCTGGTATAGTACAAAGTTTTGATGATTGATTATTTTAGCACTTTCTCATTAATATCCTCTAGTTATTTTTTATTAAAAGAATACACATCTGAGCATTTTAATTCTCAACTCAAATAATCAAGTGCAAACAGGCTCTCTGATTTTGCCAAAAACACAGAGCAGAACTGGTTGGCAGGATGAGATAGCATTCACTAAAACATTAATTAAATATCCATTCTTGGACTTCATTCATTTGTTCATTACGAATCTAAACAGCTATTAGATTTGATATGGTAAATCTAATTTTGATGTTTCAAGAGCGTGAGAGTTTAAATGTATTGTAAGAAACATAATGTCCCTAATGCAGGTCCAACACTGATGGCAAACAGTGCCTCGGGCCGTCCCAGGTGCAAAGATATAATCAGACCTGCGTAGACAAAAAGATCTAGAGAATTCCAGCCTGTCAAATGCATCATAATGTGCTGTTAGCTGCCAAAGCAAGGAGCAGGAGTCTGTGCTACCCACCGCATGCTTCAATAACACACGGAGCGGTGTGTGTGTGTGAGCGTGTGTGTGAGAGAGTGTGTGTGTGTGTGAGAGAGTGTGTGTGTGTGTGTGTGTGTGTGTGTGTGTGTGTGTGTGTGTGTGTGTGTGGTTGTGTGTGTCTGTGTGTGTGTGTGTGTGTGTGTGTGTGTGTGTGTGTGTGTGTGTGTGTGTGTGTGTGTGTGTGCGTGTGTGTCTGTGTGTTGTGTGTGTGTGTGTGTGTGTGTGTGTGTGTGTGTGTGAGTGTGTGTGTGTGTGTGTGTGTGTGTGTGTGTGTGTGTGTGTGTGTGTGTGTGTGTGTGTGTGTGTGTGTGTGTGTGTGTGTGTGTGCTCACAGTCGATACAGTGAAGATTCGTAGAAGAATCTACATACATCATTACACTGAGGAGAGTCAACACACAACCAAATGAATGTGCATTATTTAAACTTAAAAACTCTTCATCATTGTGATATTCATTATAGTGCCTGCTACATAAACATGGGGAAAAAATTATAGTGTAATGAAAACAGCACAAAATAATTAAAGCAATAGCTCAAAAAAAATGCAAATGCTGTCATCATCACCGATCTGTCTTCATGGATTATGAAAGATGTTTAGCAGAATATCCAAAGTGCTTATTTTCATATAAAGAAGTGAAAAAGGTAGTCCATATGACTCAACAACAGTCGCAATGATAATGATTTTAAGTAATGATTTTAAGCAATTTCAGTAATGATTTTAAGCAATACTTGTTAAAAAATTATATTAATTATAATATCATAGTATGTGAAACCTACATAATTCTGCTGATACAAAAAAAAGTAATTATTATTTAAAAAAAATAATAGTACTTGAAGGCTGAAATGGCTCAACATTTATTAAGCTCCATATTTATTTTAATTTAAATCGATTGCAATAAAGTAGATTTCCTTCAGTTTCTCACACAAGGCAATCACCGGTTTAAGAACACTTTCAATATTTTTACTAAACGTAACATTATAATGATATATATAAAAATTATCTGCAGTCTCTGATCACTGCAAAAGTAAATCAGATGCTGCCTTACATTTATAAGGTGAATCAAATTGGCTTTACAAGTTCAATTATATTAAACCGACTTAAACATGAGTTGAATCTTATGCAACTTAAAAAAGTCAAGTTGAAATTGGTTAAATTGTCTTGACATAAAAACACATTGCTGTGACTTATTTTCCATATCATTTTGTACAGTGTTGTTATCAATTTACACTGTTTGGGGGTGAGCAGCTCAGAAGTTCTTCAAAGCATCTTATGGAAATAAAAACCAGGTTTGGATCAACATGAGAATGAGAGAATTTGTATTTTTGGGCAGATGTTATCATAAAATAGCAAGAGTCTCAAAACTTTCATAATTTCAGATTTGCTCAGGTTTCTGTATTATAAAGCTTTCTAGAAACAGTGATAATCATACATGTTACATGTACTTAGTATTATAATAACACTTAATTACATGCAAGCTACCCTAAACCACACCCTGGTCCTAACCATATAGTAAGTACATGTAGTAGATTAATCTTACTCAATACATAAATGTATAATTACACTGTAACAAGGACACCTTAAAATAAAGTGTAACCAAAATCACTCCATGTGCTTCAGAGAGTTCAAAATCTGACCTTTTCAAAAAGGTTTCTAAAAGCCCAGTACTTTAACACATAGCTCAGGTTGATGCTATTAAACTGAAGTCTGCCTCAGTGAACTGCACGAGTACCGAAGCTCTCCAGTGACATCAAACACTTTAAATGGGTTAAAAAGCTTCAACCATTAAATTCCCCCCAGGAGACAGACGGAGTCAGGCAGACTAATGCATGCTGGTTAGACGTAATGAACTGAGCTGGTCAGGATGAGTGGACTCTCTGGGAGAGACTTTATTAATAGCCATGTTAACCTCTCGTTAAGACTCACCATCTGATTGTCCTGATACCCAGACGTCTTGCAGTACATGCCTACATAGGCAGCTTCACTGAAACAGAACCTGATTTGGAACAATCTACACTCCATGTATCAAACCAGTTTTTCATTCGCATGCTGCTAAGTTAACACGATGATAAATCTTGAGTAAAATTGTCTGCTTTCATTTAGACCCAACTGTTTTTAACAATACATGTTGACACAGAGCTTGTCGCAATGCATGGAGGGATTGCTTTCCTATATAGGTCTAAGTATGATGGTATTGCGACCTTTTGAAGCAGGCTTTGCAACACATCGGCACCTACATTTTACGTATAGAGATCAATCATGTTGCATTATGGGATTGCCTTTTCCATGCATGATACATGCTGATAAAAAAAACTGTGTCAGTAACTCTCTAGAATATAGGCAGCCAGTTCTCTATTTTCATAGCCAAGTTAGGAATACAAAGCCATAGGATGCAACTGTGTGTTACAGCATCATCCCAGGGCAATATGTAGCATGGAGTGCTTGCTCTATCTGTGGCCATATAAGAGTAAATTATGGGAGATATATGTAAATGAAGTTGCGCAGAACTTAATGTATTGCGTTTTAGACATCTGAAAATCTTCTCTTGTTTTGGCTCAAAGTCTAAAATCAAGTTGTGTATTTGGAGTCCGGGAATCCACAGGATCTGTTATAAAGTATACATTCCCTAAATCTGGATCTGTGAGCGCTGATGATTACAGTGTGTGAGCAGCGATTAATGTGATTAATTACACTTAAATTCTCATTTCAAGGGGAATTCAGTAGTTCATTATTGTGGTTTGGTGTTCATGTGTTTTCAGTGCTGATAGCACAACGGTGTTAGACGCTGGACTGCCATCTATCCGAGTGGATCACAATGATTGCCTCTGAGATATAGGTAAATTACTTATACTAGTGAGTTTTAGAGAATTGTCAATACAACAATGTATTCACTTACCTGCCCAGCAAAAAAATTATAAAAATAACGCGGACATAAGTATTCAGTGAGCAGATTTCTTTCTAACAATTTTTTATTTATGTATTTTTTTTTGGGGGGGGGGGTTATTACCATAAACCGTTATTATTATGAATAATTATTATGATATTATGTCAAACTGACCATAATTCCCCAAAACCACACTATGAAAAATAGTAATTAGTAACCATTGCAAATAAAAAAAGAGATACAATCAGTATTATAATGAAACAAAAATGAAAATGTGCTAATTGTTTATAATATTTAAATTTCATGTGGTGTATGTGTGAAGTACTTCGTTGTAATGGCTGAACTTTCAGAAATATATAAAATAGAGCAAACAATCCCACACAATGCTCAGGTCTTGTTATTAAGGGAGACATGGCGGCATTGTTACACAGTCAATTCATCCAATTAGAATCAAGCTAGTGATGAAACTTTATCTGCAAATGCTCAGTAAGATAATCTCTCTTACTGTGGAAAAGGAGCACAGTCATTTCACCTCAGCAGTTTCCTTTTTT
The DNA here is from genome assembly GCA_003573665.1 of Oxygymnocypris stewartii. Taxonomy (NCBI): domain Eukaryota; kingdom Metazoa; phylum Chordata; class Actinopteri; order Cypriniformes; family Cyprinidae; genus Oxygymnocypris; species Oxygymnocypris stewartii. Next base: position 176,308 of record QVTF01022328.1, read on the forward strand.
AACAAAATACTGATTTTGTGCTATGAAAAGTATTTTTGGGATATAGATATTTTTTATACTGCTGTCTATCTAGGTTAGATGATCGTGAAAATATAACTACATACATTTTATCTATAGGTTATTAATAGAAAATTAACATTAACAACCTATGATAATATAGGTGTGGCCAGCTAGCATATTATATTTTATCAGCTGCAACATCAGGGGCAATTGTAACAATGTTACAATTATCACTGTTACAATTAACACTGTTACAATGATCATTGTTACAATTAACACTGTTACACTTAACACTGTTACAATTATCACTGTTACAGTTAACACTGTTACACTTAACACTCTTACAATTATCACTGGTACAATTAACACTGTTACACTTAACACTGTTACATTTCACACTGTTCCAAATGACACTGTTACACCTCACACTGTTACAGTTAACACTGTTACACTTAACACTCTTACAATTATCACTGGTACAATTAACACTGTTACACTTAACACTGTTACATTTCACACTGTTCCAAATGACACTGTTACACCTCACACTGTTACACTTAACACGGTTACACTTCAGACAGTTACAATTAACACTGTTACAATTAACACTGTTGCAATTAAAACTTATCACTGTTACACTTAACACTGTTACACTTCACACTGTTACACTTAACACTGTTACATTTAACACTGTTACAATTAACACTTTTAGCAATTACCACTGTTACAATTAGTACTCTTACAATTAACACTGTTACACTTAACTCTCACACATAACACTGTTACAATTAACACTGTTACACTTAACACTATTACATTTAACACTGTTACAATTTACACTGTTAACAATTAACACTGTTACAATTAACACTCTTACAATTAACACTGTTACACTTAAAACTGTTACACTTAACACTGTTACACTTCACACTATTACACTTCACACTGTTACAAATGACACTGTTACACTTAGCACTGTCACATTTGACACTGTTACAATTAACACTGTTAGCAATTACCACTGTTACAATTAGCACTCTTACAATTAACACTGTTACACTTAACTCTCACACTTAACACTGTTACAATTAACAATCTTACAATTAACACTGTTATACTTAACTATCACACTTAACACTGTTACACTTAACTATCACACTTAACACTGTTACAATTAACACTGTTACACTTAACACTATTACATTTAACACTGTTACAATTAACACTGTTAACAATTAACACTGTTACAATTAACAATCTTACAATTAACACTGTTATACTTAACTATCACACTTAACACTGTTACACTTAACTATCACACTTAACACTGTTACAATTAACACTGTTACACTTAACACTATTACATTTAACACTGTTACAATTAACACTGTTACAATTAACACTCTTACAATTAACACTCTTACAATTAACACTGTTACATTTAACACTGTTACACTTAACACTATTACACTTCACACTATTACACGTCACACTGTTACACTTAACACTCTTACAATTAACACTGTTACATGTAACACTGTTACACTTCACACTTTTACACTTCACATTATTACACTTAACACTGTTAGACGTCACACTATTACACTATTACACTTCACAGTGTTACACTTCACACTATTACAGTTAACACTCTTACAATTAACACTGTTACAATTAACAGTGTTACACTTCACACTATTACACTTAACACTGTTACATTCCACACTCTTACAATTAACACTGTTACATTTAACACTGCTACACGTCACACTGTTACACTTCACACTGTTACAATTAACACTCTTACCTCTTACAATTAACACTCTTACCTCTTACAATTAACACTGTTACACTTAACACTGTTACACTTAACACTGTTATACTTAACACTGTTAGACTTCACACTATTACACTATTCCACTTTACACTGTTACACTTCACACTGTTACAGTTAACACTCTTACAATTAACACTGTTACAATTTACACTGTTACACTTCACACTATTACACTTCACACTATTACACTTAACACTGTTACATTTCACACTCTTACAATTAACACTGTTACGTTTAACACTGCTACACGTCACACTGTTACACATCACACTGTTACACTTCACACTGTTACAATTAACACTCTTACAATTAACACTACATTTAACATGTTGAAATGTAAAACTAAATTTAAAGTGATTAGTGTTGTTTTTAAATCTTTAAAAAATAAAATGACTTATCTCCTCATGATCTCATTTAGTTATTCTGTTAATTAAAGACTGTTATTGACTCATCAGCTAAATAATGTATTTGAGTAAAATATATTTAAATAATACAAATTTTGTTACCTCCATAAAAGTTGCAGTCTTCTGCAAAAATATATTTAGACTTATATATTTGCTTTTTGAATGATGCCTGACATTTAAGTGAATTTGAACCATATATACATATATATTTATGAATTAAATATAATATTAGATACTGCAGCAGTAAAGTTATTTTTTCTTTGAGATACAGTGGTTTAACATTACTTATTTTCAGTGTTGCAACTGCCCCCAAACACTGATACATTTACTCCAACCAAGGGGGCAATTTTAACACTCTGAATTCTTGCATTACATTTAATATTATAGTCTTGTCCTAATTACTGAAAATATATCAGTTGCATTATTAGTTTGTGCACCTATATCTGCTTCTTGTATCAAAAGATGACTAGTATATTTCAAGTAGTCTCTTGAGGTATGAAGAAAAAATTAAAACATGTTACAATTGCCCCCAGTCTCCTCTACATATGAACAGATGAGCGTGAGGATTCACTCAGTGAAGCAGGTCAGGTCATCTCAACATGGTGAAATACGCTGAAGAGGGGGGGTGACCTGAACTATAGAAAACACAGTATAGAAACGTATGAGAACAGTCTTCATCTCATGTGAGTGCACCAATCAGATGACTCTTCACAAGTTTATGTTTTAAAGTGTAAACATTACAATCAGCACCAAATTACTTTTAAAGTCAGCACCAAACTGAATGCATCTTTAACAGAGCATGCATCTTCTGTAGTTGTGATGAGCACCACATTTACCTGTGAAGAGCATGTCACAGATGTAGGAAGCACAGTTAAGACACAAGCACACTTTGCACATGCAGTTTCACTAACCTACTTAATCCTGAGACATAAGATGCGTAAGACTGTTTTCATAGCAAACACCATGTCTAAGGTCCCGTACTCACAGAGAGCTCAAGCACACAGAGGCCTGCTCATGAGCTCCGAGCTTCTGTCTCTCCCATTTCAGCATCTCCTCTGGACGTCTCATTGCATCAGAATGTTCATCTATGATGCATTGTGGGATATAGAGATGAGAGCATCCGGACAAGCTGAAATCATTTATCTGTCCCTCAGCTGACCTTCCTGTCTCCCTTTTCCTCATCCTGTCAGTCCAGCCGTGGCTCTGACAGTCCATCTAAAACACCAGGAGCTCATCTGCATCAAACACACACTCAATTCACACACACATATATATAAATCTATATGCAGATACACATGTGTGTAGGGGTCCTTCATGAAATAGAGCTCAGGCTGCTTCAGATGGGCTTGACATTGAGTGCTGGAGACGCTGCATTCACACACACACACACACACACACACACACACACACACACACACACACACACACACACACACACACACACACACACACACACACACACACACACAGATACAGACACACACACACACACACACACACAGATACAGACACACACACACAGATACAGACACACACACACACACACACACACACACACACACACACACACACACACACACACACACACACAGAGACACAGACATAGACACAGACACAGACACAGACACACATGGAAAGAGATTCAAACATCAACATACAGCAGTTGAAGCAGCTGTCTTGACTTTTTGCACGTCCCTTTTAATACTTTTTCAATGTGTTCAATACTTTTTCCCTGTGTCATTGTATTTCATTACACATAACTTCTGAAATTATTTGTTTTGTTTTCTTTGTATGGGGATTACAGGGATTGTCACATCTGGTGAAAAGGTCACGTCAGCAGCACCTTTAGAAATATATTAACTGAGCAAAATGGTGACGTGTTCAATACTTATTTTACCTACTGTATATATACTATAGTCAGTTGTCTACCATAGTCTACTATATCTACTATAGTCTAGTGTGTGTGTGTGTGCGTGTGTGCGTGCGTGCGTGTGTGCGTGTGTGTACTTGCGGTCAAAATTTGTTATAATACGCAAACGATGCTGGAAAACCACAAAAACGTTGGGATATTTCTGAAGGACAGTGGGCATTTTAACTGTTCAGGACAAACAAGGGACTCATGAACCAATATCATAGAAATATATAAATAAATAATACATAAATAAAAAAGTTGTGGATCTAACAGGTAGCAGCACAGTATTAAGAATCAAGAGGATGTAAACTATTAAACGGGCTCATGTTTTATAAATTCATTATTTTCTCTTGTGGACTATTTGTAAACACCTTTTATGTGAAATACCTAAATAATAAAAAATACATGCATTTTGTATAATTCATCTTATTTTGGTAACATAAATTATATTTTGCAGGTACAGCAAAATGTATGCAAACTTTTGACCACAACTGTAGATTTTTTAAGTTGAACAATTATTTATATTTAGATTTTGTTGCCACTATAAAGCAACAATAAGCGACTACACTTTACTACACTTGGCAATATTAACAGTCATACACATTCAATGGATGCAATACGAGTATAACTGATGTACAATGATTTACATACAGTATGACAATGCTTCAAATGTAAGAAAAGTGCATCAAACAGATTTCAGTGCTAGACATATTAATTGAATAAGATAAATAATTTTTGAAGCTGCTTCTTATTTTTATAACAGCCGTCATGCAGCATTAGGTGTTTGATTAGCAGGAGCCGTGTGAGATCTAAAGGAACAGGTCTGTATGTCTCCTTCATTGCTTAGGACTCGAGCCGGTCGCTCACCGGTTGCTGCAGACCGATGTGTTGAATTGAACATATGGGCTTTCATGTGGTAAATTGAATGTTACTCATATGTGAGTGCACACAGTTGTTGTTTTTTTTTGGAGGGGGGGTTATTCTGCCCACGTTGCAGGCGCTATCAGGGGACTGCTTTCCTTTTACTGAGAGCCGCTCCGAAGAAAATCTCAACAGACCTTGGTACAATTACTGTGCCTTCTCGTCTCCATCTCCTGCTCTCCCAGCCCAGCCGGACGCCCCGGGGAATTCAGCCCACTATTCTGCAGAAGATTTGGGCAGTCAGGCATCAAATGTAGGCCTCTTCTCACACTCCGGGCCTCGGCGGCGGTCGCGTCAGGGGACCCGGACTCTGTGTTTTCACACACTTCCCTCTCCGGGACACGAGGCTTCGCTGAGGCAGGAGGAGGCATCGGTCTCCGGTCCATCTTCAGCCGGATGTCTAATGCGCTTTGTCTGCGCTTTTTTTCTTTGTCCTTCATTGTGCCACTTTCCACAAATAACCAATAAAATAGGGCTTGAAACTCTTGAGAAGATAATGTCTTTTTCTTTCGGTGAAAAGAGGTGCTTGACCTTCAGAAGATGTTGATCGTCAGCCTGCAGAGGTCAAACTAAATAATGCATGAGCTGTTTAAATCCTGCAACTTCTGTCCATGTTAGCAAAATTGAAATACTTTTCAAGTCGTTGAGCAAATAAGGTAAAAATAAATGTAGATTATAATAAAATGAAAGTGTTTCTGTTTTACCTTGCATGCATGTCAACCTGTTGTTTGGGATCCCACAACTAAAATACAAACCTTTCATTACCCATAATAGGGGCACTTTAACTAGTTGCTTATTGGCAAGCCTATAATTAACATATTGGCTGTTTATTAACGCACATATTATGCATGACCATATTCTACGTCCCTACTCCTAGACAAATTTTACAACTACCTTACTAACTATATTAATAAGAAGCAAATTCAGTGTTTATTGAGGCGAACGTTGTAGTAAATGATTTGTTAATAGCGAGAATTGGACCGAATAAATTGAATAAAGTGGATTGAATAAAGTGTGACCTATTTTGTTTTTATATACTTTTCATAATTTTTTAAAACTTGTATTTAGCAAGCATGCATTAAACTTATCAAAAGTGACAGTAAAGGCATTTATAATGTTGCACAAGATTTATATTTAAAATTAGTGCTGTTCTTTCGAACTTTCGTTTCATCTGTGAATCCTGAAAATAAAAATGTATCACAGTTTACACAAAAATATTGGGCAGAACAACTGATCCAACATTGATAATAATCAGAAATATTTAATGATAAGTAAATCAGCATATTAGAATGATTTCCGAAGGATCATGTGACACTAAAGACTGGAGCAATGATGCTGTTTTTTTATTATATTTTTTTTTACATAGATTCACACAGAAAACAGCTATTATACATTGTAATAACATTTCACAATATTACTGTTTTACTGCACGGTTGATAAATAAAATGAGCATAAGAGAACATGGTAGTTGAGCTTGAAGAATGTACTCAACAGATAAAGATGTATAAAAAAGATAATTATCTTTAATCTAAAGATAATTAGATTATTTACTCATGTTGACACCTGGTTATTGAATGGGTGCAAATTCAAATCAGTTAGCATAACTTTATATCTATTTGAATGTTTGTTATTGTTGTACAGAGTGATAACACACAACTGGGCCTGCTGTACGGATCTATTTCTGCTTCATCTGACTCTCACAAATTACTTTAGTTAGTTTAAACTACCGTGGTCAGGTGGATTCAGTTATATTAAATACTATTTTGACTTAAAAACCAGTTAATGTAGGTATTCCCACATGAAACACATTTTAGGTTAGCATCACACAGTATGATTTAATTTAGGTTCAGCCATGAAGGTCACGACATGACGCACGACTGGAAAAAATAGTTATATCTAATAGTTATCTTTGTTTTTCATTGTTGCCTTGCTTTCCACAGAGCAGAGAAAGGCTGAGTTTGGATTTAAAGCTCAATGCCACAGAAGAGATGGAGGAATAATGGGTTGGGGCTTAGGGAGGCTCTCTCTCTCTCTCTCTGTGTGTGTTCGAGGTCTCTTTCATGGATATGGGGCATTTATGTGTAATGTCACTCTGCGCTGAGAGGTAGAGGTATGAAAGGTGTAAAGCCCAGAGGAGCGGACCTCCATCAGTCCGTTCCATTAATCGGCCTACGGAAAGAAGCCAGAAACTCCTGAAGGAACATTTATATAATGAATGAGAACATCACCATTTGTACAGCTGACAAATCCAGTTTATGCTTTTATTCAAATATTAATTAATTTTACATTAATTATATGTCCAGCAAAGTCAAGATCCTCTGCAGATTTGAACAGAACAGAAGATTTCTGAATATATTCTCAGGTCACGGTGCCGGAGATGGAGAAGACAGGTGGGTGTTAAGGGGTAGATGGACTGTATAAATCAAGAGCATCATATCATCTCCTGATGGAAAACATGAGGCTCAAATAGGTTAACTAAAACTAAAACCATATAAAAAATAAAAATAAAAAACACTACATAATTGAAATAATAAAATAAAACATTTCTCATTTAGTTTAACTGAATGTGATAAACTGTCTAAAACTGAATAATAATAACAATAAGAACACTCAAAACTACATTTAATTGGAGGAACTATATTTAATTGAGGGCATAATTTAATCCAATAAATGTGTAAGCCCAACTAAAAAAATAAATAGAAATTAAATAAAACAAATTCATGTAATGAAATGTAACTGAGTTTGGCCAACTCAATTTGATCAAATGTAGTTGAAATTAATTGATATGTTTCTGAAGTGATTATTTTATACTTGTTGAACTCAAACTGGAAAATAACATGGCGGGTGACCAGAGCGGAACCGGAGGGACAGACCAGCGAGGCTCAGTCCAAACAGCAACCGGGAGCTTGACAGGCTGCAAGGGCGGAGCTGATGACCACCTCAGCGGAGATGGCAATGCAGATGAACCCCATAGCGGCTCATGCAGGACTGCAAGGAAGAACACAGAGAGTTTAGTAACAGCCTCGACAGCTGCAACAGGACATGCAGTCAACTCAGCAGCGGTCTCCTTGACCATAACAGGGCAGACTAAGAGATCAAGAGGGGACACCACCACCCAGAGAGGAGCGGAGCAAACACAGGCACCTCAGAAGGTGTAGCAGCAAAAGCTGCTGCCTTTGTGGTAGGAACTGGAGTAGGTTTATGAAAGGATTCAAGGACTGGGTAGTGCTCTGAATCAGAATCATAGACTAGAGCGGGCTCTGGATTATACTCATAGAATAGAGAGGGCTCTTGAGTGAACTCGGAGGGCTCCCAGACTGAAGCGGGCTCTGGAGTGGACTCTGGGGGCTTCCGGACTGAAGTGGGCTCTGGATTTGACTCTGGAGGCTTCCGGATTGAAGCGGGCTCTAGAGTGGACTCTGGGGGCTCCGGGACTGAAGCGAACTCTTGGGCAGGCTCCTGGTCCATTGTAGCTGAAAGCTTAAGTGGGGCCAGCAGGGCAAGGAATTTTGTTGGTGCCGGCAAAGCAAGGATCATGGGAGGAGCCGGCAGGGCAATGATCATGGGTGAAAGAAAGAGAGCGGGCTGCTCATTTACTTTATTTGACCACCAGAGTTGGGTCCTCCAAGACCAACTGACCTGGGACCACTGGAGCCGGGTCCTCCAGGACCATTGGATTTGGGACTACCAAACTCAAGATCCTCCAGGACCACCAGACTCAGATCCACCTGAGTCAGGTCCTCCAGTACCACCAGTGTTGGGCCCTACAGGAACACCGGACTTGGGATCACCAAAGTCTTTGCTCCACTCCTCCTTCTTGCTCTCTTCTTGAGCAGTAGACTCATTGAATGATCCTGGGCTTGACTATATGAGAGAGGTGGGGATGAAACTGCCCCTACAAGTGGACTCTGGCAGTGGTGGATCACTTTTCACTCTTTGCAGAGCTGCAATTACCTGGCGAAGTTCCAGAAATCCAATGACCTCACCAGCTCCATATCCCAGTGCGGTAATGGTTCATCCAGCCCCAAGTTAAACATGTCTTTAACGTCCCCACCCTGACATCCCAGCCTATCCACCCTAGTCCAGAACTTTTGGGGCGAAGGCCCGCACCTGCATTCCCTTTTGACAAAGTCCCTCCAAACCTTGAAGCCGGACATGTCCTTCAGGGAGCCGAATCTTGGCCCTCATACTGCTGGATCTTGTAATGGCTGAAGTCTTTTTTCACAGATCACTCGGGGATACAGTGAAGATCCAAGTGCAGTTTAATGAGCCTCAAACAAAGATCTAAAAACAGGGGGAAAACAAGGCAAAAACACAAGGTAATCCGGCACAGAAACACATAATAGAAAGCAAGACTTCAGCAACCAAAGACACAAACCACACAACATATATGCAGGTGACAATGAAACTAAAGTGCACACAGCTGAGGGTAATGAAACAATCATGAGTGTAAGAGGTGATGGGAACAAGTCCAGAACAAACACAAACAATAGTACAGAAGAGTGCCATCAAGTGGACAGTCTAGGGCACAAAAACTAGACACTCTCCCAGTTAGATCCATGGCATGCCCAAAGTAGTTGTTTATTTTATAATTAAAACAACTTTAACTCATGTTAGCAGGTCCTCAACCTAGGCACATGCTCTACGCTTACCACAATGGTAACCCCATAAAAACACTAACATACCAGAAAATGTTTTAAATACATAAAAGAGCATTAATCATTAACAAGTCTCCCAATTGTTTCATCTTACAGTTTTTCTCGATCGCTAACACACAATTAATTAAACAATTCACCATGTTTTCACAACTATAAACACAATCTCAAAACTACACAAAAACTTGTGCAAAATTCCAGGTCAACGTCAAACATTTTAGTCAAAAACATATTCTCTTTTGTCAGCATCTAATATTTGGCCCCAGATGACACAAGACCTGTCAAAAACACAGACTATTTTCCTGACTAGTGAACACTAGTGGAATAAATTAAAAACATTGTTACAAAAACATCCTTTTGGGAAACAAGAAGCATCTTGCCATTCATTGACTGTTACAGTCTACAGCATATATAGAGCGGTGCAAATACAGTAATATACACCAATACACTTTAAGAAAAGTTTACTTTCATTACACTACTTTATAGTTATCGTACAGTAGATGAATAGCACTAGAAGAGAAAACTATAAGTAATGTACAGTAAACACACATTGGAATATACTGTAAGTTACTGTACAGCAATAAATAAATACATTCTGCATCCTCTGCCAAGATGCATTACAGTGTTTGTAATATCCTTATTTATTTTACTATAACAGTTTCTTAGTATTCTGATGAAAGATGTTTCCTCCCCTAGACATTCATCTCTCAATTCTGCACAAATACATGTAAGAAGTACTTGGCCTCAAATCAGTTCAACATTTACGAGTTTGAGGGTGTGTGGTACAGTATTTACAGTACACAGAATAGTGAAAGTCCTCTCATCTGAAATACTGCTAGGGCAAGTGTAGTGTGTGAGTATTGTAAATCCCTGTAGATGAGCCCTGTGCAAAATTATGCCATTCTTGTGGAGTTTTGCAGAAAACACTGAGCAAATTGGAACGTGTGTGCAAACAGGTGAAATGTGTTAAACTTTTTAATAAACGTATCTTTGTTTCGAGAACTGTAAAATATCCCAGCTATTGGAAAATTGGGTCGAATTATTCAGTTATAGTGTGTTAGCAATCGAGCAATAAAAAATGTATAATAAAAAATGCATAAAATAAAATTTTATTTCAACAATTTTACTCTTCTTATCCAGCCCTGTGCAAAGCATGATGGGAAGGGGAAATCTGCTTTACACAAGTGAAATCATATATGTACTCCCAACTCAAAATAATTAAGTAAAGTGGTTGTAAATAATTGTCTTGCATTAATTTAATTTAAGTAAATGTTACATGCATCAAATATTATTTTTGGCCTATTTAATTTAAACATTTCAAAGTGGAAATACTGAGTTAAAACTCAACTGTTTAATTTAGTTTAACACAATGCAGTTGTTTAAATTGGAAACCTAACAAAATGGTGTTAAATAAAAATATATGTTTTTAAATAAACTGGACTGAGTTTAAGTTTTTTGAGTGAAGAAGAATATAGAAATAAACCAGCATGTAGTAAAATAACTATGTTTAGATATTTCAAAAGATTGTTTGAAAATGATTTAATAATATAACATAATATAATGGATAAGTATGAGAGTGTGGAGTTTGTGAGGAGAATCCTGTGGACCGAGGAGAGCTTTGGTCTATGAGGAGATTAAAGCATGTCTTCACTCTAAACACATTAACCTTGAGAAGAGCAGAGCATCTATCTCTGCTCCATTACACAGCATCCATCAAGAGTTTCAGCTAACACTCGCTCCTCCAGACCAGCACCACACACACCAGTTGTGTGTTGCCAAATGGGTTACAAAAGAGTTGCTGAACTCACTGCATCATATGTTAAGTGCTGCGTATTTATTAACTAGAACGAGGCCACAAAAACAAAACAATTGTGAGTCTTTAAAACATAAAATAACTCTAATATCATTGATTAATTCTAATATCATTCATTAATCTAATATAATTATATTAATTTTACATGACTAGTACTGTTACTGTATTTTTTATTTATTTTTGCATGGTAAGGTATGGTAGGCATGGCATAGTATGGTTTTCATGCTCCTGTGGCTCAGTGGTTAGAGCATTGCGTTAGCAGCGCAAAAGGTTGTGGGTTCAATTCCCAGGGAACAAACATACTGACAATACAAATGTATAACCTGAATGCACTGCAAGTCGCTTTGGATAAAAGTGTCTGCTAAATGCATAAATATAAAATGTAAATGTAGTTTCCTGTACTGTATTAGCAGATAAACATGTTCCTGCTCTAGCAGTAAAATTGACCCAACAAATAATATTAATAAAACTGATGATGCATGTGGCACTTGTAGGCTTGTTCAAATCTGTAATAAAAATGCTAATAACATCCGAAATATCTGACTTTTAAAAAGGAGACACATCAAAGATACGATATGATGTTAAGTGCTGCATGTTCATTAACTAACTATATGTTAAAAATAAAAATCGAGAAAAACAAAGAGATCGCAAAAAACACAACAATTGTTGCTCCTTAAAACATAAAACCACCCAAAATATAATTATGCTTTGTATTTTACATGACTAGACCTGCACTGCTACTGTCAGATACTGGTCAAGGAGACAGACAGGTAGATGCAAGTCAAAAGGTAATTTATTCAATATAACCAAGGCTGGGCTTCCAACATAAGAGAGATAACGAAGAATGCACTGGAAGCAGGATGAACAGTTTTAACTATGTAAACTTGCGTTTCCACAGGCAGGGACGAGTTCCAGGATGGACGGGCAGATAGGTAGGCATCGACCAGCATAGAGAGCCTTGCGACCAGCCGATGAGTGACTGAGGTGAGTGAGCTTATGAATGGTAGTGGTAAGGTATTGCAGGTGTTCGTGATTAGTACTCTGGTGATTGTGAGCGGGTGTAGGAGGTTATTCAACTGATGAGGCAGGTGGTTCCGTGACATTACCCCCTCCCCCACGGGCATCTCCTGATGCCCAGGATCGACGGCGTGGACGGCCGCGTCCCCTGGGAGCGGGGCGATCAGGGTGGGCTTGGTGAAAGTCGTTGATGAGGGATGGGTCCAGAATGTCATCTTTGTTTGCCCACGACCTCTCCTCGGGACCGTACCCCTCCCAATCTATGAGGTATTGAAGCCGGCCGCCCCGCCGTCTGGAGTCGAGGATTTCTTTGACTGTGTAGATGGTTTCATTGGGAGTGACCTCGGGTGGAGTATCTCGTGCTCTGTGGATGGAGGGAGAAGAGGATCAGTGAAGGATTTGAGCAAGGAGACGTGAAAGGTGGGTGAGATCCAGTACTGATCAGGTAAGTGAAGCCGGTAAGTGACATCGTTGATGCGCCTCACTACCCAAAAAGGACATATGTACCGGGGACTCAGCTTCTTGCAGGGCAGTCGGAGACGGATGACCCGGGTGGATAACCAGACACAGTCCCAGTGTTGATAGATGGGATTGGCGGAACGGCGAGTGTCTGTGTTGGTCTTGTGTCTCCGAACTGCCCGCTGGAGATGGATATGAGCCGAGTTCCATACCCGCTCGCTCTCACGGAACCAGTGATCTACCGATTGGGACCTCTGATCGCTCCTCGGTCCAGGGAAACAATGGCGGCTGGTATCCCAGGACACATTGGAATGGAGTGAGTCTGGTGGCTTCCTGGCGCAGCGAATTCTGGGCATACTCTGCCCAGGGTCGGTACTGGCTCCAGCTGTCCTGATGTTCATGACAGTAGGCCCGGAGATACCGCCCGATTTCTTGGATCTTTCGTTCGGTCTGGCCATTGGTTTGTGGATGGTACCCAGATGATAAACTCACTGATACTCCCAGTACCCTAGAGATGAACTGGGGCCCCCTGTCGGAGACTATGTTTTCTGGGAGACCGAAGTTTCTGAATATGTGTTGAAAGAGGGATTCAGCTGTTTCTAGGGCTGACGGCAATCCATGTAGTGGAATTAATTTGCAGGATTTGGAGAATCGGTCAACGACAACTAGGATGGTGGTAAACCCGTTAGAAGGAGGGAGATCGGTGGCAAAGTCTACACCCAGGTGGGACCAGGGTCGGTGAGGAATGGGCAAAGGGACCAGTTTACCCTCTGGCAGACGGCGTGGTGTGGAGGAGATGGCACAGATCGAACATCCTTTAACATAGCGAGCGACATCCCGGGCCATGTTGGGCCACCAGTAATGGTTCTGGAGAAGCGAGAGGGTTCGGTGCCTGCCTGGATGTCCCGATCCCGGAGAGGTGTGGACAGAGTCCAGAAGGGATAGGCGTAGGTTGGATGGTACATAGTTCTTCCCTTCTGGACCTCCTGGCGGAGCAGGTTCGGTAAGAGTGGCGGCTTGGATTTGGTTGTCGAGTTTCCACAGAACAGGTGACGTGAAGATGGAATGTGGTAGGATGGGTTCTGGTTCATCTGGAGTTGGGTCAGGTTGGTGCAGGCGGGAGAGAGCATCAGCTTTAATGTTCTTAATTCCCGGACGGTAAGAGATCTTGAAACGGAAACGGGTGAAGAACAGGGCCCATCTGGCCTGCCTGGGGTTGAGACGTTTGGCTTCTTGGAGATACTGCAAATTCTTGTGGTCGGTGATCACTACAAAGGGGTGTTGAGCGCCCTCTAACCAATGCCGCCACTCCTCCAGAGCGAGCTTGATGGCCAGCAACTCCCGATTACCCACGTCGTAGTTCTGCTCCGCCGGGGACAGTTTCCTTGAGAAGTATGCACATGGATGAAGCACAGGGGGTTCACCCTTCCATTGGGACAGGACGGCACCCACTCCCAGGGTCGCCGCATCCACCTCGACCACAAAACGGATGTTGGGGTCTGGATGTGAAAGAGCCGGGGCAGTGCAGAAGGCAGATTTGAGCTGAGTGAAGGCCCAATGAGCTTCTGTGGTCCAAGTGTGAGACTTGGCTTCTCTGCCGGAGGAGAGAGGTAAGAGGCGCGGCTAGCTGGCTGTAATGGGCAATAAACCGACGATAGAAATTAGCGAATCCCAGGAATCTCTGCATGTCTTTTATCGTCGTGGGTTGAGGCCAGTTCTTAACCTGCGTCCACTTTCCTCTGGTCCATTTGCACACCGGCAGGGGTAACGATGTAGCCCATGAAGTGGATTTATGGAACTCACATTTCTCGGTTTTTAGGTAAAGATAGTGTTGACGGAGGCGTTGGAGTACTCGGGTGACGTGGCGGCGGTGTTCTTCTATGCTGGGTGAGTATATGAGAATATCATCTATATAGATGAGGACGAACCGGTTGATCATGTCTCTGAAGATTTCATTCATGAAATTCTGGAAGATGGAAGGTGAGTTGGACAGCCCATACGGCATAACCTGGTACTCGTAGTGCCCGGTGGGTGTCACGAAGGCCCCCTACGGATGCGGATGAGATTATAGGCACTACTTAAATCAAGCTTGCTGAAGATACAGGCCCCGCAGAGCTCTTCCAGGGCAGCTGGAACCAGAGGAAGGGGATAGGCGAACTTTACCGTCTGGTCGTTGAGAACATGGTAATCTATGCGGGGCCTCAGACCTCCATCCTTTTTGGCCACGAAGAAGCTCGATGCTGCGGGTGAGGTGGACGGGCGGATGAACCCCTGATTTAAGGCCTCCTTGACGTACTCCTCCATGGCGGTTCTTTCCGGGATCGACAGTGGGTAGATATGTCCCTTGGGTAGTTTGGCCCCATGCGGCAGGTCAATGGAGTAGTCCCATGGCCGGTGTGGAGGTAAGTGTGTGGCAGCCTCCTTGCTGAACACGTCCTTAAAGGACTGATACTCGGGAGGAACGTGCGTAACCTGGCGTGTCTCTGGACTTTCTATGGTGGTGGAACAGATTGAGAGACTGGTATTGTTAGAGATCGGGACAGGTAGGTCCCTTAGGCATCCCTGCTTGCACACACTATCCCACTTGAGAATCTCCCCTGATCTCCAGTCGATGGTAGGTTGATGTTTGGAGAGCCAGGGGCGTCCCAGGACGACATCCATGACCGCCTCCTCCAGTACCAGTAGTGAGATCCTTTCTATATGGAAGCATCCGATGCGGAGACTGACCGCAGGCGTGCGGTAACGCACCAGCCCCCTGCCCAGCGGTTTTTCTTGGACCGTGGTGATTTGGTAGGTGGTGTCGTTCCTGCAATGGGGAATTTTGAATCCAGCGAGGGTGCGAGAGGAGATAAAATTTCCCGCAGCTCCTGAGTCTATAAGGATTTTGACTGGGAACGACTAGTTTTGATACCTGAGAAGAGCATCCACCAGAGACATGTTAGATACATCAGGAGTAATTTGGATGGTACTCACCGCCGGGCGTGGTGGACGAATAGGACAGGTGCGGAGCTGGTGCTCAGTGGATCCACAGTAGAGACCGAGCCCTTGGGTGAGTCGACGGGATCGCTCCGGGATGGACAGATGGTAATTATCTGTGATCATGGGCTCTGGTATGGGAAGAGGCGGTAGCAATGGGTATGGATTCCATATGGCAAGCGGTTAGGCATTGAGAGACACAAGCAGCCTTCTGGAGGAAGCTCTCAAACCCCACGGAGTCGTCGTAGATGGACATCTGCTGACGTAAAGCGGGGTTCAAGCCTCGGCGATAGGCGGAAAGCAGGGCAACCTCGTTCCAGCCGCTGCTGGCCGCAAGCGTACGAAAACGAAGCGTGTATTCGTGAATTGATAAATCAGCTTGCCGTAACTGGAACAGCTCATCATGCACCGAGACCTCAGTAGTCGGCTGGCTGAATACTTCACGGAAATGTTCAACAAAGTCTTCCAGTGAGTTAATCCTTGGGCTCCGTGAACTCCACAGTGCCTCCGCCCACTGCAAGGCTCTTCCATTCAGCAGAGAAATGATGAATGCTACTTTAGCCCGTTCCATCGTAAATTGATGGGATTGTAATTCAAAGTAAAGGGAACATTGCAATAAAAACCCATTGCAGGTGACCGCCTCACCGGAAAAGCTTGTGGGATGGGCCATGTGACTGGTTGTGGGTATGGCGGTGACGGGAGGTGGAAGGAGCGATTCCCGGAGAGTCTGAACGAGATCGGCGAAGGGCTCGGATGAGGATACACCCCGAGGGTCCATCGAATCTTCTAATAAGGGGCTGGTCTTCTGGCAGATACTGGTCAAGGAGACAGACAGGTAGATGCAAGTCAAAAGGTAATTTATTCAATATAACCAAGGCTGGGCTTCCAACATAAGAGAGATAACGAAGAATGCAGTGGAAGCAGGATGAACAGTTTTAACTGTATATAAACTTGCATTTCCACAGGCAGGGACGAGTTCCAGGATGGACGGGCAGATAGGTAGGCATCGACCAGCATAGAGTGCCTTGCGACCTTGAGACCAGCCGATGAGTGACTGAGGTGAGTGAGCTTATAAATGGTAGTGGTAAGTGATTGCAGGTGTTCGTGATTAGTACTCTGGTGATTGTGAGCGGGTGTAGGAGGTTGATTCAACTGATGAGGCAGGTGGTTCCATGACAGCTACAGCATGCTATAGTGCTATTTGTGTAGTTTGTTTTGTTTTGTTATAGTATGTAGATTAATTTTGCTTTATCAGATAAACATGTTTATCCTGTTAAGCTGCACGAGAACAGGGGCATCCTGAACGCTCTTTGTTTGCACATGTCATCATTTACAAATAGATTAAATGAAACGGGTCAACATTCATCTTGACAAACTATATATCATTCTGAAGGTCTAAGCCTCAAACATTGACGATTAGGGCTGCAACAAATGATTATTAGAACGATTATTCGACTAGTCGTCGATTACTGCACTGATTAATCAGTAGATTTGTATTGATTATTCAGCTTTTGAATTTAGTTAAAATATTAATTTACACATGAAAGTATTTTTTTTTTAATTTTAATCAATTTTCCAGATGCAAATGTTGTTTTGCTAATGTTTATTTCTGTGTTATTGATAACATGATTTTAAATCTCTCCTGTAATTTCACTTTAATGGCAATGTTTAGGTCCTTTTCTATGCAATTCAAGTTACATAACTGAACATAAATATAGGAGCGTGAGAAAAATGCACATTTTAGAGGACAAATTCAGACGAGGCTTTTGCATTTGAACTCTTCGCATATTCTGACATAAAGGTCACTTCAACTTATATTATGTAAATGCAAGTATTATACAATTAATTGGTATCACTTTACAATAAGGATAATTAGTTAACATGAACTAAGAATGAACAATACTTCTACAGCATTTATTAAGCTAAGATAATGTTGATTTCAGCATTTAATAATGCATTATTAAAATCTCAATGTGTTTTTTAACATTGGCAAATGCACTGTGAACTAACATGAACAACTGTATTTTTATTAAACACCATTAACAAAAATTAATACATAAATGTAATAAATGCATTGTTCATTCATTCATGTTAATTAATACATTAACTAATGTTAACAAATGATACCTTATTGTAAAGCGTTACCAATTCCTTTGTGTGTCAAATAGATGTATTTGACACACAACATGAGATGACAGGCAGTTTAAGTTCATTTAGACTCCAGTTTGAGTTCATTTAATTAGCTACATGAAAAAGTAACACATATGTATAATGACTAAAATAGTTTAATAGTTTGTAGAACTCTTCAATACATTTGGTAAATAAATATTTTTTCCTCAAACGTGGGGTGGGGGGTATATATAGTCTCAGGAAAATCAAATTTGTCCTGGTATCTTCTTCAGATTTGAAATATGAACTCATGTGACTTTCAACCCATTCATTTTCTGGGATGCTCCAGGACTTATTTCATGTATTTTTATATGAAATACAATTAGTATATTTTTTTCATTCTGTGTGCATTTTTTTTTTCAAGGCACTTCAGTCTCTATAACTTTTTATATGTTTGAGCATTATCAACTCTGGATGATGGATAGTAAAGCCCAGAGAGTCTTCTTTGAAAATACACCAACATTTTTTGTGTAGCACACTGAAATCAGGAAATTTTATAATTTTAAGATTGGAGCGTCTTTTTCAACTGTGAGTCCCAAAATCACAAAATGGGGATCAGGTAAAAATTTATCAGATGAACATGCTCCCAATCTTGCAATAAAATAAACCAAAACTACTGATAATGCATGTGTGACGATTAAGTTCAGTTTGTAACGTCAGTTATGAGCTCTCATTAGTTACCACGGTTTCTGATTAGTTAATCCTTGTCCATCTGTTCCTGTTTAGTTCCCTCGTTTACCGTGTATGTATACCAATTATTCCAGTCTATCCATTGTCGGT
Organism: Oxygymnocypris stewartii; assembly: GCA_003573665.1. Taxonomy (NCBI): domain Eukaryota; kingdom Metazoa; phylum Chordata; class Actinopteri; order Cypriniformes; family Cyprinidae; genus Oxygymnocypris; species Oxygymnocypris stewartii. The sequence continues at coordinate 195,251 of QVTF01022328.1, forward strand.
GATTATCTTGTGTTGTTACTCGCCACTATTTTCAGTCAGTCTTCGTTTGCTGTTCTCATTCCTCAACGACCCGTGACAGCATGTTGCACTTGTGCTTGTTCAAATATTAATCAAATCAAATCAAATCACTTTTATTGTCACATCACCACAGCACAAGTGCCTTGGTGAGTGAAATTCTTATGAGCGTGCTCCAGACAGTGCAGAAAAACAACAGACAATTTACATATGGACAGACAGTGCAAAAAAACAACAAACAATTTACATATGGACAGACAGTGCAAAAAAACTGCACTGGAGCATTACAGTGCTCCAGACAGTGCAAAAAAACAACAAACAATTTACATATGGACAGACAGTGCAAAAAAGCAACAGCAATTTACATATGGACAGTACATATTTACAGACTGTACCGAAGACAATGTGCAAAATACACATACATATACTCAGTACACTTAGTGTACTATAAAGACATGCTTAATTATCAACGACACATTATACACCGTATTGGCACATCTACATTATGTACAGTATCTATACATAATGTAGTCTATACATAGTAATAATGTGAGGTGCAACAGATTATAAATTAACAGCAGATTGGTTGGTTGAGCAGCAGATAGATGTGCAAAGGTGCAACAGATTATGCATATGCAGTGTCGTGGATGTGCATTGTATGGTGTCCAGTGATAGCAGATAGGTTGTGTTAGTGCAGTGTGTGCGTGTAGTCCAGTTGAACGGTGTTAAAGTGCAGTGCATGGCATGTTGTGTGAGTGGGAGTGTGATGTAGGTGAGTTATTTGTGACTGTTCATTAGCCTGATAGCCTGGGGGAAAAAGCTGTCCCTCAGTCGGCTAGTGCGGGATCGGATGCTGCGGAAACGTCGCCCTGAGGGCAACAGAGAGAGCAGTCTGTGGGACGGGTGGCTGGAGTCTTTGATAATCCTCCGGGCTTTCCTTGTACACCGCCTGGTGTAGATATCCTGGAGGGAGGGAAGCTCACCTCCAACAATGTGGCGGGCAGTTCGCACGACCCTTTGCAGAGCCCTGCGGTTGCCAGCGGTGCTGTTTCCAAACCAGGCGGTGATACAGCCGGTCAGGATGCTCTCCACAGTGCAGGTGTAGAAGGATCTGAGGATTCTGGGGCTCGTTCCAAACTTCCTCAGCCGTCTCAGGAAGAAGAGACGCTGATGTGCCTTCTTCAGCACTGCATCTGTGTGAGCAGACCATGTGAGATCCTCAGTGATGTGAACGCCGAGGAACTTAAAGCTGCTCACCCGCTCCACAGGTGTCTTGTCGATGGTGATGGGTGTGTGTTCTCTGCTCTGTCTCCTGTAATCCACCACCAGCTCCTTGGTCTTGTCGATGTTGAGTGAGAGGTGGTTCTCCTGACACCATTTAGTCAGGGTACTCACCTCCTCTCTGTAGGCCGTCTCATCGTTGTCGGTGATCAGGCCTATCACCGTTGTGTCATCAGCAAATTTGACGATGACATTCGAGCTGTGTGTAGCTGTACAGTCGTGTGTGTACAGGGAGTACAGGAGTGGGCTGAGGACGCAACCCTGCGGTGCACCAGTGTTGAGGATCAGGGGGGATGATGTGTTGTTGCCCATTCTGACCACCTGACTTCTGCCTGTCAGGAAGTCCAGGATCCAGCTGCACAGTGATCTGTTCAGTCCTAGAGTCTGGAGCTTCGTAACCAGTATGGCAGGCACTATAGTGTTAAATGCTGAACTATAATCCACGAACAGCATCCTCACATAGGTGTTTTTATTTTCCAGGTGGGAGAGAGCAGTGTGCAGGGTGAAGGCAATAGCATCGTCTGTGGAACGGTATGCAAATTGTAGTGGGTCCAGTGAAGCAGCCAGCACAGAGCAGATGTAGTCTCTGACAAGCTTCTCAAAACACTTGCTGAAGATGGGTGTCAGAGCAACGGGCCTCCAGTCATTCAAGCATGTGATTTTGTTTTTCTTTGGTATGGGCACAATGATGGATTTTTTGAAGCATGAGGGAACCACAGACAGAGAGAGGGACAGATTGAAAATATCTGTAAAAACCCCGGCTAGCTGGAAAGCGCATGCTTTGAGCACACGGCCTGGTATCCCATCTGGGCCTACGGCTTTACGGATGTTCACCCGTCTGAAGGATCGGGTTACATCCGCGACAAAAAGCGTGAGTGGACTGACCTCTTCTGCGGCAGCCGCGGCAGCGCTCTCTATGTGTGCGGTGTTATCAGCCTCGAACCGAGCATAAAAGGTGTTGAGCTCGTCCGGTAGAGAGGCGGCAATGTTCACAGTAGCTGGTTTATTCCCTTTAAAGCCTGTGATGTTGTTGATGCCCTGCCACATGCTTCTTGGGTTATTGTTGTTGAAGTGTTCTTCAACTTTGTTTTTATAAGTTCGTTTGGCTGCTTTGATGGATCTCCTGAGATCGTAACTGGCTTGTTTCTGATCATCAGTGTTTCCGGATTTAAAGGCAGATGTCTGCGCTGACAAGGCTGATCGAACATCGCTGTTAATCCACGGTTTTTGGTTGGGGTAGATACGGATTGTTTTGGTCGGAACTACATCGTCTATACACTTCCTGATGAAACACGTGACCGTATCTGAATACGCCTCTATGTCGTCGTCAGACGCTGCCCGGAACATGTCCCAGTCGACGTGATCAAAACAGTCCTGTAGTATAGCGTCCGATTGGTCCGACCAACAATGGACTGTCCTGAGAGCGGGTGCTTCACGTTTCAGTTTCTGCCTATAAGCAGGCAGGAGCAGAACGGAAGAGTGATCCGATTTGCCGAAAGGTTGGCGGAGGAGGGACTTGTATGCGTCCCGGAAGGGGGAGTAACAATGGTCGAGTGTACGATCTCCACGCGTGTTGATGGTGACGTGTTGAAAGTATTTTGGAGCTATTGTTCTGAAGTTGGCTTTATTAAAGTCCCCTGTGACAACAAAAGCTGCATCTGGGTGCGCGGTTTCCTGCTCACTTATATTCCTGTACAGTTCCCTGAGTGCCTGGTCTGTGTTGGCTTGGGGGGGGATATAAACAGCCGTGATTATGATGGCTGTAAATTCCCTCGGTAGCCAGAACGGTCGACACAGAAGCATATGAAATTCCAGATCAGGGGAGCAGAAGGATTTAGTAGAGTGTATGTTCCTTTCATCACACCACAAGTTGTTAATATAGAAACACACACCTCCACCTCTGCTTTTCCCTGTGAGCTCCTTTGTTCTATCCGAGCGATGCACGGAGAAGCCCGTGAGCTCGATGGCTGAGTCTGGAACCATCGCAGACATCCAGGTTTCTGTGAGGCAAATAACACAGCAGTCCCTTGTTTCTCGTTGGTATGAGATGCGCGCCCGCAGTTCGCAGAGTTTGTTATCCAGTGACTGAACGTTGGCCAGCAAAATGGTTGGAAGAGGAGGTCGGAAAGCACGGCGTCTCAGTCTGACGAGAACGCCAGCTCTTTTTCCCCGTTTTCGGCAGTGGCGTTTCCTCGATTTCGCAACCCAGACAAAGGGCTCTGATGCGGTGTCTGTGAACACTCCACCGGCATTCAAAAACTCAAAGTCCGGTTTGCGTTGCGCGACGGAGGAACCAATGTTCAAAAGCGTGTCCCTATCATAGACAGTTATACTAACAACATCTAACACATAAAACAACAAAAAAACAAATAAAACATACGAAAAACTGCAAAGTTTTCCCAGAGCACGCAACACGGCTGCCATCCTCGGCGCCATCTTGATTTATTAAGACGCTAATATCATCTCTAATGCCTGACTTAAAAAAACTGATGCATCAAGATATATAATATCAAATATTTTGACAAGAGAGGGAACGTCACCTCTCAAGACATATAAAAAAAATATTTTTAATGGATCCATCTGTGGATTTTTACACTGTTATATGCTTCTAAATTAAATATCTCAACTTGGCATGATTAAAACACTGAATCCATTTGGTACATTTGACCGGGCTTTATATTTCTAGGGCACACCGGCAGATTTAGGTACATTTCCATTGCACTTTGGGTCAAGTTCAACAAAAACAGCAAAAGTGAGGACCGATCCAATTACAAATATATTCACACCAAGATCACTGCATTGCCCGCTGCTGTGTTGAGTGGAAGAGTTAAAAACATTATAATGAAAAGCTCCTGGACAGAGGCCAGTCCCAAAAGCCAGATCTCACAGAGCGTGTGCCTTATGAATATTACTGGGAGCAGGGAAGTTGATGATGGCCGCTCGTCATTGTTGTGAGAGCGTAGGGAGCGTGACACAGTAATGCATGCTAATGTAAACATCAGCACTCCTCTCAAATCAATTCAAATGTGCTTATTCAGGTGGAAAATAAACAAGGCAGTGAGGGAGAAGCAGAGCGTCCTCCAAAATCCAGCAGATAATGTCATTTCATCATCCTCCCTTCAGCCGCCTCGACTTCACACTTCAAACGCACCTTTGAGGGAGTTTTTTTGTTCAGTGAAGCTCATCTTATTTACACAACTTTGTTCTACACACGTGGCAATGACATTCAACAACAGGAGTGGAAAATTGCATTTGAAATGGTCATTATAGAGCATATTATTGCATTAGTTGTGTGCAGTTTCAGCAACCCTTTCCAAGATACATTCGCTTGCAAACCAATGCTTTTCTGGAAGCGTGGGAATGAATCTGCTCTAAATCAACTTCAGAAGTGTCATTAAGCACTACCGAATGATCTTTAATTTGGGATTTACATGCGGATCTATAATAATTACCTGTTTAAATGTCACAGCAACAACTGCTGGAACTGGATTATCGGTCAATGACAAATAACATTTTGAGATGAAGGTAAGGAGGAGAAAGAAGAACCAATATGCCAGTTAAATATGACCTGATTTTGACTGACTAAATATGACTTGAATATGACACCTCGTGTGTGATTGCGTGTGTGATTGCGTACGTGCGAGGGTATATATGTGTGTCTGTGTGTGTGTGTGTGTGTGTGTGTGTGGGCGTGCGTGCATATATGTGTGCGTGTGTGAGAAAGTGTGTGTGTGTGTGTGTGTGTGTGTGTGTGTGTGTGCATGCGAGGGTGTGTGTATGTGTGTGTGTGTGTGTGTGTCTGTGTGTGTGTGTGTGTGTGTGCGTGTGTGTGTGTGTGTGTGTGTGTGTGTGTGTGTGTGTGTGTGTGTGTGTGTGTGTGTGTGTGTGTGTGTGTGTGTGTGTGTGTGTGTGTGTGTGTGTGTGTGTGTGTGTGTGAAAGGATGTGTTGGGCCTATAGCTCTAACAAAGTATCCTATTAATCAGAGCCATGTCTCTGTGTCTGTTCGTCCCAAATGACGCTGATGTCCAGTCGAGACCAAAACCCTGACCTTCAGAACCAGCTCTGACCCCTGACCCGCCGCAGCCAGCTCATTACACAAATGAATGAATAATCAGCAGAGAACAGAAAGAGACGGGCAGTCTGGAAGAAAAATGCATTTTCACAAATAACCCACGCAGCGCATTTTCTCTCCATCCCGTTCCGTTTTTCTTAGCAAAAAAAACACTAAAAAGACATTATTCATGACTTTTACAATAGCCGGCCTCATCTTTAGGCCAGTGAGGAACATTAGAGCGTGTATGGCTACGATTATCCGAAGCCTCAGCACTCACAATTATTAATTAATCATGCTGCTTCAGAACACAAATGCATTGTATTGTCTCATTCAGCATCTTATTTTACCCATAAATCGGCCAAATGGGATGCGTTCTAATGACAGAGCCATGTTAATATCAAAGTGAATAAGCTCTCGGGCGCAGACGGGAGCACGGGGTGGAAACTCAATCACAAGTCCCTTCAATCACCAAACGGGAAACAGGGACACGTTTGAATATTTTTACCTTACAATTATACAATTTTAATAGCTATTTAACATGTAGTTGCTTTTTTAGCTGCATAGGCAGGTAAAGCGGGAATTCTCTTGGCAGTTATGAGCAGGACAAGCTCTTTCCTCCGGGAACTTCTTCCGGATCTCTTCCGCTCGGAGTCACTGACTTCTGAATGTCTGCTTGCCTTTGTCTGGTTCCCTCTGCTGCCGATAAACAAGCAGATCGCCTGAGGCTCTTCACATTCTCCTAAATATCTATCCGACCGCCAGCAGGAACACGGACGCAGCTGAGAGGACGATCTCCTCGGTTCTGCTGTGACAGTCAGACGGCTGTGTGTGGGATGCTTTCGAGCTAGAGACAATATCTCAAGCGTATTCCTCCGTATGTTCATCTTGTGTTTCACACAGACTCTCAGAGTCAGTAGAACCGCTGTGCTATAACACAGTGTGCAATGCAGCCCAAGAAATGAGATGCATGGAAAATGACATTTGTCCATCTGGACTGGAGCAATATTAGATCAAAAGATCCTGAGACACACACACATACACACCTGTGTTATTTTAGTATCGGTGAATTCAGGTAACGCATTTTGACACTGAGATGAACAGGAAAAAATGTCCCAGTTATCATATAAACCAGATTTAAAATTAGGATTAATTTTATATTTCCTGCTTTCATTTTATCTGTAGTTAAAGTTTGAGTAATTGTTTTTTAGGTTTTTTTTGCACATAGTTGTACACGTAATTTTATTTATTTATGTATTTAATTGTATCTAGGTTGAGTAAGTTTAGTACTTAAAAATAATTGTATATTTATTTCAGATTTCATTTAATTTAATTTACTGTGTGCTTCATTTCATATATTGTTTTTATTAATTCATCATCATTATTAGAAGTAGTGATAGTATTAATATATACAGCATATACAGTAACATCAGCTTCACAAAGTGTCAGGGATGATATCATCAACAAAATCTAAAATAATATTAATAATAATAACAATAATAATAATATATTAGTTTTTGTTGATGATATCGTGCCTGATGCTTTGTGAAACTAATATTACTGTATATTCTTGTATCATGTGATTGACATGCTAAACTTCATCTAAAGCTATTTTAAGAGTATTTTCTGATTATTGCATGTGTAATAACTTTATAAGCTGATGAACTGCATGGATTAATTGCCACAATGCAGGACCAAGACAAATCAAAACACAAACATTAAAAATGGCATCAAAAAAGTGCCACATCACCTAAAATATAAGACTTGTCTTGCAACATAAGCAAAAATCTATTCTCACAAACAACAGCCCATCTCTGTGTTGTCATGCATAATCGACTGATCAATTAACACTTTATTCGCATGTGCATTATCGCGTTTCTTTGAATCTACGTACGGGTAAAAGATAATACTAAACGCTTCTAAAGCATGCCGGTCAGATGCTGTGTTTGCATCTCTAACTAGCTGTTTGAGGAGCACCTGCTCGGCTGAACTGAGCAGAGAGAGCGTGAGCTGACCCTCCTGATCAATAATGCATGGAGCGAGAACAGCAACATGCGAAACCTCTTAGCCACTGCGGCGGAGGAGAGCAGAGACGCCACGGGCTCGGGATGCATCACACACTGTCTTTGACCCACATTCATTCATCACATGCAGATGAAGGCCGGACCTGCAGAGCATGCATTGATGATCATCTCTGTGTCATTTAAGATCCTTAAACCCAAATCAAACGCCTCTAACTGTTAACCTGAGCGCTGATATATCATCAAACTACACTTAATTCGTTTATAATGGGACTTCTCTGCCAATGCTCAAGTTGAGAAAAAATGTAATTACATGAACTCGATATCATATGCTGCACTTTACTATGTTGATGTTACCTATGTATAGACATTACCGCAGTGCATTCATGATTGAAAATGCTCATTGATTGTAATTTCCTACATGTTTTGGGATTAATGTATGTGTCAGAAAGCAGCGCTCCACATTTTGTGTTGCTTGATTAATTTCACACTCCCTGCAGCAGTTTCTGGACTTGCTTCTTTGGGGGAATACAGTGTTTTTTTACTGTTTTCTGTCATTTTGTCGCAGCATAGAGAAAATGCTGTACTGTAGTGATCATGCAAACTTACAGAACCTAAGAGAATAGCACATGTGTGGTCAGTTCGGTCATCAATCAGTGACGCGCGTCTGGATGCGGGTTGTATTTTTCTCCGGGTTGAGATGTGCATGTGTGATGATCAGATATGAAATGCTATTATTCAATATTTTTGGACAGACATACACAAAGCATGCAATTAAAAATAAATAATTTTTAATTGTATAATTAATTAAAATAAAAAATAATATGCCGGATATCATCTCCTCACGGTTACAGAGCTGTGTTCAGCTGAACGTCTGCAAATATTAAGAGATTATTGAACTCTCACATTCTGAGACATTAGGAGCGGGAACAGCTACTTTTCTCTATATGATTATGAATTAAATATCAATTTGATAACGCACTTTGCTGTATTCAGAGATACCATATGTAAAATATGAATACATGCAGGTAATGTGCATTCTCTGTAAAGGAGTAACACGCTGCTGACTGTTGTTTACAGCTGTGTGAACTGGTTTGCTTTATTTCTACAAATAGGTTTTTTGTTTTGTTTGTTTTTTTGCTGAGGTCAGATTGACAATATTGCTGGATGACAATCATCTTTTTAAAATAAATAAATAATAATGTTGTTTTACTGACTGCTGGATTTCAAGAACATTTCAAAATAATTGGAAATAAATACTGCTTTTTGAGAGTCTATTAATAAATCAAGTAATGCTTCTCTCTGTCTTTTTAATATTTATATTTTTTTAAGGAATATTTTGTGTAAAGATACAGATTTCAGGAGCGATCAGTATCATGTGTTAATTATAGTGTAGCTCCTCGTGTGAATTTGCTCCAATTTAATCATTCTGTAACACTTTATTTTTGGGTATCTTATCAGCATGCATATTACTAAAATATTAGCCAATTAGTAGTAATAAAGCACAAATTAAAGCCTTGACCTCATTCGACATCTCTAATCCTACCCAACACCTGAACTTAACAACTACTTTAATTACTATTAATAAGCAGCAAATTGTGAGTTTATTGAGGAGAAATGTCATAGTCAATAGTAAATAAGTTTTCCCTATTCTAAAGTGTTACCGATCATTTTAATTAAGAGTAATTGTATTTTATTTGTCCTGATGAACTCAATTTGTAACGGTTGTAGAGGTCCTAATGAATGGATGTATACTGACCTGTGCTTCTCCTGAGAGCTGAAGGAGGAGAAAGAGGAGGACGAACAGGATGATGAAGAAGAGGAGTATGAACAGGAGAATGAAGAAGAGGAGGATGAAGAAGAGGAGGATGAAGATGAGGAGGATGAAGAAGTGGAGGATGAAGATGAGGAGGATGAAGAGAAGGAGGAGGAAGAGGAGGATGAACAGGATGATGAAGAAGAGGAGGATGAAGAGGAGGATGAAGAAGAGGAGGAGGAAGAGGAGGAGGAGGTGATGAAGATGAGGAAGAGGAGGATGAGCAGCAGAATGAACAGGATGAGGAGGAGGATGAAGAGGATGATGAAGAGGAGGAAGATGAGGATGAAGAGGAGGATGAAGATGAGGAGGAAGAAGAGGAGGATGAAGAGGAGGAGGAGGAGGATGAAGAGGATGAAGAAGAGGAGGATGAAGAGGAAGATGAAGAGGATAAAGAAGAGGAGGATGAGGATGAACAGGAGGATGAAGAGGAGGATGAGGAGGATGAAGAAGAGGAGGATAAAGCGGAGGATGAAGAGGAGGAGGAAGAGGAGGAAGAAGAGGAGGATGAAGAGGAGGATGAAGAGGAGGAGGAAGAGGAGGATGATGAGGAAGAGGAGGAAGA
>QVTF01022328.1:207500-502500 GCA_003573665.1 Oxygymnocypris stewartii
ATATTAATTTGAATTAATATCGAATTTCTGTACTAGATATGATTTATGTACTAGATATGATTTATGATATCTAAATCAAAATTGGTACAGTCTTTATATTTTCATGTTTCAAGATAAAAGTATAAGTGTGTGTTAATGCATGCAGAAACATTTGATTACGTGTTTAATTCCTGATTAAACTGATCCTCTTTTCCTAAACTCGCTTTAATTGATAAGCTCAATTACAAGTCCATTGTGCTTTAAAAACATCACCCCCACCCCTCTGCCACTCGCTGGGATTTGTATCCCGAGAAATGCATATTAAAGTTAGAGTCTGGTCATTTTGACTGGGTTTCTTCTGACGTCAGAGCCACCGGCGTTTAAAACAACCCGCATCTGGGCTGACGTGTTTAATACTAGTTTTATATAACGCAAAATATGTATTTCTGATGGCAGTTCGCCGAATTCTCCACGATGCGCGCGACTGCGTTGTAGAAGTTTAATATAGGATAGGAGTGCATTCATCTGCAGAACGCGTTTAAGCTAATTAAACATGGTAGGATTGCGCTTCGCCCTATAAGCGTCCGGCAGCTCTATGCTTCACAGCGAAACACAGCAGACCTGCAGTCTCACACGGGAATCTCTCTACAATGTCCTATCCTCAGTTCGGATATCCTTACTCTCCTGCACCTCAGGTAAGAGCCGAGCGCTTATGCTTGCACTGATTCGGGTGTTTAAAAGGCGCTCAGGCGCGCTGCGGGTTTGAAGGCGATAAGGTTTAATCGGATTTCTGCGCGGGGCTTCCCTCTGCGCTTATCATTTTACAAATCTACAAACACGCGTTAGAGCGCATGCATGAGTACAGGTGCGATGAGAGAGGCAAGGACGACACCAGATGTTTTTTTGGCCGTGATCCAAAAATGCAGCGTCCTGTGGGGGCTGATGCCAAAAAAATAAACTTTTACAGCATTTACGCCGTTTTTGCAAACTCAGGTTCACAGGTTGGTGTTTTATTCATGCTGTGACATTTCCAAATGTTCCAGTTCCTCATGACCACCAACTCTCTGACATCATGCTGCGAGTCGAGCACCAGGTCCATCTCGGATTCGTCAGCGCAGACGCCTGTGTACTGTCCGGTGTACGAGAGCAGACTGCTGGCCACCGCGAGACACGAGCTGAGCTCCGCCGCCGCGCTGGGGGTCTACGGGAGCCCCTACACCGGCGGACAGGGCTACGGGAACTATGTCGCCTACGGCGCTGACGCGTCCGCGTTCTACTCTTTGGTGAGTTTAGAACACGGGCGGTTATGAATGATAATAACGGCATGCGTTCCAGCAGTGAGTCATGATCTGTATCACTATATGCATTTCTACATCTGAGAAAAAATAAAGTTTACATAATCAAAACATTAACGGAGCTTATGTACACTCTTAAAAATAAAGATTATTGATGGTTCCGTGAAGAAACTTGAACATCCTTCAAATGCATAAAACAAAACAAAAAAAGTTAGTTATAGTGGAAAATATTATTTTTAATGTTCTTTAAAATATACCTTTTCACTGAAAGATTATTTGGGGAACCATTTTTTGTTTATTCTAATGCATCACTGCAAAGACACCTTTATTTTTAAGAGTGTAGTACTTAATTATCGCATTTGAGTTTCATGGATTGTTTTCTATATTCTATGTTTAGGATGAGCATCATGTGTTGCTCGTTAGCATGATTATGATAAATGTGAAGTTTAATTGCTGACAGCTCTTGTGTTTATTTCCAGGGCACGTTTGATGCCAAAGATGGAAGTGCGTCTGCGCATGCGGGTATCACACAGGCTGCCGCGTATTACCCGTATGATCCCACCCTGGGACAGTACCAGTATGACAGGTATTGAACAGCGGCCTTCATTAAGAGTCTTCTGATTGACAATTAACATGACTCGGTTCATTTGGATCAGCGCTCAACTTATTGATGCAACGTTTTTTTTCACTAAAGGAAATTTCAGGTCACTGTCTTTGATGTATATTTGATGTTATATCATGTTTGGCCTTCAGGGTTTCCCTAAAGTGCTTTAATGGACAGATTAAGTGCACTCGATCGAGCAATTCACTTGCTCTGTTAAAAACGGAATGCGAGAAAGTTTATAGGCCTTGAGGAAATAAAAGTACCCCTCCCCACCACACCTTTCTCTCATGCCGCAGATACGGGTCCATGGAGGGAGGAACCAGGAGGAAGAACGCCACGCGCGAGACGACGAGCACGCTTAAAGCGTGGCTCCAGGAGCACAGAAAGAACCCGTATCCCACCAAAGGAGAGAAGATCATGCTGGCCATCATCACCAAGATGACCCTCACGCAGGTGTCCACCTGGTTCGCCAACGCCAGGAGGAGACTCAAGAAGGAGAACAAGATGACATGGCCACCGAGAAACAAGGGCTCGGACGATAAGAAGTACGATGATGATGAGGAGGGGGAGGAGGAGGAGGAGGATGGCGCGCGAGAAGATCAAATCAAAAGTGAAACCAACGATGACGGTCAGCTCCATTCCGTTCTTCACAATCCCATATCAACCGGGTATTATTAAGCCCATTTACCCTATTTAAAATTGTATTATTTATTTAAAATATATATAAAAAATTACACTCCAACACTGAGTCCTCAAGGCTGTTCCTGAAACGCGCACACGTTTAAAGGTCTGGTGAAAGGCTCACCAAGTTGCTAATTATATTGATAACTATTATATTATACAATAACTTACTATTTGTGTCCCTGTAGCTCAAAAGCATTCATAAGCAGCACATTTATAGCTATTTGTAGCAATAGATAAAAATACAGTGTATGGGTAAAAATTATATTTTTTAATTTTATGCCAAAAATTATTAGGATATTAAGATCATGTTCCATGAAGATATTTAGTAAATGTATTACCGTAAATATATCAAAACATATTTTTTTATTATTAATATGCATTGCTAAGAACTTCATTTGAACATTTTTAAAGATGATTTTCTCAATATTTAGATTTTTTGCACCCTCATATTCCAGATTTCCAAATATTGTCCTATCACAACAAACCATACATCAATGGAAATATTATTTATTCAGCTTTCAGATGTAGTATAAATCTCAATAATAAAAAAACGACCTTTATGACTGGTTTTGTGGTCACATTTGTGATGCGTTGTATAATGTAGATGTATATTGTTATATTAATAAACACTATTGGTTTCTTGTGCGCAATGATTCTCAGGCTTGTATATTTTGCTGTCTCTCGCTCTTCACTTACTCCATCACTATTTCCGAACAGAGAGCAAAGGTCGAGAAGACAAGGAGCTCCAGCTGAGTGACTTGGATGACTTTGACACCGTCGAGTCTGAGAGCTCCGAGTGTGAACTCAAGCACCGCTTTCACGTGAACGCGCACATGGCGACCACCGACGACCGCCTGAAAGAGCCCATCTCCAGGCTGCTCGAAGCCAAACGCGTCGCGGGAGACTGCGAGCTGCGGAGCATCAAGCCGTGCTTCCAGCAGCAGGGCCACGCGTTACTGGACAGCAAACCCCGCATCTGGTCTCTGGCCCAGACCGCCACAGAGTACTCTTCCTGTATGCTTCGGTTTCAGCCATCGCCCTCAGACTCCTCACCTGTCAGCGGCCTGGAGAGACAGCAGGACTCACCTGTCACGACTCTCAGAAACTGGGTCGACGGAGTTTTTCACGACCCCTTGTTTAGACACAGCTCCTTGAATCAAGCACAGACGAACACTACGGTTTCTTGGACCACCAAAGGGTCGATCTTAGAGACCGGAGCCCTTGGACGCGCCAACAACGTGATCAAAACACAGCAGCAAGAGACCAGCAAGGACAGTATGCCATTTCCAAAGGGGGGGGATCAAATATTCTGTTCCTAGCACACTAAATGACTCTCGGAACTTTTTGGAATAGCTGCTTACGCTTTCAGTTCCCAAACAAACCCCTGTGAATCGATGCGCCCAAAATGCGTTTTATTACATAAAACCATGAGGAAATGTATGTATGTATTGCTGTGTTGACATCTCACTGGATGGGTTGGTTTATATATCTATATATATATTTATCAGGTTGGCACGTTCAGATTATGTAAATGAACTGGAAGTTTTCAGTTTTGTTCCAGCTTTTATCGTTTCTTTGGCATGCATATTTTGCTAGTTATTATTGATCCTTCTTTTAGACGAACTCGGATCTTGTTGCACCGACTCACAAGTGTCACTGTTAAGAAAGCATCGCACACATGCACAGATCTCCTCGAGACGGGGAATGATGAAATCTGCTCACTATAATAATAATAAAAGTGGATTTTCGCAGCTTTTGTTGTGTATCGATCAGATTCGCACGCGATAGAGATGAAATTCACCTGTCAATAAATGCATCTTATTCGATTATATGCATTGTTTATCATGTATTACCTTAATTATTATTTTAATCTGTCACTAAAAGTCGCGCGATATTTTATCCAGTAATTTGGCATTTGCATCATATGTAAGCATAATAATATATATATATATATATATATATATATATATATATATAATAAGGTAAAATTATAAGATGACTTAGCTTAAAAAATGAGGAAACCCGTTGCATTAAAATTATTAAGTACATAATAATACAAATAAAATAAATAGATTTTTCTTATTATTAATATTATTATTTACTGAATAATTTTAAAGGCAACGGGATTCCTCGATTTGTTTAAGTCTTAAAGCTTATCCCTTTTTACATATGCATATATTTTCGATCAAAAAAAATAAGAGGAAAAATAAGAAGGATTGCTTTTGAAAATGTAAAAGTAATTTCCATTTTAAATGTGATATCATTAGGCCATCGCAATATGATTTGGCCGACTGTCCACTCTAAATAATGCCCACGATGTGCTCAGCAGTGATTGTTGCGTGTTCACTTCGTAATAATCCCTCAATAACTGTGTATCATTGTCTCGCGTGCTCTGATGGGGCCCTCAGGAGCCCTAAAACAGCGCCGGATGAGCACCATTAACCCGCCATAACCAGCCTGTAATTGGGATGTTTTCAGTCATCATTCACTTCACTCTGTCGATTTCTACTCTCTCTGCTTCTGATAATATAATCGACGCGCGAAATCCTTTACCCTGAGCTCTGCAGACAGGCCGTTCATCTGCTCGAAGGCGAGATCATGGACATGTTCAATCCGTGGAGCTGCTCTGCTCTCGAAGTGAAAAGGGCAAGAGAATTAGCTGGGCGAGATAAAAGGGCAAAAACACGCAGTTGACAGTGATGGTGAAAGTGTGGCCCCTGGGGGACTGGGGTCCGCTGAGAGGGCCTTCACTGGTGAATTTCAATGTGAAAGCCAAACGATTGAGATCTTCTCCTGGACAACGACATTTGGAAAAACGCTTTTTGTTCACACAACGCAGTGCACAATAAAATGCAGTATTTCGTTGCCTAAAAACAAAGAGCATTTTTTTCACTCAAAAAATGTAAAAATGACAGATTTATTAATGCTAATTTTTTTTATTTTACACATACATTGTATAATAATAATATTAAAAACATCTACGTATAATAGGCTACTAATAATAAATTATATTACTTTAAGATATTTGTTTCTAAAATGGAAACAATTTAAAATTACAGAGCAGATCGCAAAGAAACGTGAAGAACAGAATGAAATGCCATTGCATATAATAATACAATATTTTGCGTATTGCATAAAACAATATATAGTTATTGTTTCAAGAAAGTTTCTACTCATATAAAACAGGGTTTGGAGCGGTGGAGAGAGAGAGGGGGTGGGGTGATGGTTTGACTTACTCATTCAAGCGTGTCTGACACACACACACACACGCACACGCGCACACACACACGCACGCACACACACACACACGCACGCACACACCGGGTGGAGGGATGATGCTGAATTAACGGCGCTTTTACAAACCGAATCAAACTGTAATCAGCGACGCGTTACTTTTCATTAAGCGCCTTTGACAGCAGCATATTCAGACTCGACAGGGGACACAGGGGCCCCTGAAATAAACTGTTCTCAAAACACAGAGCCATAAGATAATTCCTTAAGCTCCATTAACAACTCTTAGCCGCGGGAAATAGAAACATCTCCAAACCTAAAAGCTTTATCGACCTGCACAAACCTCCGCTGATGGCCCCGTTTTCTTCCTTTATTTATATATTTCTGCTTCATCTTAAGAGACAGCGGCGTCTAGAGCCGGTAATAGACTTCAGCTCAACATATTATACGAACAAGACGAGAAGATTTAGATCTGTAACCAAGCAATGCATGTGTTTTAGTTCCTCTACCGGCTGTCCATCCTCAGATATCTGCTCTGTTATCGCGTGCTGCAATCATTATCTGCGTGTCATTGTAGTTATGTGTGTGTTGTCGAATCCAGGATCACTTTGAGACTAATCTCATATCATATCATTTTATTTTTTTATTTTTAAATACCGTGTTTTTGTTATTTCAGAAACCAGTGAGAGTTTATGGTAAACAAAAAACTAAAATAAAATTATTTATTTTAAAATTATTTATTTAAAAAAAATATAAAAATAAAAAATAAAATAAAAAATAAATAAAATAATAATATAAATTAAACTAAATAATAATAATAATTGTTTTTTGTATTACTACTGAACCAGGAATGACCCGTATGTGATGGGAGGAGGATGGATCAAGCAGACTCACTTCCAGAACAGAAATCAAGCAAGTTGGACACGAGATGTCACATCAGATCAGATGCGTGTTTATCAGACGCGTCGCGTTTTTATCGGACGCGTCGCGTGTTTATCAGACGCGTTTGTCCGCGTTTCTCTCCGGACTCCAAACCCCAGAACGACACGCGAAATATATTTGCTCTCTAACACTGACCCACGACTGTGTGCTTCTGTCCTGCCTGCGTCATCGCGAGCATTCGGTCTTAATTAATCTGGCTAATTAATAAAAAACAATGTGTAGAGTAAACTGCTGACGCTGAATCAATCCTGAAGGTCGGAAGAGAAACGCATGCAGATCTAACACTGGTACTACTTACTCAGTGAGTCTGTCATAATAAAATTAATAACTATGACAATAAAAATATAAACGACAGCAATAATAATAATGCACGAATGCTTGTTAAATATAGTTTAACAAATACAAATGAGGATGAAAGTTTGATATTAAATACACACACACACACACTGTGTAAAGTTTTACAATTCTGTTAGGTTTCACATTATTATTTTAATTATAGTTTAAACTGTATATTTAACTAATAAAATCAGTACAATATAATAATCTCAACAGTGCTGCAGAGCGTTAAGCTGTACATGTGACTAAAGCCAAGTCTGCAACAACAATAATAATAATACATTTCAAAAATATACAAAATGCACAAAAAAGTTTGAAATGACAATCAAATGCACATTTTACTATACTGGGTTTACCATTACGCTACATTCTCCATTATTGTTTTCCCATAACAGGTCAAATTATGAATAAATATTTGCATTGTTTCTACCATCCAATAGTTCTGTGCAAACATACATATCTCATACAAATGCACATATCTTTTTAAGGTGTTTCACAGTATTTATTCCCCTTCTTTCTAATCTTAATGTATAATAACAGAACGAGCAAACTAACTCTGTTTAATCTTGCATTCAGTGTCACAAGTTCTCTATCAGTCAATATTAATCACACACAAAATAGCACACGCACAAGCCATTTGTTCCCCTGCAGCTTTAAAATTGCATTTAAATGTCATTAAGGTTCACTCGATGGCTGGTGTAATGGGCAGCTTTCCTCCGTTGGGTCTGGAGGGATCTGTTTGAGAGGCTTGTCTTCACTCGCAGGTGTCTCAAAGCTCACGGAGCCGCCGCAGAGATCACCGTCGTCTCTGAGAGGGAAGAGAATCAGAAATATCACACGGACACGTGAAACACTGGAGCACACGTCACAGAGACGCCACACTGCAGAGCAGACTCCATTAACAGAAGCATGAGGATTGAAGATGGAGAACCACTGACGGAAACACATAATCATATAAACACAACGATACAATGTGCACAACAACACAGTGAATCTATAAAATACACATATAACCAGTGCTGCATTACATGTTCATCGTCTCCGCTGTGATTATGTTTCAGTGCAACTGTGAGAATCAGCTGAACATTCAATCAGACAGCATTCATTCATTCCTTTCTTCCTTCCATCCATCCATCCATCCATCCATCCATCCATCCATCCATCCATCCATCCATCCATCCATCCATCCATCCTTCCTTCCCGTCCCCCCCCTCCCCCCCCCCCCGATCATAGCCCCAAGATTCCGGACTTCATTCCATCCATCCATCCCAGCCACCATCCAGCCATCCACCAGCCTCCATCAGCTTCCGTCCGGAGCCTTCCGTCCTTCCGTCCTCCTCCCTTCCTCCTCCTTCCTCCTTCCATCATTATTTCCTTCCGCCATTTAGCTTCCTCTTCCTCCTTCCTTCCCCTTCTTCTTCCTTCCATCCATCCACTCCATCCATCCATCCATCCTCATCCTTCCTCCTCCTTCTCCTTCCATCCATCCATCCATCCATCCATCCATCCAACCATCACCATCCATCCATCCATCCACCCACCCACCCACCCTTCCCTTCCTGCCTTCCTTTCATTCCTTCCTTCCTTCCTTCCTTTCCTTTCATCACTTCCATCATTATTTCCTTCCTTCCATCCATCCATCCATCCATCCATCCATCCATCCATCCATCCATCTGTAAGGCCCGGCTCGATCGACCCAATGACGGCAGTCGTTCAGCGGGTGAAGGGCTTTGCGTATTACAGTCTTTCCTTTTCACGACACAACAAGAACATTGAAATGGAACACTTTTTCTTATATATTTTGTCTCGTTATTTCATCTGACTCCATAAATGAAAAGGTTTTAATGATATCTGTGCATCATTAAAATATGAACGAATGATTGATTATTCTTATCAGCTCTTTTTTAATACTTTACCCGCCCAGATGTAGGGAAACTATATCGCTCAGAGGCCCTGTTTTCCACAGGTCTCACGGACACAATCTCGTCAGGCCCGGTCATCAATCAGAGGTAAATTATGGTTATGTATCTAAGATTTGCCGTAAATTCACACGTACACAATCAGAGACATCGAATAACCCTCTTGGAGCCCCCTCAGAACTTGAGTTCAATCGTTTACTTCAGTAAAGGTTTTGGCCACTATCAGATATGTGAGCAGATCAATGTACCACACTCGTAAAAGCTTTGGGTTGGTCAAATCCTTGTTTAAAGTAACATTAAATCAAAAGTCAGAGGTATGGGCGTACCCGAGTTTAGTCTGATCAGATGGCGTTCGCCGTCCCTAAATGTAATTAACCCGCCTCTGCATCCAAGTACACTTAAAAGATGCCGGATATTAGCCGTCGCTAAAACTGACGCAGGCTTGCGGAAATATACGGATCCGCTAATCTAATAGGGAGAAAGCAATCTTTAGAGGCAGTTAGAATAGAATCAAACGTTACAATTTATTGACCAGGTAACCGAAGCAATAATTCAAAACTCCAATGTTACAAGAATAGAATCATCAGTTAACCATACCTGGCAATGAAAAACTACACACAAGTGATTTGTGTGGGCAGTCAAACCTACAGACTCCCAGAACTTTGTGTCCCCTTTCCTTATATACCCAGATAATTCAATAACCCACCAAATGGTGGTATCTTTGTTATTATGATTAGACTTTAGAATTTGCAACCAAATGGCTTCTTGAGATCCTGTGGCAGAGAATGCTTATTTACATACAGGAGGTGATCTGAATAGGAGATCAGGGGGAGGGCACACCTTTAAGTTGTGCACTACATTTCTCATACTTTAGAACTTCTTTTAGCTTTTCCTTATGATTGGGAGAATGAGACCATTTTACCAGGCGCACTGAGACATTTCAAAAGATATCAAACATGTATAGTTACTTTTTTGTACACATTACATTGCATGGGTTTTTCATTGAATTCTAGGTGATGAGAAGAGGGGGAAATGATGAGACCGTCAGTACAGGGTGTGGACCACCCAGTGTGTTGCGTCCTGGATGATGTTGTTATATATGCAAGAGATAGTTCCTGTGGATTCTTAGAAGAGGCCTTTTGTACTCTCGAGGGGGGGGGGGGGCCAGACATACTGGCACCAGGCTTACACATCCATCCATCCATCCATCATTCATATTTTTATATAGTTATTTATAAGTTATAATTCTCCATCTCAAGTGTGTTTATGAATGTATGTCTGTTATTTAGTTAAGTTATATCTGTAGAAATCGCAGCTGTTATTGTAACTGTATTTTGGTGTAGTGACTGTTGGCTCTGTACAATAAACAAATGCATCATGTTTCTAAAAGTTAAACTAAAATGTATGGCATAATGGTAATTTTCTCAAAGGTCATTTCAGTTTTCTATTAATTAATTCATTAATAATTCAGGGTTACAGTGTGGGACTTAAAACGAAAGTAAATGGGCCCATTTTTTTAAATGTTTAAATGCATAAATATGATGTGGTTACATGTTTTGTATTAAGACATAAATAAATATATTTTTAAAGTTGTTCTTTTTTTTTTTTTTTTTAGGGTTTAGGTTTTATTTAGCGATGGCAACAAAACTGTACAATTATTTGTTTGAAAGTTAGTTTTTTTCACAGTAAAATAATTTTAACACATCTTGTGGTTATGCTGTTGAAACAGCAAGTGCTCTAATGTTTAATTTCATTGTATGCAACCCAGATTTCAGCTTAAAAATAATATTAATAATAATACAAAACTAAAGGAAATGTGGATGAATTTAAACTATGTTTGAATCATTTAAATTATTTAATCAACATCTGGAGTATTATTTTACAATTAAAGGGAAAAGAACAACAGAAACCGTGATTATGCAAAGGAAAGGCAGAAATAATAAACTGAGAAAAGAGGATTGTGCTGAGCATCTGAAGAGCTTCAGAAACCCTGCGAGCTCAGCGAACACTTCTTCATCTTCAGCCGCAGTCATCATGAGCATATAAGCCTCCAGCACATGGAGAATATCTCAGATAATAAACATAAACACCATACAGTGAAAGCAGCACGAGAGCATTGAGCGTCTGCAGGCACGAGTGTTCATCATGCCAGCCACATCTCAAACCCTTCGTTTGATTTCTGTAATATTTCCTTACATGCTACGGCATCAGTGTTGTTATTCCCCTCGTGCCCGACCGCTTGTTTTTATCTGTGCTTTAACAGAAACACTCAAGCCGCTCTTATTTGTATGTAGCCTACCGCTGATCTTTTGCAACACAATTGGATATGGAGGCAAAGGTCAAGCTTAACTCTCTTATGCCTTCCATAGACGAATGAAAACAGCATATACTATTGATCCATCCCCAAATGATGTACATAAATCTGAGAGCTCTGCTACATGACCTTTCTTCAATTACCAAGGTGACAGAAGTGATGCTTACAGGAGTCTGACACAGGTTCGTTCCCAACACTTCGACTGCAACAGACTCAGTTTTTAACCTAGACATAAATAAAACAATCACTGATTTGAAATGTGTGCTTTTCTTAACCATAAAAAGTATTACTATATGCACTGATGATTGCTGTAGAAGAGTATAATCAGCTGAAACTTCAAACACACGTAATGTACAATATAGCATGTCTGTGCAATTAAACTGTTGTGTCTTTTGATTGCATTGATATGCATTGCATAAAACATGAATGAGTGCATGCGTTTAATTTGCATAAAACATACAAACAGCACAATTCAGTACATGCAATAAAATACCGTTATTAACACTTTGTGCGAACTGCCGTGTGTAATGTTTTTTGTCTAATTTATTTTATTTATTGTAATGTATGTACTGTAAAAAAGCTGTTGCTGCCAGAACTTTACAATACAAAAATACAGAAGAAAGATTTTACAGATCTTAAATTTACAGTAAAAAACATATATTAATTAACTGATATAATGTTAATATGCTAATCTACTGATGTACTAAAATCAGTTTTGTACCTTTATAATAGACTGACAACCACCCAAAAACACTGAGTGACATTTTGAATTAAAGTCCTTTAGCTGTTCCATAAGCTGAGGCAAAAACTAATATTTAGAAGCACAAAACACCATCGTGACACTTAAAATAATACAATAAACATGATTTAAACATCGTCAGATGTAACAAATAACCATATGCACATACGCATTAAGAAATCTAAGAAAAAACATTGTTATTGTAATTAAAAACCTATTGCGGGGAACGTCAATTTAGGGTTTTTCACTGCAAATTAGTATTATTTTTCACTTCCTAAAGCTGTGCATTTAACAGTATTTTGCTTTATTTTAATGCCCTATTAGATTGACTGTAGCGTCTCACTGTGTAGGGAATGTACTGCTTCTTGAATGTTTTAATGTTAACATTACCGTAATTATTTACTGTGTGATACATGCTGTGTAGAGCAAATCCTGATGCACTTAATTTATATTGAACAACACTAAACGGTTGGTATTATTAATATATTGGTGGGCAGAACTTATCTATTGCACAAAATGTGTCTTTGGTAAACACAAAGTGCCCTGGAGTGACCGTCCGATTGTCTGCCTGCATCTGCAGAGTGGCTCCTGCTGGCGTGACCGTGAGCTTTAACTAGGCCTGCTTGAGTTTCAGAGCGGACGATGCTGAAGCGTCCATGCGAGCGGCCGCTCTTTTACATGTCTGGCCTGGCTGACCCGCTGAGGAGAGGAGCGAAGCCCAGTTTAAGGAGTCATGCGTGAGTCTGGGGCACAGGGGCCCTCGTTAAAACGCTCCGGCCCACTTCATGATGTCAAGCCTACTGATTTGTGTTATGGCTATCAGAGTGAGTTAACATTCACATTGGGTGGAGTGTCAGAGAGGGGCCTTCGACGCACGCATGCACTCACGCACGCATGCACGCACACACGCACGCACACACACACACACACACACACACACTCACTCACACTTGCTCGTACACGCACGCACACACGGACGCACACACACACACACACACACACACACACACACTGTCTGGCATATGTGGTTTACGGGGACTCTCCATAGGCGTAATGTTTTTTTTTACTGTACATAGTGTATGTGCTATTGCCCTACACCTAAACTTACCCCTCACAGGAGACGTTGTGCATTTTTAGATTTTCAAAAAAACACCATCTATTATGTTTTTTACGCCTTTTGGTTTACGGGACATATGCAGTGTCCTCATAAACCATCTTTGTGCTGTAATACCCATGTTATTATACAGATTTGTGTTCTCATAAACAAAATATACCAGTTCACACACACACACACACACACACACACACACACACACACACACACACACACACACACACACACACGCACTCACCCCTGAACAAGCAATCAGCACTTGCTCAAAAGGTCACATTTGCAATGCAGGGGACTTTATGCAGAGAAAACGCAGGTAATTGGAGGCGGGCTGCTTTGATACCTTTGGCGGATTGTGGCAAGATAATGTGATGGATGTGGAACATTTTGGCGGGCAATTAAATGTTTTGGAGTTCCTGGCTGTCGGATGAGAGAGGGGCGAAAGTTGGGAGAAGGGAGTCTGACAGTGTGCCACCTTGTAATCTGATTTACTCTGAAAAACCTGCTTCGAATCAAAGCACTTTTAATCAAAGCGGAGGTTTTTGTGCTGTGTGTGAGCGATGCATGAAAGGAGGGAGGGCAGAAATGAAGGGCTAATTAAAGTGGGTCAGGATTGAGCTACAGGCATGAGAAAACACTTTAAAGCCTTTACATTATTTACACACTCCTGCCCTTCCTCCACCACAAGAAACAGACACGCTGAGACCCGTCTGCTTGAAGTCTTACCTAAAAATGACTCTTTACTTTGCTTATTTCATCTTTTTTATTGTGGATAGAAAGGGTTGTATAACAAGCAGTGAAAGGCATTGTTAAGTGTCTTAATGCATTGTTAATTGCATTGTTTAATGCATTAATTCTGGGTGGTTTAATTCATGTATTCCTGTCTTGTTTATTGTATTTTTTACAATTCCAAAGTTTTAGTAATCAATGCCAATACAAGTAAAATTTTGAGGTTATTGGTACAAATTTATATGGCACAGCAAAAACTTTTGGAAGACACTCACGTTAACTGTTTTAAACATATATACATGATTGATGCCAATAACACTTATATGAAAATAATACATTAAAACATTAAATGTAGCTTTTCAGACATTCTCACTTATTTAAACATCGCTTTAAAAAAGTCTAGTAAAAAGTCACAGAATAAATAAATGCATTAAAAATAATACAACAAATATTGTTTTCAGTATCTGACTGTAGATGCTCATTAAATCTACTAAATGTATTCAGCGAAGATAGATGCACACATCTTTTTTTATATATATTTTTAGTTTTATAAATGTATAAAATATATGCATCATCCTCAATGCTATTTGCATTAATGTGTTAATTAGTTAATTTACATTCCATCAATAATTAAATTAAACTAGGACAGTATAGGGCTAGTTTGAACAACATTCATCTTTGCGCTGTAGAAGTGGCACAGAAGCTGCATCTGACGTGGATTAGATATTAGTACTGTTTAATGCGGCTCAAATGTGGCATGAATGCATTTACAAAGCAATTACAATTGCATTAAAGCTAATGCTGATGAGATTGCGTTTTTAGAAACATGTTTTTTTACTAAATTAATATGAAATAATTGGAACAAGTAAATGTTTTTGAATTAAGAACTAAAAGCACCAGTAGATGGCAGCACATCAATGTTTTAATGAGAAAGTCACTGAATTGTTTGATTCGTTTAAGAGGACTGATTCATTCAGGAATGAAGCAAGTGACAGATGCTGGATCTAGATCTGCATACTATCATGCGACTATTGCCATTTCTGCCATAGGAAGATATGGTAAACGAGTATAATGCTAGTATGCGTTTCCAAATTCAGAAACTGATTCATTCTGAGCAAAGATTAGTTTAGGGACGAAACACTTCTCTGTGTGTTGCTCTGAGACATGCAACAGATTAGTTTGGAACTGTTTTAGTGCTGAAGAAAATACAGATACTGTTCATATTTTTGACATTGTGAGAGGTTATTTAATCTTTATAATCACATAAGCTGTCAATCACTTGAGTTCAGCATGGGCTCATTGACTGAGAAAACTCTAATTATTACCAGAGAAGCTGTTGGACTGCACAATGGGTCTCTCATTTGCTTTGTGTTCACACTTTGCTGGTTATAAATTCAGGATTGCAGAACTGAACACAAATTCTGAGCAGATTCTGTGCTGAACTCCTCTGATTGGCTACTGCAGTCAAGTGATCAGCACACATGTCTGTGATTGGCTGCATGACTACATTGCATGGCGTAATAACAAATCTCTGATGCTCTTCACAGATTGTCCACAAAAATACAAACAAGAGAGTCAAATAAAACGCTTATCTGCAGGTACCAAATAGAGTCAGTACTCAGCACTACTGCAGAAAGTCTGGTAGCATCACTTTTTCTCAATTTTTGTGTCGACTTCATACCGAAGCAACAGTATTTTTGAAAACACTAGCCTGGTGTGAAAAGATTCAATGATTTTTTGTGTGGAAATACGGCTTTTTTTTGTGTGGACAGGTTCTGTCTGAGGGATTTTTCAAGTAACATCACATCTCTCACACTGAAATACAGTAAATACAGTAACCAAACTTCACGTATGACGTGTAACAGTGAGAGAGCCGATAACTTTAGAAATGCATCATTTAATTTGTGAATTACTCTGTTGCATCTCAAGGAAAAAGCAATTGGTCTCAGATCTGTCACATGCAAAGTGCCTTCGGAGCACAGAAAATGCTTAAAATATGAAAGACACATGCATTTTCTCCTGCAAATATGTTTCTTCTGCACACTAAATCATCCAAATCAACTGATTACTGTTTGAGCTCATGCGTTATAAGTTTTGAATTACTAATAATTAACGAAGCACAGTGAACAGTCATGTAGTCATGATCAAAAAATAAACAACAATCATTAATACACAAACAAAGCCGACACTCCCTATTGTGTAAGGCCCCCGAAACACCAAGGTGGCCCATTGCTCTCAAAATTATTTATTTTTGGTTTTGGCCAGCGGTTATGAAAACATGAATGTTCCTTTCATTTAATGCATTGCGCGGTTGCCCTTTCTACGTAACATCCAAATCAGTCAAATTATGTAACACGACTGTCGTATTCATTCACTTGCCGTACTTGCTCGATACTAAAAGAAGAGTTCAAAGCGCACCAAGCTGCAGAAGAGACACTGTTCTCCAAGTGCTTTCTGTGTGCGCGATTCGAGAGGGAGTGAAACACAGTCAAATATAGGCTACTTTGCGTTTTGGGTGTGCACCTAAAGGGACAAATACACACAAAAACATGTCAAAATGTCCGTCTTGGTGAGTTTTCACTAAACACAGATAGTTCTGTCTTAAGTGAGCATAAATAGTTTGAAAAGTAGCCTAATCTAATGCTAGTTAGTATATTAGATATGTGCATTCCTTGACAGCATTGTACTGCATAAACCTGCTGATGTCTGTCATTAATGTTAACCAAGCAACAAATAAAAGCAGAGAATCATTCACTGCTATTCACTGAATATTTTCCATAACTTTGTTGTGAATTTAAATGTTGAAGTCTATGCAGTGCTTTATTTTTTTGCATTTGATTACTTTAATCAATTTCTGTATATTAGGCAATTATTGTCATACATCTCTGGGAGCAATGAGCGAGGAGAATACTGGGAAACTAATCAAACACAGCTGGGAGGAGTCATAATCAATGAACATAATGGGAACATGAAACAGGAAAAACCATATATGGACATAAGAGGGAGGGTAACACAGGATATGGGGACACAAGATTGACAGTTACTCCCCCACCCGGAAGACATATCCCGCTCCGTGCAACATCCAACGGGTAGGGGGGGCCTCAAGGGACATGGAGACCGGACAGATGGCCTCCAGTGCGACGCCCATTCTGGAACCCATGATGGAGCAGGGCATTTTGGCGGCCATGGCGGATCCGGGGACTCAAGAGGCTGGACCACCTCTGAGGCTGCAGCCCCAGCCCCCGCTCCGGCCTCTACAGCTGGAGCCATACTACCTAGTTAGTTCTTGCTGGCAATCTGGAGGAGCGAACACTTGAGGGTGATCTGGAGGAGCGGACACTTGAGGGCGCTCTGGAGGAGCGGGCACTTGAGGGCACTCTGGAGGAGTGGACACTTGAGGGCCCTCTGGAGGAGCGGATACTTGAGGACGCCCTGGAGGAGTGGACACTTGAGGACCCTCTGGAGGAGCGGCACTTGAGGATGCCCTGGAGGATCGGGCACTTGAGGGCCCTCTAGAGGAGTGGCACTTGAGGACGCCCTGGAGGAGCGGACACTTGAGGACCATCTGGAGGAGCGGGCACTTGAGGGCCCTCTGGAGGAGCGGACACTTGAGGACCCCCTGGAGGAGCGGGTCCTTGGGGGGCACCCTGGAGGAGCGGGTACTTGAGGCGCTCTGGAGGAGCGGCACTTGAGGATGCCCTGGAGGAGCGGACACTTGAGGACCCTCTGGAGGAGCGGGCACTTGAGGGCCCTCTGGAGGAGCGGACACTTGAGGACCCTCTGGAGGAGCGGGTCCTTGGGGGGCACCCTGGAGGAGCGGGCACTTGAGGGCGCTCTGGAGGAGCGGACACTTGAGGGCGCTCTGGAGGAGCGGGCACTTGAGGGCGCTCTGGAGGAGCGGGCACTTGAGGGCCCTCTGGAAGAGCAGGCACTTGAGGACGCCCTGGAGGAGCGGCACTTGAGGACCCTCTGGAGGAGCAGGCACTTGAGGGCACTATGGAGGAGCGGACACTTGAGGACCCTCTGGAGGAGCGGGCACTTGAGGGCGCCCTGGAGGTGCCGGTAGTTGAAGGCTGCTCTGGAGGAGGGAGCAATTGAGGGCGCCCTGGAGGAGCAGGCACTTGAGGCTGTTCTGGAGGAGTGGGCACTTGAGGTTGCATGCACACGGTGGCGCTTTTGAGGAGCTGGCACTGGAGTGTGCTCTGGGCTAGAGTCAGTGGTGGGTGGCGGGCTTGAGGGAGCCGCAGATGGCGGCAGGCATTCTTTCCCCATGGACGGCGGGCTGGAGAGTACCGCAGGTGGTGGTGGGCTTTGGAGAGCCGAGAGAACGGTGGGCTGGTTCAGAACAGCAAATTGATGGTGGCTTCCTCCAATAATGTTGCCGTGGCAAGCCCACAGAATTACCTGGCGTACTCGAAGAAAGGGAGATCTTGACAGACTAGGGCAGCAAAACGTGCGGTGGCTTCCACGCGGGAGAAAAAGTGAAAACGAAACTGTGAAAAATGGGAAAATACATGGGGGACCACCGCTTACACGCTTTGTTTGGTATGATTTTCTGTCACAAATCTCTGGGAGAAATGAGCGAGGAGACGGGGTGCATAATAAAACTTCCTTTTAATGAAGATCAACATAGGGAAACATGCAGCACAGGTAAGACAAACAATACCGGACATCTAACACAGGGAAAACCAAGGCTTAAGAATACTGGGAATCAGAATCAATGAACATAATGGAACAGGAAAGAGGAAAAACCATATATGGACATAAGAGGGAGGGAAACACAGGACATGGGGACACAAGACTGACAATTATAGGCTAAATTGTTTATTTTATTTCTATATTTTATTCTATTGTATTTTCCCTATTTGTATCATTGTTTTCCTTTTTTGTATTACTGACTGTTTCAACTCACTAATTTTTGTTGACAGTGAAAATGCTCTGAACGAATAAGGGGCTAAGGATTTGGGGAGCATTTGGGGATTTGTATGAACGCACAGACAGGTGACAAAGTTTTGATTTGGGCCCCCAGAAGTCTAGGATGGGCTTTGTACACAAACATTGCTCAAAAGTCAGGTATTCTGGGGTGAGTCGTGTTCATCTGTATGTTCAGTGTTCTGGTAGCTCATCTCTATAAAACCACAGATGCTTTACAATTCAGATTAGTGAGCTTATCTCATGCCATGATCAAATAAACACACAAACCGAGTCCAACGTGTCACGTGACAGTCATTCAGGGCGCTTTAACACACGGAACATGCAACACTCAAAGTTGTAGTCTCTCAGGTCTTGTTTTAAGTGAATCGACAGTCAAATTTTCATAAAATAATGTGCTTTATTATTCACAGTAATGAATGTGTCAGAGGTGAGCTCTAAGCATTAGGTCTAATTTCAGTTATGTTGAGATTAAAATGCAAAACATGATTTGGTCAAGGATAACATGCTAATTAACCATAATCCATCCAGGTCAACAAAACTACAGCCACCTCAAAAGCTATTAACCTCATTTATTAATAGAAATTAAATATTGTCAGTCCAGGAGTAAGTGCTACTTAGAAAAAAATCACATGATGCTGAATCTGACCAGCGTTGTGTCCAAATACCATTTCCCCCTTTTCTCTCATGATGTTTTCTCCTCGCTCAGGGATGCAGATACCAATATTCATAAATAAAAAGGACAATATTCAGAGCAATGCCAACTCACAAACTCACCCTCCGTATCTGCTGTTAGTTTGAGTTTCATGTGTATCTTCTACTGAGAATTGTTTAGAAATCTCCTGAAAAGCTTAAAAGTCTTCCAGTGGTTTTGCAACAAAAGCTCTATTGCTCATAATATTTGGAAGCAAATACAATTAAAATAAATATTGCAAACATAAATATTAGTATTGCAATTTGTTGTATTATATTTTTTATTGGTATTGTAATAATTTTGTTCTCTAAAATAAGATGATTATTTTTATTACATGCATATATAAATTAATGACTACACTAGGTATATATATATATATATAAATAATGTTTTTTTTTTATTATGCTTTCCAATTAATCTCAATCAAACTGCAGTCCGGTTATTTTCACTAGGTTATAAAAAACACACAAAAAACATGATAACATAATACAGAGTTATCTATTTTTGCTAATAAACTCATCGCATATATATGTATATATGTAAAAATATATTATTAACATTTGACTTTTTTTAACTTTGAATTAATAGACAGACAGACAGACAGACAGACAGACAGACAGACAGACAGACAGACAGATAGATAGATAGATAGATAGATAGATAGATAGATAGATAGATAGATAGATAGATAGATAGATAGATAGATAGATAGATAGATATAGCAGTGAAAGGAAAGGCCTGAACGCTGATGTTTCGAGAGTCAGACTTGTATTTTCTATCTGTTTCTTTCCTTCGTACGCTTCACAGCCTCGCCGTGCCTCTTATTGTTCCACACTGTTTCTGTTCTAAATAATAGAAGACTGCTGTGTTTTATGCATCCATTTCTGTCACGCTCAGTTTCACAAAAAAATGGAGCCGGAGACACAGATCCTGCACACAGATGTAACATGTAAACTCACATTCCTCCCTCCGACACAATTAGTTTTCATTGAACGCTATTGATCTTTCTCCCCTTTCAATTATATCCACACATGAATGTTTGTAGTCATTAGACGGGCTCTTTGTTTTGTCACCAACAGCAATTAAACGTAGCCTTTTCCAGAAACGTCCATGTGGAACCGGGACTGCTATGAAATAAAAATGACACCCGTCCCTCGGTTACACTAGTAACGGCTGAATTCTTAAATGGGGAATTTTCTTCTGAAAAGCCTTTGATATGAGCAAGATGGCATTTGTGATTCGAGAGGATAATATGTGAGTCCGTCCTGACAAACAAGAGCTCAAAGTGATTGTATCAGTGAAATAATCCAGAGTCTGTTTATCATAGACTGGGTTTGAATGCTCCAGATTCACTGCAAGTCTGTCAATCTACTATTTGCTGATTCTGAACAGAAAAATAACATTTGCATTGACTTATCAGATTTGGCCGTCCACACCAGATCAAGTTTGTTCTTGCTGTCTGTGTCCCGCTGAGCTGGCTGGACACATATTCACTTGTGATAAATATAGACACAACATATTCATGCAGAGCATTTCAATCTGCTTGACAATTAGAACATATCCTGCTTATGAACATCCGATATTAGTTAGCAGATACAAATCAATAGTGAATCAAAGAAGAAAAATAAAAGACAATCTATGCATCATACAATATAGACGAGATGTTGAACGTTTCAATGAACACACAGTGATTGTGTTACCAATAGCGGGGCATGTTGTCACACGTGTTATGGGGTAAGTCGTCACAATGAGAATGCAACATTTATAAAACAAACAGCAAAAACATAAACAGTATTATACACTATACTGATCAAAACATTTTTTTTCAATGATTCACAGATTAATAGAAAGTTTAAAAGAACATCATTTATAAAAAATAAAAAAAACATCAAATTAAACGTATATATATATATATATAAGATTGTAACATTCTAAATATCTTTACTGTCACTTTTGATCAATTAAATGTGTCCTTGATGAATAAAAGTATTAATATCTATTTAAATCTCATAAATCTTACCGAACAGTTGTAGCATATATAAATATGAAAGCAATATTTTGGAAAGCAATACAGAAATCGTATTTAATAAACTATAGAATTAAATCACGTCAATACACACTAATAGCACCAACATTTAAGAAAAGCACTCAAACTATGAACATAATACTTTATTCCTTTTATGAACAATATCTGAGAGCACATTTCATCCACGATATAGGTCTATAAGCTTTTATATAACACTATATCTTTTATAGATGTCGCGGTATTTTGAAATAAAGTAATAATAGTATAATTCAAAATAGTATATAGTATAGTTCTTAGTATATATTGCAACTCTTAGATGTTACACAAATATAATATTGAAAGTTTAGCCTGGAGGACAGAATTGAGAAATATTTTAATATATGACTATTTTATTTACTGAGATATTCCATGTGTGACAACTAGCCCCAGTCTCGTCATACACTGAATCAGCTACAAATATTTTTTCCTATATTTATGAAAGCATGAATGCATGCCACATATGCACAATAGACGATAATAGACTATATATTCCACTATATATATATTCTATACACTGCATATCCACAGACCGTCCTGAAGATCTGCCCCGACTATAACACATGCAATACCAACAACTCTAGATCAACGCTCACCTGAGTTTAAATGACAAAAACCACAGAAGTCAGTGGAGTGATAGTGATACGAGTGTATGCTGTGAGTTTGGGAAAGAGAAACTGCACTCTCCCATCTCTCAAGCAGCGTTTTTTACTAATTACACGCCAGAATGAGTAAAAGCGCGCAGTGAGGAGCAGCACAGCCCTTAATGATGTGCCACTTCACCTGGAGTCCTCCTCGCGCCTCCTGTCCCGAAGCAGCTAATTACAGCCGTTCATAACCCTGACTCACACATCAGGAGCTCAACGGTACTGAAGTGTAGGGTGGTTAGGGATGGGCGACCCTAAAGAACGTCTCAACAATGTTAGCCCTGCTGTATATCACAGTAAGGGCAGAACCGGCCCGTGCCGAACACTCCATGATGCATCTGCCTGCTTTGAACAACAGTAAAGATGCACAATTTGTAGAGCTATGCGTAGATTGGGTACATGGAGCTGACGGATGTGATGCACTGGAGACTGTAAAGTAAATCAACAGTGACCTCTTTCTCTCAGAGCTGGAATAACAGGCTGATGTTCCACATATTCAGCTGGACATGAATCACAAGGAGATTGGGGGGGGGGGGGGGGGGGGGGGGGGTTTACAAACACATTCATTGAGTAAGGTCTAATAAATTTTCAGAATGACCATATGGGTTATTATAGGTTATTATAGGTTAGGTTATCAAACTGAAATCATATATATTTATTTTTTACAAAAAATATGAATTTAAATAAATATGTTAACAAATAAATCAAGATTTAAACAAAAATTGTTTTTTCAAACTTTTTAAATTTTTATTTTTTAGCTGGTTACCAAAGCAACATTTGTAATTAATGTATTCATTTATTTATACTTACTATACTAAAATAACTAAAACTGAAATTAAAATGTCTAAAAAGTGTATATAAATATAGAAACATAATTTTAAAAAGCAAATACAAAAAAATAAATAGCTTTAAAAATAAAATGCAAACAGAAAATACAACTTTTATTATTTTTAACTTAAAATAAATGTATTAAACAAAAAATGTGTTACAATATATTTTTATAAAAAGTATTAATTTAAGACTAATTTAAAATATTATGCATTTTATATATCAAATCTTACTTTATTGTAGCCAATAAGACAATAAGCATTGGTCACAAATATTTCAGTGTTCAATGATATTTTGAAAATTAATAGGGTATTTAGTTAAATTAACAAATAAATTAATAAATACAATGCAATTAAATCTGATTGTGCAAAATGCGGATACATGCACATCCCTCATTTTGTATTAATGGGTCAAGTGCATTACAACTGTTAACCTCCAGCCACGAACTATAAAACACTATACAATTATAATATGGCAGATGAAATGTTCCTATTAATAATTATATAAACATGTATTGTTGCATATATATATATATATATATAATGACTATTTATATAAAAACCTGTGTTAATCATATGTGCATCTGCTTTGCTTGGCTGCTCAAGGCCATGTGTTACAGTGATTTTACCACAGTTATGAGGGTTTTAAGCACTGTGTTGTGTGGTAAAATCCCCGTATCACATAGATTATTGCGAGTGTGTAATGAGCGAGTATGTGAAGTTAGCAGAGTTTCTCCATCACGCTCTGTGCCGAAGTGGCTCGTGTCAGTGACTCTCTATCTGTCCGCCGGTGGTTTCTGCTGACTCTGACTGACCAGCACAGATACGAGCGGTCAAACTCAGGTAAACAGATTAGCGCACCTGTGGGGCCCTTTAATAAGAGCGGGGCCTGTCAGAGCTGATGATGTCCGGCTGAGAGTTTCCCCGACAGCCCCGGGCTGCAGGAGAATGGATGGTTTCACACCACGGCTTCTGACAGCATGTCACCAACTCCAACCGCACTGCACTCCATGTTCTTCAGCGTGTTTATATTTGTTGTTGAGTTGTTGTGGGCTTTTTTCCTCTGTTCCTATGAATGAAAACATCTCACTGTCACTCACATCACACCCAAGTGTTGTGAGGCCAGCCGAGGGTCCCTGACATGCTTCAAACACTCGACGAGATTGGGAAAAACTCCACCTGAACTACAATCACTCTCACATGAAGGCTTCTGCTGTTTGACATAGTTGTATTTTATTTTATTTTTTATGTACATAATTGTTGCCTGTTTTATTGACTGGACAATGAAATGACACTATATTGTATAGTCTCTTGTATAGCAGAGCATGTGCACTGAACACTGAAAATGGTTATTTTCAGAAGTTATCATGTTTTGGAATGATTCAGACTTAAAGGGCCAAAACAAATATATATTGTCAGGATTGTGGACTGTTTTTGTTGTGTTTTTGCTCCCCATGTGTCCCTGTAACCCAGTTTCTCCATCTTGTTGATTGTTAATTGGATTCCAGGTGTGTCTCGTCCTCCTCCCTGATTGTCCTGTCTTTAAAAGCCCCAGTCCTTTCTGTTAGTGCTTGTCAGGACTCTATCATCCATCGTGTTACATGTGTTCCTCTGACCTGTGTATCCAGTGTTTGAAGGATTAAAATACTGTAATTTATATTTACTCATCTCCTCATCCCTTGTTCAGCTCCGTAGGCAATTGTGACATATATATGTTTGGGTGTGTATATATATGTATATGAAATATTGATTTAGGCCAAAAGTTAGCAAGACCCAACATTCCATTTGTTTTTTGTCAAATTGTAATTAATCACATGGAATACATTAAGTATATAACATAAATAATGTACAGTCCATATCTAGCACATACAGTAAATAATAATCAAAAGCTGAGTGTTTTTATCTCTAAAAGTTTTTAACACAATTTGCAGCAAGAGCAGTGATTTTTAACAGATTTTGCCCATTTTTAAGGTGGTCACTTGAATTTGCAGTTCGCTATTGACAACACTATCACTACACTACCAACAAGAGACAATGAATTTTGCTAATGTGACCATACCTTTACCCTAGAATAAAATACTAGTGCTGAAAAAACACCCTAAAAACCAATCTGCTTTCTGAAGCCAGAAAAAAAGCAAAGTTTGCGCAAACTAAACTCAAATTTAGCTGCCTCAGTATTTAGGGGTTCACAGGAGTAGCAATGAAAGCCTGTTGCACTTGTTACGATTCTCAAAGATCAGCATTCTGGCCTAAAACTGATCGGGCAGACCAAACCGTAAGGCATAGAGAGCTGAAACTTTGAAGGATGGTAGGACCCAGCCCGGCTACAGCGTCACCAAGGCTCTCCCCGATTGGCCGGACGGGGGCGCTACAGCGATCCAAAGTACGAAATCACTAATAACTCCTAAAGCGCTTGTCACAGACTCATGCCTTATATCGTTGGAGTCCACACGAACAAAATCCAACACTATCTCACGACTAATTCATACATATTTTACGAGGTGGCTAATTCGTACAAATTCGTACGATCTCACTCGTACGATTTGTCTAGACTCAACTTGACAGTGACGGGTAGATTTAGGGGCGGGGTTAGGTGTAGGTAATTCGTACAAATACATATGAATTGTACAACTCGTAAAATACGTACGATTTAGCAAAAATCTTATGAATTTGTGCGACTAAGGTCGTATGAATTCGTACAAATTATCCACTTTGTAAAATATGTAAGAATTGCCGTGAGATCGGGCTAAACAAAAATTGCATGGCTATTTTGGATTATTTTTTTTAAAACATACTTTTGCGAACTAGTCCTTGGTTTTTCACTCGATTGGAACCAAACCAGTGCATAAAAATGATCTGTAGAGTGATTATACATATTTATAAAATATAGCTTTGAATTTTCGACTCGCTGTCACAAACGGACGTCAAAATGTTTGTAAGAGGCGGTGCCACTTTTACTGAAATGACTACAACTTTTCAATGGAAAAGATATATTCGCAAAACTCGAAATATTGCTTAGTCGAGCCACTGTGTGGTGCTATAACAGGACAAACCATAAAAACAGCTATAACTACACATCCATTAGTCCAATTGACTTGATAATTGACATGCAGTGTTTGTGTCCAAAGTGCCACAGCTGTCTATGGGAACATTTGTGGATCTCAAAAAACATGGTCGCCATTGGCCAATGAAGTTCAAGCACATTTCAGATGGGGTTAACGGAGGCTGATTGAATCAACACTCTGTGGGTCTGTTTGACTTATGGGCCTAAAGGCCTATGATACATTTGAAAGACATCAGCCACTGGGTTGGAGGGCTGATTGCATGTAAATGATTGTATATGTTGTGACTTTTCACAACATATACAATAAGTAACTCACAATATACAATGTGAGTTACTTATGCTTAACTTAGTTCATATAGTGTAGTCGTTATTACTCCCTAACACTGTACCACACAATGAAAGCCATGTGTACAAAGTTATATACATATTTATATACCTTGGATAATATATAATAGAAACTGATATCAGATATCAATAAATGGACATCTATTGGTCAACCTTTGATAAACTGGAGATGTAATACTAAGAATGTATCCTGAAAAATACAAACAAATCATGTGAACATCCATCAAAAATATCCGAAGATAACCTTCAACACTAAAAGTTCACAAAATTCTCCAAAACCATGTTCGAGGACGCAGAGGCATCACAAAGTCCTTCAAAACACAACCGAACGAGATTTCCCCATGACAGCGTGTTAATCTGATGTTGACAAAAAAGGCAGCTACTTTTAAAAGTTACAATATAATATAAGCTTTCTGTGAGGTGAGCTGGCCTAGCACCAGAAAAGACACACAAACAGCATGTTCAAAGCCTCAGTCTGCTGTTTGAAGAACAATACACGGCTGCAATTGAACGTCTGATGTTAGGAAAGACATTGAGAGGTTTTTACACATTAATCACCGGCACTGATGATTGCTTTATCAGTTTACCAGTAGTGCAATATGCTCATCACTGCCAGATCATAGACCCAGACGCATTGTGAATGCTCTCATCTGGCCTTCTGGATGACGATGAGACGCTGTGAGCGAGTTCATCATCGACACTCGAGGAGCCAAACAGATATGAACAATGAACCACAAGCACTTCATTCACAATAGCGCTGACACGGCCGCATTGTGACAATAGATAAACGCCGCTCTGTTAATATTGTGAGATTACTGGCGCCACCTGATACTAGAATACTCCACCGCCGTCTCCCAACGCTTCATGCGGATTTTGCTCTGGATTTACAATCGACCAGATTGTATTTATTAGCCCAAACCTCTCCTCGTCTTTGTTCTCATCAAACGGCGAGCTGCAAAAATCAGCTGGGTTTTCATCACCAGTGAAAAGAAGATTTTTGAAAAGCTGGGTTTTGTGTTGGGCACAATATGGCGATCGTGGGATTCCATCAGTGGGAGTTTGTGATGGCATGTAGCGTCCATCAGATCGGCGCTCTCTGCAGATAAGCTGTTTATGTTTCTCATTCACCGGTTACACAGGCCAGCAAGTGTAAACACAGCAGTAGCTTTTTTAATTGTGCAGTAGCAGGTGTCGTTCCTCTGTCAAATTAACACACGCTCCCTGCCAGATTAGAGCAGGCCAACACCACAACGCTTGTCACTGGATCAGCTTAAACTTTGCACAGAGAGTGTGCGGGAGAGCGATAACACAGCCGCCGATGTTTGCCATGCTCAGCTTTTGGAGTCTTCACTGCCCTCTGGTCCTGAGAACGAACGAGCGAGAGAGAGAGAGACACAGAGAGAGAGAGAGAGAGAGAGAGTGAGAGAGAGTTGTGGAGGGCGTCTTATCTGTGGTTGGTGACATCAGAGTGACACATGGTGTGAAACGAGATGCTAATGAGATAAATGTGCATCCGAGGACTGTATCTGTCAGTGAGATCATTAACATATCATGGATGGAAATAATCACTCAAAAATGGATTCAGACATTTTCCACTGAGCTTTTAATTGCTTTATGTTTTGAAATTGTATTCTGTAGCGCTGACATGCCAGTCATATATATAGGCCTACTGTACGTGTTTATGTATCTGTCATTGTAATTATGAATTTAATTCTAAAAATACGCACACACACGGTCAGCTAAGGATAGAAAATGCACCATTTGAACTACAGTACACCAAAATAAAATTTTCCAAACTCCAAAAAAATGTATTCATAAATGTGAAAATTCCACAAAAAAATTAAACGAACGACAAGTAATACATTGAATTAAACATTACATTTTGAAGTAGAATAAAAGGCAGAAAATAGTGTATTCT
This sequence comes from Oxygymnocypris stewartii, assembly GCA_003573665.1. NCBI lineage: Eukaryota > Metazoa > Chordata > Actinopteri > Cypriniformes > Cyprinidae > Oxygymnocypris > Oxygymnocypris stewartii. The sequence goes on from QVTF01022328.1 coordinate 235,873, forward strand.
TGTATTTACCAAAAATCTTTTTATTTTAATTAATTTTTTTGTTTAATATTTTTACAGTGTACCACCTACTGTACTGAGAAATCATAATAACAACGATAACTATTTATTTTACAGAATGACAGTAAAATTACAATGCAATTACTCATCTCTGTCTAAATGTGTTTGCTTTCAAACATTCACTTGTTAATAGACCATGTTTTATTATTATGACAGAAAAACACGGAGAGCTTAAAGTCGGCATTACATTTATTTTCTAAATACATATTACTGATCTTATTGTCAATGATTAATCTGTGCATGTTTCATTTTTAAAATGTTTTTGACCTGTAATGTTTAATCAAATCATCTGTCTTTGTGTTATTAAACTCTGCCCTCCACCTCACGTTTATCTGCATACTTTTTGAGTACAATGCCCACATCTTATCATCCGATCAACATCCGATGCACAGAACCAAGTGTTCATCACAATATGAAAGAACATATCTGCTACTACTTTTGGTTTTTTACTTCTCTGTTGTTGACAACTGATTCATAAACATTTCTCATTACAGGTTTTTGAAGATGGTTGCACATGTTGCATTTCCTAAACACTTTATAAGTGACTCAATCTCACAATGCTTGTTTATTTGGAGTATAATTTAATGTGAATGGAGCTAAAAACACAGGCTCATGTGCTGCTAAATGAACACAGAGCTCCTTCACTCTCAGACTCGCTGCATGTCTGACTATAGGCCAGATTTACTAACATAAAGCACCAGTGCAAACCCTGTTTGGCTTCTGATCACTGTTAGGATTTACTACAGTCAAATTGTGAAGAATTGGCCTTGAAAAGGCATGGATGCAGCTATTTCTGAGGCTGATCCTATTGCATTTAGGAACATTTATGGGAGGAGAGAGTTTAAATGAATCATGAGTTGCAATTAACTAATATTTACACTCATAATTGTACTGGTATTTACACCAAATTTTAAACCCCCAAAAGGCACATCTTAACACACTTGCGCTCTCATGTTAATTAGCGCTCTCATGTTAATTTAGTAAAACATCTCAAAATCTCATAACAACAACTTATTTTCTCTGGTGATGTATGAATGACTTTTACAATCATTTATTCCATTTAAACTCCGCCTCTGCATATACAGTATTTTTGAGAGCCACGCCCACATCTCAATATCAAATCAACAACCAAGTCATGCAAACAAGGACCACCTATTTATTATATTTCAATAATCTGTTACACTTAGATATTGGTCGCAATTCGACAGAAAAAACTGCCACTACTTTCAGCTTCATTGCAACTTTAAAGCTTATGTATTGTTTGCAACAACTTTTGGGAGGATGGTTGCATGTATTATGTGTTCTAATACATGTTATAAGCTGTACACTTAGTGCTTGCAGAGATGCAGTTAATTCTTTTTTTAACTGTAAACGGAACTGAAAACTGATCATGAGCAGCTGATGTATAAATGAACAAAGAGCTGGGCTTCGCTCTCAGAGTTACTACATGTCAGACTATACAGGTGCATCTCAATCAATTACAATGTCTTGGAAAAGTTAATTTATTTCAGTAATTCAACTCAAATTGTGAAACTTGTGTATTAAATAAATTAAATGCACACAGACTGGAGTAATTTCAGTCTTTGGTTCTTTTAATTGTGATGATTTTGGCTCACATTTAACAAAACCCCACCAATTCACTCAACAAATTAGAATTCTTCATAAGACCAATAAAAAATTTTTTTTTAGTGAATTGTTGGCCTTCTGGAAAGTATGTTAATTTACTGGGTATGTACTCAATACCTGGTAGGGGCTTGCTTTAATTACTGCCTCAATTCGCCGTGGTATGGAGGTGATCAGTTTGTGGCACTACTGAGGTGGTATGGAAGCCCAGGTTTCTTTGACAGTGGCCTTCCGCTCATCTGCATTTGTTTCTCATTTTCCTCTTGACAATACCCCATAGATTCTCTATGTGCTTCAGGTCTGGTGAGTTTGCTGGCCAGTCAAGCACACCAACACCATGGTAATTTAACCAACTTTTGGTGCTTTTGGCAGTGGGGGCAGGTGCCAAATCCTGCTGGAAAATTAAATCAGCATCTTTAAAAAGCTGGTCAGCAGAAGGAAGCATGAATGTATTGGTAAACGGGTGCAGTGACGTTGGTTTAAAAAAAAACACAATGGACCAACACAAGCAGATGACATTGCAAACCAAATCATCACAGACTGTGGAAACTTAAAACTGGACTTCATGCAACTTGGGCTATGAGCTTTTCCACCCTTCCTCCAGACTCTAGGACCTTGGTTTCCAAATTAAATACAAAACTTGCTCTCATCTGAAAAGAGGACTTTGGACCACTGGGCAACAGTCCAGTTCTTCTCCTTAGCCCAGGTAAGACGCCTCTGATGACAACTGTAGCCAAATTCCTTAACACGTCTGTGTGTGATGGCTCTTGATGCCTTGACCCCAGCCTCAGTCCGTTCCTCATGAAGTTCACCCACATTCTTGAATCGATTTTGCTTGACAATCCTCATAGGGCTTCTCTCGGATGGTTGTGCATCTTTTTCTTCCACACGTTTTCCTTCCACTCAACTTTCTGTTAATGTGCTTGGATACAGCACTCTGTGAACAGCCAGCTTCTTTGGCAATGAATGTTTGTGGCTTACCCTCCTTGTGAAGGGTGTCAATGATTGTCTTCTGGACAACTATCAGATCAGCAGTCTTCCCCATGATTGTGTAGCCTAGTGAACCAAACTGAGATACCATTTTGAAGGCTCAGGAAATATTTGCAGGTGTTTTGAATTGATTATCTGATTGGCATGTTGCCATATTCTAATTTGTTGAGATAGTGAATTGGTGGGTTTTTGTTAAATGTGAGCCAAAATCATCACAATTAAAATAACCAAAGACGTAAACTACTTCAGTCTGTGTGCATCTAATTTATTTAATACACAAGTTTCATAATTTGAGTTGAATTACTGAAATAAATTAACTTTTCCACGACATTATAATTTATTAAGATGCACCTGTATATGTGTAGGATTGTGCAGTATGTTTTGTTATTGTTTATGATTCATGTGGGTCACACTATTCATATCAGAAAACGCCATGTCGTGTTTGGCGAGGTAACATGATGTACACACGTGCATGAGGTGGACTGGTTGCTGTGTAAGAGAATGTCTGTACACAGGCCTCTGGCATCCGGTTCAACCATCGTGACACTTCCCAACATGCCAATCTGCAAAGCTTCTCATTAATATGCAAATCAGATCTGTCTTTCACATGCACCACAAACAAAAAAAAAAAATCCTAATAAACATAATGCATATTTCATGCAACATGTGCTTCTGCAGAACGATCAACTGCAATTTAATTGGTTTGGACATTACAGTTTAAAAATGTAAAGCTGTTAGTGAGAGAGACACCATATAAGACTTCAATAAGGCTGGCATATTCACCGTTAGCGGATCACATGCTCCGGAGACAGACATGCGCCGGGTCTGTGACCTTTCACATTCAGGTTACATGTCAACAGGCAGAGAGCTTTTGACCATTCCTCATGAATATTGTAATGACCTGCTCAGCGCCGGCCACGTCTCAATACATGGCTGAGCTTTAAGGGAGCGGGTGACATGACATAAGCATTCGGCGGTCCCTGAGCCCACTCATTAACCCTTCTCATCCCCGGCACATCAGCCTGCCTGAGGGACAGAGACAATGTTTTAATTGGTCCATGTGATATTTGTAGAACAGCTGCTGTCTGTGACATAATGAGGGTAGATCTGAGCCAGAGGAGCTGAAAGCCTGCAGGATTATTGAGTGGATGAGACTTGATGACTTGAGAGGGGACAGGACAGGTGAGCTCATTTCAGAAGAAACCGTGAGTGCTGTATGTCTGTGCAAAACTCACCACCACGACTCAATGTGATGCAGCCAGATGCCAGTTGTAGCTAAGATTTTTGTTCTTTATATTTCAGTTTAGTTTTTCACTAATTATGACGCTTTTTTTTTAATTATGCTTTATTTTCTTCAAAAATATGTTAAGTTTCCCCACAATATAATTCCCCATAATTTATTAGGGGGGGTTGCCTCCATTCAAAATAAATATTTTCTTGATAACTTTTTGAAAACTGACCAGTGGATTTCTATTTACCATCATGCCTTGCATTGGACTGAATAAGCTGTTAGTGTTTAATTCTGTTGAATTTGACATTGATTGATTGATTGAAGCAGAACATTTGTTGTTTAGGGTGTTCAGTCTGGAGTTGAGACAGAAGAGGTGTTGAACTGCTCAAGCCAACAGATCTACAGTTCTTATGCTTTTCAGGTGGTCAAACTATGAAATTTTAATATTTAAAGGTGAGACAGGACAAAAACATGAGCACTGAAATAATAAGTGACATCTGCAGACAGCGATATCTCACTAAAGGTTACTGACCGCTGTCAGCAGAAGCTCTCTAATCCATGTAGGAAAACACAGATTGAATCAGCAGAGCCATGATCACTGCAAATGTCTGACGTCCAGCATCTCCAGCACCATCTTTACATTATATGTATTCTCAGCTCATCTCCGCAGTGTTTTATCAGCATGTGTATTTGCAGGAAATCAAACCCATGATCTCGGAGTAGCCGGTGTCATGCTCCAGCAGCCGGACTATTCATCTGAACTGTCAGAGCCACACTATCTAGAACATGATGCACATGCTTACGCTTACAACACACATGCTCACAAGACCTCAGCACTTTCATATAGCACACAAATGTCTGCGTGTGTACAGTGCCATGAAATGGTTTTTGCCCCCTTCGTGTGTTTTTTGTTGTTTTTTGCATATATCACTCTTAAAAGATTCAGGTCATCAAACTAATTTTAATATCACACAAAGATAAGCAAATGAGTAAATGCAAAATGCAGTTTTGACATAATGATTAATTGGATTATTAATGGCAAAAAGCTGTCGACAGCTGCCGAAGTAATTGCCGAATAACTGGTTGTATAACTAAATTGAAATACAACTAAAATAAATTGAATAACTGGTTGTGCAACCCTTTGCAGCAACAACTGCATTTTAGCCTTTGCACGAGTCTTTCACATTGCTGTGGAGGAATTTTGGCCCACTATTCTTTGCAGAATTGTTTTAATCTAGCCACATTGGAGGGTTTTTGAGCATGAATGGACTCTTTAAGGTCATGCCACAGCATTTTAATTGGATTTACGCCCGGACTTTGAATTGGCCGCTCCAAAACCTTAAGTTAGTTTTTCTCGAGCCATTCAGAGGTGAACTTGCTGGTGTGCTTGGGATCATTGTCCCGCTATATAAACGAAAGTGTGCTTGAGCTTGAGGTCACAAACTGATGGCCGGAAATTCTCCTTCAGGATTTTCTGATAGAGTGGAGAATTCATGGTTCCATCAATTATTGCAAGTCGTCCAGGTCCTGAAGCTGCAAAGTTTGCAAAACAGCTGTCTGATGACGTATTCAGGCGTATTCAGATTCTGTAACGTGTTTTATCAGGAAGTGTATAGAAGATGTAGTTCCGACAAAAATAATCCGCATCTACCCCAACCAAAAACCGTGGATTAATAGCGATGATCAGCCTTGTCAGCGCGGACATCTGCCTTTAAATCCGGAAACACTGACGATCGAAAACAAGCCAGTTACGATCTCAGGAGGTCCATCAAAGCCGCCAAACGGCAATATAAAAACAAAGTTGAAGAACATTTCAACACTAACAACGCAAGAAGCATGTGGCAGGGCATCAACAACATCACTGGTTTTAAAGGGAATAAACCAGCTACTGTGAACATTGCCGTCTCTCTACCGGACGAGCTCATCACTTTTTATGCCGGTTTCGTGGCTGACACCACCGCCCACACAGAGACGCTCCAGCAGCTGCTGCAGAGGAGGTGAGTCCACTCTCCCTTTCTGTCGCAGATGTAACCCGATCCTTCAAACGGGTGAACATCCGAAATGCCATGGGTCCGGATGGTATACCAGGCCGTGTGCTCAAAGCATGCGCTTTCCAACTAGCCGGGTTTTTTACAGACATTTTCAATCTGTCCCTCTCTCTGTCTGTGGTTCCCACATGCTTCAAAAAATCCACCATTGTGCCCATACCTAAGACAAATAAAATCACATGCTTGAATGACTGGAGGCCTGTTGCTCTGACCCCCATCTTCAGCAAGTGTTTTGAGAAGCTCGTCAGAGACTACATCTGCTCTGTGCTGCCTGTTTCACTGGACCCACTACAATTTGCATATCGCAGTAACCGTTCCACAGACGATGCTATTGCCTTCACCCTGCACACTGCTCTCTCCCACCTGGAAAATAAGAACGCCTATGTGAGGATGCTGTTCGTGGATTATAGTTCAGCATTTAACATCATAGTGCCTGCCACACTGTTTGCGAAGCTTCAGACTCTCGGACTAAACAGATCTCTGTGTAGCTGGATCCTGGACTTCCTGACTGGCAGAAGTCAGGTGGTCAGAATGGGCAACAACACCTCATCTCCTCTGACCCTCAACACTGGTGCTCCGCAGGGCTGCATCCTCAGCCCACTCCTGTACTCCCTGTACACACATGACTGTACAGCTACACACAGCTCCAATGTCATCATCAAATTTGCTGATGACACAACGGTGATAGGCCTGATCACTGACAACGATGAGACGGCCTAGAGAGAGGAGGTGAGTACCCTGACTAAATGGTGTCAAGAGAATCACCTCTCACTCAACATCGACAAGACCAAAGAGCTGGTGGTGGATTACAGGAGACAGAGCAGAGAACACACACCCATCTCCATCAACAAGACACCTGTGGAGCGGGTAAACAGCTATAAGTTCCTCAGCGTTCACATCACCGAGGATCTCACATGGTCCGCTCACACAGACGCAGTGCTGAAGGCACATCAGCGCCTCTTCTTCCTGAGACGGCTGAGGAAGTTTGGAACGAGCCCCAGTATCCTCAGATCCTTCTACACCTGCACTGTGGAGAGCATCCTGACCGGCTGCATCACCGCCTGGTTTGGAAACAGCACCGCTGGAAACCGCAAAGCTCTGCAAAGGGTCGTGCGAACTGCCCACCACATTGTTGGAGGTGAGCTTCCCTCCCTCCAGGACATCTACACCAGGCGGTGCATTAAGGAAAGCCAGGAGGATCATCAAGGTCTCCAGCCACCCGTCCCACAGACTACTCTCTCTGCTGCCCTCAGGGAGAAGTCTCCGCACCATCCGATCCCGCACTAGCCGACTGAGGGATAGCTTTTTCCCTCAGGCTAATGAACAGTCAGAACTAATTCACCCTACATCACACTCCCACTCACACAACATGCCATGCACTGCACATTAACACAGTTCCACTGGACTACACACTGCACTAACACAACCTATCTGCTAACACTGGATACCATACAATGCACATCCACGACATTGCATATGTATAATCTGTTGCACCTTTGCACAACTATCTTTTGCACAACTAATCTGTATTGTTGCACAAATATACTGTATAATGTATAATCTGTTGCAACTTCACATATTATTATGTATAGATGTGTACATAATGTAGAATGTGTACAATGTGTATTGGTAACTAAGTATGTCTTATAGTACACAGTGTGTACAGTACACTGTGTGTACTGAGTATATGTATGTGTTTTTTTGCACATTGTCTTCTATACAGTCTGTAAGTATAGGTACTGTCTATATGTAAATTGTTGTTGTTTTTTTGCACTGTCTGGAGTACGCTCTCAATAATTTAACTCACCAAGGCACTTGTGGTGACAGTGGCATAGCGGCGATGTGACAATAAAAGTGATTTGATTTTGATTTGATGTTGGTTTTACACCAGATGCAACGGGACACACACCATCCAAAAAGTTCAACTTTTGTCTCATCAGTCCACATAATATTTGCCCAAAGGTCTTGGGGGTAATCAAAATATTTGTTTTGGTAAATGTGAGACGAGCCTTTGTGTTCTATTTGGTCAGCAGTGGCGTCTGCCTATGAACTCTCCCATGGATGGCGTTTTTGCCCAGTCTCTTTCTTATTGTTGAATCATGAACACTGACCTTAATTGAGGAAAATGAGGCCTGCAGTTCTTTAGATGTTGTTCTGGGTTCATTTATGTCCTCCTGGATGAGTCGTCGTTGCCGGCCAACCACTCCTGGGAAGGTTCACCACTGTTCCAAGTTTTCTCCATTTGTGGATAATGGCTCTGACCGTAGTTCACTGGAGTCCCAAAGCCTTAGAAATGGCTTTATAACCTTTTCCAGACTGATATATGTCAACCATTCTGTTTCTCGTCTGTTCTTAAATTTATTCAGATAGCGGCATTATGTGTTGTTCTTTAAGCGTGCTTTACTTTGTCAAACAGGTTCTATGTTCTTGATTCAACCGGTCTGGCGGTAATCAGGCCTGGGTTTGGCTAGGGAAATTTAAATCATCTTTCTAAAATAATGTGGTTAGTCACAGTTATTTCATGATTTAACAGGAGGGGCCAGGTAGATTTGGACAGCTTTTTTTCCCTTAATAAATTAAACCATTATTTAAAATGTTCAAGAAATCAGTCTAAGATGATTTGAGCTTTGTGACATGGTGCTGTATCCTGCTGGAAGTAGCATCAGAAGATGGGTACACTATAGTCATAAACAGATGGACATGGTCAGCAACAATATTCAGGTTGGCTGTGGCGTTTAAATGAGGCTCAATTGGTACTTAGGGGCCCAAAGTGTGCAAAGAAAATATCCCCCACACCATTACACCATCACCAGCCTGAACTGTTGAGACTTGGCAGGATGGATCCATGCTTTCATGTTCTTTATGTCAAATTCTGACCCTACCATCTGAATGTTGCAGCAGAAATTGAGACTCCTCAGACCAAGCAATGTTTTATCCAATCTTCTATTGTCCAATTTTGGTGAGCCTGTGTGAATTGTAGCCTCTGTGTCCTTTTCTTAGCTGACAGGAGCGGCACCCATTGCGGTCTTCTGCTGCTGGAGCCCATCTGCTTCAGGGTTTGACGTGTTGTGTGTTCAGAGATGGTATTCTGCATACCTTGGTTGTAACGAGTGGTTATTTGAGTTACTGTTGCCTTTCTATCATCTCTAACCAGTCTGCCCATTCTCCTCTGACCTCTGACATCAACAAGGCATTTCCGTCCACACAACTGCCGCTCACTGGATCATTTCTCTTTTTAGGACCATTCTCTGTAAACCCTAGAGATAGTTGAGCATGAAAATCCCAGTAGATCAGCAGTTTTTGAAAGACTAAGACCAGCCCGTCTGGCACCAACAACAATTCTACGTTCAAAGTCACTTAAATCCTCTTTCTTCCCCATTCTGATGCTCGGTTTGAACTTCAGCAAACCGTCTTCACCACATCTTGATGCCTAAATGCATTGAGTTGCTGCCATGTGATTATCTGTCTATGTGCACTAAATAATATATGTTTATTTAACAACAATAGTAAATGCATCATTCTAAAGGGTGTTTTTGAGTTGCCGAAAGAGGCCGAAATAAGCTCTAAAGAGCACTACACCTCATCGATCTGTAGAAGTAAACTTGAGCGATTTTGCCTGGCTGTGCGTTCCTCAGCTGTGTCTCTGCCTCTGATATATGAATATAAATTATGTGTGTTTGCCCGATACAGAATTCAGAATGGCGTTGAGAAGCAAAATCCAGTGCAGAGAAGAAAACGGCCGCTGATGAAACCGAATGTAAATGAAACAGGTGAGGTGAGGAAGGCAGAGCGCAAGGACAGCAAACGCGCCACCATCTGCCTCTCTCCAAACCACCAGAAACATCCATCTAGAACAGACAACATATTCCCCTCATCAGCTGCGCGTTGACAAGCCTCTGTCACACTACAGTGCAGCTCAGGCAAATTAGAGTCCCCCGCTGAGAGCTTGTAAATGGGAAATAGAGGGGAAAGTCAGAGCTCTCAATGTGAGAAATTCGCACAGACAGACACACAGAGAGACTGTACAGACGCGGGACAAATATTTGATAGCCATGCTGTCACTGCTTTTTAACACCGCCGATGAAATCGGCTTGACAGCCACAGCGCTCGCTATTTCAGGTGCTTTTTTCAAGCGAGTCGGCTTGAGTGACACCGGCGCTAACCTCCTAGGTTACACTAACAGACATCAAGGCACCAATCAAGGCTGCCAAAGAGGGCCTGTCTCACCGAGTTTGGATGGGAGCTTTCCGCTCGGCCGTCTCCGACTGACAAGCACCTTTAAAAAGGCCTGTCAGTTGGACATGAATTGCAGTGACCTCCAGGGCCTCATCCAGGAAATTCAAAAATTAATGTAAATGTACTTGAGGGCTGAGCCATTCTTCTGTGAAGCATTGCCAAAAATGAAATATTCAAAGGTGAGAGTTAATACCTAGGAACACGGTGGACAGATCTCCTTGCCTCCGTTTGGGGAGAATTCTAGCCGAATATATTTCAGCCTCTCCTGATTTGAGAGACAATTTCCAGCCACTGAATTATTCAGATGGAGAGTGTTTCAAAACGATACGCTGCTTTATCTGAGCGTGGATGTAATAGGTCGTCACGTGGCACTTTGGGGCTCGGTGCCATAACGCTAAATGAAACGCTCATCTCCTTTGTGATTCAGTGAATTATTTAGATTTTACTGCGATTTATTGACTTCAAAAGGATCGGCTCACCAAAAAAAAAAAAAAAAAACACGGTCAATGAATTACAATCAATGCAGACTGAAGCTTCAAAAAGAAAGCAAAAGTAGGCTAAATGCATCATAACCACAATGTGTGCTGATTCCCAATTTTAACCAATTTTGTGAGCAACAGACCAAAATGTAAGTCCCTTTTCACTGAGAATCTTCATGAGCTATTAACTTGAGTCAATGGTTTGTGTTGAACTGCCGAAAAAAAAATAAAAAAGTCTGGATCAACAGTTGACAAACAAATTATTTGCTTAGTAACCTGTAAGACTCATGAAAGCACCTATTTTCAGTGGATTCACTTGAGTTGGTGAATGGCTTTATAGTCAAATGGATGATTTCAAAGAATCAACTCAGATAAAATATGAAAGGTAACAGTTTAGTATAGGGACCAATTCTCACTCTTATCTAGTTGCTTATTAGCATGCCTATTATTAACATGTTGGCTGTTTATTAGTGCTTATAAAGCACATATTCTGCATGACCATATTCTACATCCCTAATTATACCCAATGCCTAAACTTAACAACTACTTACTATTAATAAGCAACAAATTAGGAGTTTATTGAGAAAAAAGTCATAATTAATGGTTTGTTAATAGGATAGTTGGACCTTAAAATAAACTGTGACCAAATGAGAATTGGTTGCCCTTTTCCACAGTTACAGTGAGCGGAGACTGAAGCTTCAAAAAGAAAGTCAAAGCTGGTTAAATGTATTGAAATAATCTATATGCCATGTGCACTAGCTTCCAAACCTTTTAAGACAATTTTGTGTGCAACAGACCAAACAATAAGTCAACAAGATCATCGACTCCCTCAGCGTGTGCTATCAGTGTTATGGACCCGATCTGAAAAGGCAAAGGTGATGTCTGCGACATCGACGCCTGGCTCCAGAAGATCATCTCCATCAGAGCAAGTGGCTGGTCGTGCACGGATTGTGTTTCAACATCAAGAACACTGATTACATGGAGTGTGGGCCCCAATGGGACGATTAGAACTATATGAAGATGTACTTTATTTTTGTATTGTTTTAATTATCATAACAACCTAGTTGTTCAGAATTTTCTGGGTGAGCTCATCAACAATAGATATAACATGCATTAATATATATACATAAATGCATAAACACATGCATACATGTATGTCATATCAATTGCAAAGAGTGAAATGCAGATACATGGGTACCAGAGGAATTAAGAGCATGCACAATCCTACAACAAGGGCTGTTCGGGAATTTAAACTAAATATATTGTGTGTTGCAAGGGAGTTTAATAGTTTACATGCCTGTTTCAAATACTGCAATAACTGACCATGAGTCATGTAACCGACTGTTGAATGTGAGACGTCTTCTGTGTATAATGCTGTGTTACAGATCCTGTCATCTGTTTACTATTTATTCGATTATTTATTTATTTATTCTTGCATTACACTATGCACCCAAATGTTTGCATTAATTTCCGTTGTACTAGTACACTTACAATAAAGATATTAATTCGTTATTTCATTCAGAGGACATGTGTGAAGTCAATATAACCCCTGATGACGCCCTGGACCAAGTCAAGTGGCGGAAGACGTGCAATAACGCGGCCCCTGCGCCAAAGCGGGATACACGTTTTAAGAGAAGAAGTGGAATCTTTTACAACATTGATTTTTTTAAACATAATAACAGCAGAGTGGAACACAAAACACACTGAACAGCCCTGAAATAGTGAGATGCACAGAGGAGGCCAAAAACATAATCCAGACAAAACAGAAGAATGAACCACTGCACAATTAAGAAAGAGTAAATGTTTTGAATTTCAACTGCACTTGAGTGAAGTACAGATTCCCCAAAATATCACTTAAGCATAGTAATCATGTGGAATTGTCCAAGTGTTTTACACTCATACTCTGTCCTGGAACAGGTACGGTGTGAAGCATCTGATGAGCAGTATACTTCTGGAGACTGGAGAGTGCTGGGAGATCAGGTTGAGCTTCATCGCACACATTTCTATTCCTCACACCTGCTCTGTTCACATTTCCTCTACAGACTCACTCCAGGACGAGCAGCGCTGTCTGTCATTTAATCTCCTCAAACAGAGCATCTCGTACTCGTGTCTCATCTGCCAATGTGGGCTGAGGCCGTCCTACGGTTTCCAACATCTCAGCTCCACGTACGGATGAATAAAACACCATATTAATGAATTTTGGATGAAAGCTTCACAGAGGGGGCCGGTGTGGCTCATTAGCAGCTATATTATTGATCACAGGATTCCTCTGCGCTCAGGAACGCACCGCTCTTTAAAAATGCAAATAACCGGCAAATTGAGTAATGCTTCTTTGACGGAACATATTATAAACAAATCATCATCAAATGAATTCACTGAAATTCACATGATTAATGCAGCGAAGATTGTCACGCTTGATTAATGTTTCACTGTTTCAGAATTACAAGTCATGCAAAATACAGCAGAAGCGGAAAGACGCTTCGTCTCTTGTGATGTTTTCTGTTGAACTCAGGATTTCAGCAGGAGCCTTTTTAAAGTTTAAGGACTTGATTCATATCAGAGACAAGCGCTTTAAAAGATCCAAATACATGAATTACCATATTAACTTATGGAACAGCACAGCACAATCCCAATTCAATCTATTGAAGTTTTCCAGCAAATTCCAGTTTATTTGCTAAAATGTATACCTGCTGTTCAAATGCGTTAAAACAGGACTGTAATAGTAAAGGTATAGTTCACTTAAAAGATAATAATAAAACAAATAATAATAATAAAAAAAAATTATATTGGCCACTTTTCCATATAATTAAAGTGAATCATGTGTCTTCCAAGGTAGGAGAAAAAAAAAAAATATATATATATACAGTACATGTATTCATTAATTTTTAAAATCACAACAGAAGTCTAAATGGGATTATTATTTTATTTTTATTTTTTATATAAAATGAAAGTGAATCATGACTGTGTCTGCCAAGCTCATAAATAAATAAACATAATCACAATAGAAGTCAATATGACTTCTGCACTATAAACTGAAGTCATATGATGTTTCATTGTGAGGAACAGACTGAAATGTAAATAATTTTCATTGAACATCTTTGAGCTGTCATATTTGTAATCATTGTATATCATTTAAAATATTATGAGTGACTAACGACTTTAATTTCAACCTGCCTGTTTGTCACACAAAGCTTCATATGATTTCAGAAGACTTAGAATATGGTACACAACTTCTACTGCTTTTATGTCACATTTGCAGATTGACAGCCTCAGCACCTTCCCTTCAGCATGGGGAAATTCGGCAGGATATTCTTAAAAAGCATCGTTGGATGAACAGTAACCATCTCTTGAAAGTGTATCGGGTCACACGTCAATATATAACTCAAACAGACTGTGACTGTGTATGGCCAATCATCAGTACAGTATGAATCCTCTGGATATGGAGTGAGTGTGTGTGAGACATCAGGCCACACACATACACTGATGAATACTGTATAAAGGAGCCATTGACATCCACTGTAAACAGCAGTCTCCTGAGAGCCTCAGCCCATCCACAGGCCCGAGACTCCAGCCGTCTGATGGTAAAAGCCCATAGCCTGAGGCGGATGTAAGCCTCCAGTCACACAAACACACACTCTCACGTTTACATTTTTTGTGTGGGTTCATTCAATTGGCGTAATGGTTTTTCTACTGTACAAATTGTTTGATCTATCCCCTTACCCTAAACCTACCCCTCACAAAAACTTTCTGCTATTTTAGATTTTCAATACACTTAATTATTTGTAATTCATAAGCTTGAATCCTCATGAGGACCAAAAAATGCCCTCTTGTGCCAAAAAAGGACAATAGGTTGTCATAATGCAGGGAATACCAGCACACACACACACACACACACACACACACACACACACAGACAGTGCTTCTCTCATAAGGCTCAAACACTCCAATCCTAGAGCTGTATATTTCTGTGCATCAGCCTCTGATGTATTTATGATGGGATGAAGTGGGAGGGATAGATGAGAGTAATACTAATTACAGCATATCGAATTCATTTTTTGAGCACATGAAGCCTTTTTTTAATCATTGAGCGCTAAGAGGATTTACTTTGCATTTGAGCAATCAGAATTAGAATGGGTTATGTATTGCTTTTAGCTGTGATGTATTATCTGAGGGTTCATTATGCAGCACACATTCACACAATCACTGCACAATCTAAAAAATGTAGATTGTGTAGATTTCTAAATACATTTTAGAAAGCTCATTCAAAACAATCGTTGTCTTCAGTGTCTAGGCATCCAACAGGCTAAAAATGTGTTTGTGGATGACTCATGCCTCTACTGTGGACACTTGAGCGTGGCATCGCTGTGATCTCGCCTCTCCCTCCTCAAGGGGAACAGAGCGGCACCCTCTGTCTCTACCCGTCCCGGTTTCCCTGTCACGAGCAGGGGACCGCCGGCTAGAGCTCTGGGAAATCAGAGGATTACAGTGAGAGCTTCTCCGCTAGGCCCGTCCCGGCGGACCTCTGTCCCATGCAGCTCCTGAGTGAGTTCGCTGGCCTAGCTGTGACGGTCCCAGCATTTTAATTATTTTGCGCCGCCGGAGGATCGGATGTCGATTGCAGCATCGTGGGATGGGCTATCGTCCTCTGAGGATGAAGATTCGACAGGGCTGCCCCCCTCAGGTATTGTGGCCACCGTCGAATCAGACCCGGACCTGATGGCCATGCTTGCCCGAGCAGCCGCGAGCAAAAGGCTGGAGGTGAACACACCGTCCGGTCCCCGTGGCTGGATGATTGGTTTCTCTCTGTGGCTCAAATCTGCATCCTGCACTGATACCTTTCTTCCCGGAGGTGCATGAGGAGCTGACGAAGTTGCGGATGGCCCCTTTTTCTGCCAGAAGCCAATCGTCTGCCTCCTTCATCCTCACTACCTTCGATGTTGGGGCAGCTAGGGGATACGTTGACGTCCCCCAGGTGGATAGAGCGCCGTCACTTGGAGGAAACGTCCTCGTCTACCGTCCAAAGCCTATAGGCTGACAGCAGCTCTCACCACCAAAGCTTACAGTGCTGCCTGCCAAGCCACCTCTGCCTTGCATGCCATGGCAATCTTGCAGGTCCACCAAGCCAAAGCACTCAAACAAATGCATGAAGGTAATTCTGACCTGGGGTTGAAGCAGGAATAGCGCACAGTAACTGACGTCACCCTCAGGGCGACAAAAGTCACGGCACGGTCCCTCGGGCAGATGGGAGACGCTGTCAAGGACTTTTTCCAGCAATTCTCGCCAATGCAGAGACAGAATTCAGCACATCCTGCCCCCCTGTGACCTGCAGAGCGTCTCCGCCCCATGCTGAGACACCTTCAAGGCCGGTGTATCGATCATCTCTTGTCACGGAACAAAAGCTCGAGATCCAATTGCGAGTGAAAATAGACAGTCTTTATTTGACAATTCCAAACACAGTGGAGGTGAAGATTAGCTGGCAGTGCAGGTGCAGACTCCAAACACAGTGGAGGTTCAGATTCGCTGGCAGTGCAGGTGCAGTAAACCTGGCAGTGCAGAGTATCCAGCTCGGGCAGAGAATTCAGTCCAGTCCGCACCCTTCAGGAATACTGAACAGCGACCAGGTGAGAACAGCCTCAGGACCTGGAAGACTGACACAGAGAGTAAGACACAACAAGAGCAATAACGATCTGACAACCCATCACAGAAACGCCAGCCAGATATAGGCAGTGCAGACGAGCTACACCTGTAACCATTCTGATTACCTCGTCAGGTGCACGGTACTAGGCAATGCTGACAAGCACAACGAGCGGGTCCACCCACACAGACGGACACAGAATGAGCACACAGTTCCATGAACCGCGACATCTCTGAGGATTGCGGCACCCCTATGTCCCAGCCTGACACAGGCAACCCGGAGATGTGGGAAGCTGCTCTTTCTCGGGAGATGGCGAGGACAGCGCCATTCCCACAGATGAGTGCTGGGCAGATTCTTCCCTTCGAAACAGGCCGTTCCAATAGCTTGCATTTGGGGATCGGGTATGGCAGTACAGGGTCCTACTCTTCGGACTGTCCCTGTTCCCCCGTGTCTTTACAAAGGTCACGGAGGCACCCTTTTTCCGTTATGGGAAGTGGGCATCAGGATCCTCAACTAACTTGATGACTGGCTCATCATGGCCTCATCATGGTCATGAGAGTAGCTGTGTGATCACAGGGACCTGGTGCTCTGGCACCTCAACCAGTTGGGGCTTCAGATCATATGGGAAAAGAGTAAACTCTCCCCCTGTGCAGAAATATATTTTCTCAGTATGGAGTTAGATTGGTGAATGTGATGGTGCATCTACATTTACATTTAGTCATTTAGCAGACGCTTTTATCCAAAGCGACTTACAATTGGGGAGTACATAAAGCGATTACTCTTGAAGAGGCAAACATACAGAGGAAGTGCCAAAAACACCAAGTCTCAGGCATTGTTCAAATAAGTACAAGCTAGCAAGGGAAGGAGAGAAAGATAAAGAGAAAGATGAAGATTTTGAAAAAGTGAAAGAATTATTATTATTATTTTTTTTAAGTAGTCAAGTAGAGTTGAAAGAGATGAGTTTTCAGTTGTTGCTTTAAAATTGACAGGGATCCATAATTCCAGATGGGGGTGGGAAGATCATTCCACCGGCCAGGAACGGTGAAAGAGAATGTTCTGGAGAGTGATTTTGAGCCTCTCTGTGATGGTACCACGAGGCGTCTCACTAATGAACATGCACAGTCAGTGCTGAATTGCCTGAGTTCCTTCAGAAGTTACTCCCTGACCAAGGCCCCCCTTGGCACATATGCACTTGCACACAGCTGGCCTCTGGCTCTACGTAAGTATGTGTTTCCCACAGTGAGCCTTCTCACACAGACACTGTGCAAGGTCAGGGAGGGCGAGGAACACGTCTTGCTGGTTGTGCCTTACTGGTCCACCCACACCTGGTTTCACAAGCTTATGTGGATTCTACACATTTAAACAATACAGATAAGTTATCTAGAATGATTTATGAAGCAGATAAAATACACATAGGCCTAATCATTTATCAATCAGTTATTATTTTGACTTAGCACTTTTCTTTATTTAAAGGCTGAAATGTGAAGTTTACCTTTTTAATTAAATGTTTTCAAAGATTTATTTGAACATTTTCATTAGATATTTGAACATGCTACTAAGCTGTTGTTAGACTAATTGTCATTTACAATGCGAACATCATTAGTTGTCAGACTTTGTCTCGGTGTCTAGTGTTTGCCCTCCTCTCGTGCTCTCTTTTCTGTGTCTGGTGTCCGCTGTTGAATTGTCTACCAGGATGTCATACCCTGTCTCACGTGTACTTTAAGCTTGTATGTTCATTAAATTCCTGAATTTGTTCATGGAACATTCGTTCCATGTCCCTGACATATCGTGACAGAACAGTTACCTTTTTCGCCTTTCCCCCCCATTTTTTGTTTCCCGGTTTTGAAAAGTTTTTTGTTGTTCCTGTTTTTTCTCAGCGGCGATGGAAGTCGTCCACTACCGCCAAGATCTCCCGTTCGTCGAGTATTCCTGGGAGTTCTGCAGGCTCGCCACGGCGACGGCACTTGATGATGCCACCATTCTCTCGCTGTTCTAGCATGGGGCCAATTCCCATCATCCTGTGGACTTCCCAGACACCACAGTACTAAGATGGAGGGAAGGGATCCTCCGGTGTCTAGAGAGTGTCCTGCCCCGAGCCAGAACCAGCCCGCCGTCGTCCGCAGCTCTCCTTAGCCCGCCGCCCGAGGAGAAATTCATGCCACCGACCCTGGCTCTCCCTAGCCTGCCGTCTGCGGTGAAATTTGCGCTGCCATCCGTGGCTCTCCCTCACCCACCGCCGTTCATGGCCCACGCAAGCCTGCCGCCTTTCACGGCTCTCAGAATGGGAGCCGCCCAGGAGGCCTCCTTTTTACTGGGCTAGGTGTCCATATGGCTTGATTCCCTTCTGGCGATCTCATATGTGTATTCTTACATGGTAAGGTTTCCCTCTTGGTGATACCGTGTCTTCCCTTTGACAGACAATTCTGTCAGGCTCTGCTGGCAGTCGTTCCCCCCTATCCTCAGGTAGGACCTGCCTCAGAGTCCCATTCCATATGAAGTACTGTCCCATGTCTCCACATGATCCCTCCCCTATGGGTAGAATGTGGCCTCCGTAGTGCCTTTCTCTGGAAGGCTCGTTTCCCCATTATTACTGACAAGCTGTTAACAACAAACAGGAAAGGCGTGAAGCACCATCGAAATCCCTTCTCTTAAGAAAATATATGGTAGGAACAGCGGCATGGCTATCTCCGGCAGCGATGTACTCACCTGTGGTCCCTGCAGGCACCAAGGTCAGCAAATTTGTGATTGAGCGTTGGGAAGGTTACGACCATTGTGTAGCATTTATCTGGAATGTGGCTGCCTGTAAACATTTTTGCAGTGCCACAGGATTGTAATGGGGCTCAGGTTGTGGCTCTTTCCATGGACCCCCTATGTCGATAAGTTCATAACTCATGATGACCAATAGATAGTGACTGTCTCGGTTACCTAAATGACCCTCATTCCCTGATGAAGGGAATGGAGACGTTATGTCCCCATGCAACAACCTCGAACCATTGCTGGTTGCCAGGGACACGTTCTCGGCTCCTCAGCATAAAACCTAATTAGTGGATGCACCTGTCGCCTATTTATACCCGTATGCACAGGGAGTGGCTCAGGGATGCAAAATACACTAGCCAAATTTAATTGGCGTGTTCTCTTAAGTCAGAGTGGATTGGGGCTCTCAAGTAAACCCCCACTGTCGACACGACATAACATCTATGTTCCTTCTATGTGGGTTTTAGGTTTTTAGATTGTATAGGCAGTGATAGAGTCAGTGTCATTGCACATTGTTAAATTATGAGTTGTAATGTTTTTCTGACATGAATGAGCTCAATAGCTTGAGTTTTGCTGAAGGGCAGTCTAGAGTTTTAGAAAAAAAAGAATAAAATTATTGTTCCTTAAATAATTTGTAGATGTTCCTCTATAGAATCAGCATGTTTCAGCAAATGCGCTGAACTCCACTCGCAGCATCTATGATGCTTTCTTCTAGGTGGCTATTTTGTTTTCTTTAGAACAGCTTGACATGAAAAATTTAGCAAATGCAAAGTGTCTAATGCCTTTTCTCAGTCTTGGATAAGAGCAATGAAAAAATTAACAATGGAAATAATTAATTTGATTGCTGCCTACAGAACTAAAAACTCGTGTTGTGCTGAATTACTTATTCATGCCGATGCAAATTCCTCACTCAGCAACACCAAAAATAACGCAAGAGCTTGTTGTATAAATTCTAAAGGACTCTTAGCTTATGTTCCTGCATGTAGAGATTGCCACACGCTTGCCTGCACATTGCAATGCTGAAAAATTTATTGTTTTTATTTCAATTCAGCACAGGCATTTAAAATGCATATTACCAGAGGTAAACAAGCAGTCCTAGCAGTGTTTCATTTTGTAACTATTAATGCTTACCTTATTTCTACCATGTCTATGTGTCACACAAACATGCTGCTTTCTTCTCCTCTGGCTGTGTCTTGATGCTCAGATCAACACTTTATTCACTTTCGCTTTAATATGGCATCTGCTTCACTTTATGCGTTACATCAGATTAGAAAATGACAGTTCAACGGGTATTCATTAGTTTTTTTCACTTTATGCCCAAAGTATTTGATCAGCGAAATAAACTTATTCAGAGTTTCTGCAAAACTTTTGTAAAACTCTTCCTCAAATTAAGGCCTAAAATGATCTTAAATCAGAGCAGAAAGTTGTAAATTAAGTATTTAGCCGATTCTTGAAGATGGTTAAGGACTCAGCTGCTGACATTGAGTTAGGCAGGAGGGAACAGTTAATGAAAAAGTCTGTGAAAGTGATTATGTGTCTCTTTGGGATGAACAATAAAGCTAAGTTCACTTTCAGAACACAAGCTTCTAGAGGCATGAAGTAGGAAATGTAGATAAAGGGGTGCATAGCCAAAGGTGCTTATAGGCAAACATTAATGCCTTGGATTTTATGCGAGCAGCAATTGATAGCCAGTGCAAATTGATAAACAGAGGTGTGACGTGCGTTATTTTCAGCTAATTAAAAAATAATCTTGTTTTATTCACAAACTCCATTTTGATTAATTTCACAGACACATGGCCTCTTTTCTTGTTATTTTGCTTCTCAAGTAAATGTATCTTAATTTAAGAATATGTATATGTTTGCCCAGGAAAAAAAGACAGAAATGACGAGTTTATTCCTTACATTTTTATAAAATAAAACTTGCTAAAACCTGTGAAAACCCTTTTATTTTTGCAATTCAACAATAAGCACTTTTGAGTAGTTGACATGTCCTGCCGTATAACATGCTATTTAAATAAGCATATATTTTTCTGTTTTTATAATTATGTATCTGAACATGCCGCTTTTATGAGCTCATATTAATGGAGTGACTACATTTTTACTTCTGAAATTCATGTTGTCAAATCACTGAATCTAGTGATTGAAAACTGTGACCAGTTATGGAAATGCAAGTTTTAAATAATATAAATAAATTACTGATAATAATAATAATCTTGAAATTGAAAAAAATGAGAGAAAAGAGCATGCTCGTTATGGGTCAGTTACCCGTCCAAACATACAGTACTCTGTATGAATACAGATACCTTCATACTCAGCTCTGAGAGCATAAGAGTTTTTCCTCATCTCAGTCTTGACCTCACAGTCAATGCATCTTGACAACAAATGGATATAAGCAGGAGAATATGTTTCTCTTCACCCCACACGTATTACTAATACATATTATGTTGGCTGCATGGCATAAATACTTGAATAGGCCTCCATTTTTTAGCTTGCAGCGAACATTTGGGGAGATATGAAATATATATTGTGGTTTGTAATGGTCCTTTGTGTCATGGTCTGTGGGGACGATATTGTTCTGTGCACGACGGAGTAAATTGAAATGCTTTCTGTAGGGAGTTAGCTGAGTACAGAGAAAATACATTTCATCTGACACTGTCACTGTAATTATACTCTCCTATTATCTTTCAGCGAACGGAGAGCGGCGAGCTGTCGCTGTGCTTACTGAAGCGACCGCAGCATTTGCACCGGGGAAATGATCTGCTAAAAGCAGGTAACATCCAGAGGAGTCTGATGGAAGCCCCGAGGTGAAGGACACAGGATCATTCCAGACCAAAAACGCGGTACAACCTCACCACGAGTTAGACAGTTTTAGCAAGCTTGTCCTACATCTCCCGTACAACTGCAAACTCGAGTCTGTGGCTGCTGCTGGTTGAAAAACATCTGCTCTGCTTGACTGGAGATCGAGAAACACGGCAAATAGATTAGAGTTACACAGATCACAATGAGCCGGATCAGTGTGTCACGACTTAAACCTGTTCCTCACGCAGAGACGAGATGTGCTTTACACTGTTAGTTATGGCTTTGCCTGTTTGCCTTTACTAAAGACTAAAATCAAAAACTCTCTAACTTTGTATGTAATATTTAAAGGAATAGTACACCAACAAATGTGCTTTCTCATTATTTATTTCACCCTCATGTTCCTGAACTTCAGTAGGACTTCTGTAAGTCTCCCTGCAGACACAAATTGTATCCCTTAAAACTCATTTTGAGCATCACTGAAACATTTTTGTTTTTTTACAATGAAAACAATCTATGTCTTAAAATGACTTAAATGCAACTCTACACCATATAAAATACATGAATCACGAATATGCTATTTAGTCCCTGCCTCCATTCAGTTAACTGAAATCATCAATGCTACACAATCGTAAGTGGCGATATTGGATAAATGCTTATCAGAGTAACTTTGTGAGAATTCATGATAAATTCACAAATAATTAAAGCCTAGAAAGCATGCATAGAGAACAAAGCAAAGAGAAGCTGTGCACTGCACCGTTGATCTCTCATTTTCATCATGTCTACAGTTAGTTTGTTCTTATTCGCATATGTTTAGAACTCAGGACTGAACTAAACTCCAGTGTAACTAACTGAAACGCCTCTTATTTGCCAATGGGTTCAAGAAATCAACAGATATGTTTATGATTGTTACATTGCTCAATACTGCAAAAACAAGCTGTGAACAGAGGACAAAAGAAAGTGAAAATCCCCACCCTGTATGTCCATTGGTTACATGATTGTGATGTAATCAAACTCAGTTTTTGAGACTGTCTTTGATGCACTGCAGTTTTAAGGAGACTTTTTTCAGCAATGGTGTTGACTGATTCATTTGCGCACAGTTTGTTTTTAAGCACATTACATGTGTTTTTTTTTCAACTGCTTAGACACATTTTCAAAACTGTGCCTCTTTTTTTCAAATCTTTACACACAAAGCAAAGAATTGCACGCAAAATGCCTCATATCTCCTGCCAAACAAATCACTGTACAGGTGCATCTCAATCAATTAGATGCATCTCAATCAATTAGAAAAAGTTCATTTATTTCAGTAATTCAACTCAAATTGTGAAACTCGTGTATTAAATAAATTCAATGCACAGAGACTGGAGTAGTTTAAGTCTTTGGTTCTTTTAATTGTGACGATTTTGGCTCACATTTAAAAAAAAAAACACCAATTCACTATTTCAACAAATTAGAATACTTCATAAGACCAATAAAAAAACAAATATTTTAGTGAATGTTGGCCTTCTGGAAAGTATGTTAATTTACTGTATATGTACTCCTGTGTGGCTCAGTGGTAGAGCATTGCATTAGCAGCGCAAAAGGTTGTGGGTTTGATTCCCAGGGAACACACATACTGGTTAAAAATGTATAACCTGAATGCAATTGTAAGTCGCTTTGTATAAAAGCATCTGCTAAATGCGTAAATGTACTCAATACTTGGTAGGGGCTTCTTTTGCTTTAATTACTGCCTCAATTCGGCGTGGCATGGAGGTGATCAGTTTGTGGCACTGCTGAGGTGGTGTGGAGATTCTCTATGAGGTTCATGTCTGGTGAGTTTGCTGGCCAGTCAAGCACACCAACACTATGGTCCTTTAAATTATGTTTTATTAACAAAGTTCTGGAGGAGCACGTCATATACTTAGCCTAATTAAACACAAGTGGTACGCAATCAAGGTAATCAACCCTTGGATATAAATACAGCTGACTTACCCCCATTCAGTTGACGGTTAAGCAGCATCCCTCTACCACCCCTTCTCCACCAATATCACTAGAATTCTCTAGAATCACACCATGGGGGGGTACGCTAGGTTTGGGCCATTCCTGAGCTCGGACCCCTTCCCCAGGACAGCACGCCTACAACGTATTACCGTATTACAATGTATTGCATACTCGCCAAATACGCATTACTTTTATTGTGCTAATAGATGCAAGTGTGAAACCGTGAACCAACTTTTGGGGCTTTTGGCAGTGTGAGCAGGTGCCAAATCCTGCTGGAAAAGGAAATCAGCATCTTTATAAAGCTGGTCAGCAGAAGGAAGCATGAAGTGCTCCAAAATGTCTTGGTAAATGGGTGCAGTGACGTTGGTTTTCAAAAACACAATGGACCAACACCAACAGATGACATTGCACCCCAAATCATCACAGACTGTGGAAACTTAACACTGGACTTCAAGCAACTTGGGCTATTAGCTTCTCCACCCTTCCTCCAGACTCTAGGACCTTGGTTTCCAAATGAAATACAAAACTTGCTCTCATCTGAAAAGAGGACTTTGGACCCACTGGTCAACAGTCCAGTTCTTCTCCTTAGCCCAGGTAAGACGCCTCTGACGACAACTGTAGCCAAATTCCTTGACATGTCTGTGTGTGATGGCTCTTGATGCCTTGACCCCAGCCTCAGTCCATTCCTTGTGAAGTTCACCCAAATTATTGAATCGATTTTGCTTGACAATCCTCATAAGGCTGCGGTTCTCTCGGTTGGTTGTGCATCTTTTTCTTCCACACTTTTTCCTTCCACTCAACTTTCTGTTAATATGCTTGGATACAGCACTCTGTGAACAGCCAGCTTCTTTGGCAATGAATGTTTGTGGCTTACCCTCCTTGTGAAGGGTGTCAATGATTGTCTTCTGGACAACTGTCAGATCAGCAGTCTTCCCCATGATTGTGTAGCCTAGTGAACCAAACTGAGATACCATTTTGAAGGATCAGGAAACCTTTGCAGGTGTTTTGAGTTGATTAGCTGATTGGCATGTCACCATATTCTAATTTGTTGAGAATTGGTGGTTTTTGTTAAATGTGAGCCAAAATCATCACAATTAAAATAACCAAAGATTTAAACTACTTCAGTCTGTGAGAAATTGCATTTATTTAATACACGAGTTTCACAATTTGAGTTGAATTACTGAAATAAATGAACTTTTCTTCGACATTCTAATTTATTGAGATGCACCTGTATATTTCAAAATGTGTCACACTACATCAAACCAGGCTTCATATCTCTTGGAGTATAACATACGAGTGGTACAGACTGCTTTCATGATGTTTGCTTTTGGGAGCTTGACAGCATCTGTCCCTATTCATTACAGAGTAAAGCCTCTCCAGCATATCTTTTGTATTTCACAGAGGAAAAAATTCAAGACCAGTAATTTAAATCTCTGGCACTTAAAGGGGTCATCGGATGCTTTGAGCATACATACATGTTGTGGAAAGCTTCTTTCTGTTTTATGCAGTGCTCTGTTGGGAAGGCAGTATCTATTACAGGAGAAACAGAGGAGGCGTTCAGAAGAGGAAGTCCATTGTTTATGTAGGGTGTGTGATCAGTGCAATCAGCTGTGTGTGTCATCAGTGCAATGGATGATGGGAATTGTAGTCTGAGGTGGAGTGCAACAGTTAGTGTAGTGCAAGAGTCAATGTGGTGAGCGAGTGACCTCTGGTGGTGAGTTAAAAGGAAGTTCATAGACCAGATTCATGACAGTATCACTGTGGAGGATGAAATAGGATTAATAAAATGATCAGAAAGGCCGGTTCAATTATTGGTTTTATTCCTGATTCTCTTGAGCTTATTGTGGAAAAAGAGAACAAGGGCACAATTTTAAATTATTTTCAACTCTGAAGGACATCCAATAAATTATATTTTTAGCAGACTTAAGGGTTAATTCAGAGAGACTGGTAATGCCTCTGTGTTCTACAGAACGATTTAGAAGGTATTTTATTCCAACTGCTGTTAGGTTAATTAATTAAGTGGTGTAATTAGTATGTGGATTAATACAGTCACTTGGTTTCTTGGTCTGTTGTTGTTATTTATTGTGTTGCCTGGAAAGTACAGTGGTGGTAAATGGATTGTTGATGGACTGATTCGATTGTGATGTAGTGTTTGTTGTTTAAGAATTTGTGTTGTTTTGAAATGTAGAGTGGTGGCAAATGAGTTTCTCCTTACAGCGATAAAGTTTCTAACTAATTGATTGACAGGACCGTCTTACCTTAGCCCTGCCCCCCTAGTGAGCTGAGAGCTGCCCTCCGGTGCAGGGAAGACACGATGTCTCAGATTAAGTGATTAGTTAGTGTTTAGTTGTTGGATGTAATAATGAATATAGCAGTCATTTACTCTGGTCAACTGAGCCGCTGAAGACACAGAGGATTAATTTCGCGTTGAAGCGAATGCGCCGATCTCCGAACTACTAAATGCATCTATATTCGCCCGAATCTTTCGTGATCCAGCTTCATATACAGAAGAAGTGAGTATAAGCGTTTTTTTATGAATCTTTGCAAATCGTCTTTCCTAATAGCATACTAGTTAGCCAGTTTTGCAGCTGAAGTTTAGTATTCTCCTAAGATATATATACCTAGATGCCTCATTATCGACTGTTTCTATGGGCCGTGATAAGCAAGCCATCCATTTTTGGAACGGTCTGCAAATTGAGCGCATTTACTGTGTGCGTCTACAACAGTAGGTTACACGTTTGTATATCTTTGAATATTCATTGATTATTATGGTGTATGCAAGATGGCTGATGTGTCAACGTATCTGGAGCAGTCGAATAGGGATCTATACATATCTATGGTCTGCTCTTCACTCCACGGAAGAGATAGGCGGAGTCAACAGAGCTCATTAGCATGGCTAATGGACTAGAACAGCATGCTGAAAACAGAGCTGATTTTGACAGGGTAAAGGTGTTTTTTATACCCACCATTGAGAAATTTTAACCAGAGTACTTTACTTTTTAGTCATTTAGCAGGCGCTTTTATCCAAAGCGACTTACAAATAAGAAAAAGTAACTAAAACTATAAGTAAAAAGGCTATAAATACTATATATACACATTTAAGAAAATTGAAAAATTAAATAAAAATTAAAATGCATACAACAACATTTCAAAACTAAACATTTAAATGAAAACAAAAAATTAAGCTAAAAACATTTCAAAATATTAAAACAACAAAAGGAGTATAACAATTATTCTAACAAAACACTAAGCCAAACACCCAAATATATATATATATATATATATATATATATATATATATATATATATGAAGAGCTCTTTTCCAAAACGCGATAAATGCCAAATTTAAAAAAAATGAGTTCGTCATGCCATTTTGCTGTGTACTGAACCTATTCACTGCTCCATCAATGTTTCATGCCAAATCGCTATATTTACTTGTTTAAAATGTACTGCAAGATGCAGTTCTTTTCCAAACCGCTATAAGCGCCGAACCTGTTTTTAGCCTAAATGCGATATATCCTCATATGACTGGACAAAGAAAATCACAAAAAAACAACAAAAAAAGGTTCGTCACTCAGGTGGCGCGTTAATACCCACTGTGGGATGTCAATGTAACAGATGTGTATGCCAGTAAGGGCTGTGTGTAAACCTCACTCCCCTGACCTCAAAAAGAGGCGCTCTAGCGACTGACGCTAGAGGTTGTAGCCTTTGGCGTTCCTTGTTAGAGCGCCCGCCTCCCGCTCCGGAATCCCGGGTTCGAGACCGCTCGGTGTGATGGTGCGGACCCGGGGGGGTTACATCAACACAAGGCTGGTGCGACCGGCTTATAGTATGAGTCCCTTATGTCATATGTTGCATGTTCTCTTTTTTTTTTTTAAGACATAAACCAACATAAAAAAAGGATGGATTTGTAGCGTTTTGAACCAAAAAAAATACAACTTGTAATTTATAATCGATAATATTGTTGTTTAATTTAACAATCATTGTTTAACATGTTTAGACTGAGCCAACAGACCATTTTAACAGGATAAACTGAATATTAACAAAATGTATGGGTCTAGGTAAAAAAATGTCCTTTTCTCTAAAACTATTAAAATGGATTTATAGCGTTTTGGAAAAGAGCTCTTCATATATATATATGTGTGTATATATATATATATGTATATATATATGTATGTGTGTGTATATATATATATATATATATATGTGTGTGTGTATATATATATATATATATATATTAGTGGTGGGCCGTTATCGGCGTTAACGTGCTGCGTTAACGCGAGACTCTTATCGGCGATAAAAAAAATATCGCCGTTAATCTATTCTCAAAGTTGGGTTGGGAGCTGGGTCTATACTACGCAAGCTATGAAGACTTTCACCCTGATATTTTAGCGCGGATGTATACCTAGCCGAATTGCACTGTAGGGGGCGAGAACGAGTCTTCGAACTAGAGGCTCGCAGTCCGTGATGGACAGATTGTTAACGGCTGGTCTATGTGGTAATACAATCAGGCAGGACATCCAAACACTCACCTATCATTCATCAACCTCAAATATGGCTTTTCATCTGAAAGATGTATGTAGTAGCAACTTTACATGGCCGCTCAATATGATGTTAACCTAGAGAAACTGTGCGCTATTGAAGTGTTTGTGTGGAAGCGCGTTTGCTGCAGGACAGGCTCCGGTGCGTTCACTTGCCTCTTAAAATCTCCGTCATTCTTGGTCATACAGATAAAAGTAGCCTAATACATCTTTCGAATCTGTAAAGACTCTACGTTTATTTGTGTGCACTCAGAATAACAACGAAACGTTGCGCTTTTAAGCAAACAGGAATGCGCTTTAGGTCTCATGTGAACTTGAGCGAGAAAATCCGTCTTTGAAAAATATATCTATTTATATGAATGAGTGAAATGTCTAAAAAATAAAAATAGAAGACGTGTGTGTTAGCATGGATGATTTACATGAAATTTAATCTGTGCAACACTGTGCATAAAATGGCTTTCAGTTCAATATAATAACAAAAAACGACATTTTGGGTTTTTATTCAACTAATAAGGTGGGCACGCTGTGATCTGTACTATATTTTTACTGTAATTGACAGTTATCGGCAAAAAAACCCCAAAAAAACAACAACACGGGAGTGGGAGGGAATGGGAGTCATTCTTCCGGGAGTGGAACGGGATTTTCCTCCAGTTTTTTCGTGGGATTGGGACGGGAAGAGATTAAAGTTTGTGATGCATTTTGGAAACAGGAGATGAGCCCCTGGTCTAATGCGCCACCTGGCTTGAGAAACCCGTTCTCAAAGACTTACTTTTAGTCATTATTTGGGTAGCACACATATTCTGAATGCCTTCGGCAGAATTCAAATGAGCCATTTTAATCTAGATTAATCTAGATTAATTCCAAAATTAATCTAGATTAATCTAGATTAAAAAAATTAATCTATGCCCACCTCTAATATATATATATATATATATATATATATATATATATATATATATATATATGTATATATGTGTGTGTGTGTATATATATATATATATGTGTGTGTGTGTATATATATATATGTATATGTGTGTGTGTATATATATATATGTATATGTGTGTGTATATATATATATATATTAGTCGATGGTCTTTACACTCTTCGGTCTGCTCACGAGGAGGGCTTCACGTGACCGCTTCCGTGGTAAACTAAGCTTTTTATACCCATCTAACAAAATACTACTCCAATTCAGCTGAACACACTTTCCTGTTAATCACAATAAATGGTCAAGCAAGCGCCCGACACTGACAAGAGACGCGATACAGTACAAGACCAAGCGCGATTTCAGCACGTCTCCACGCGTATGAGTATGTTAGACTTTTCATTAAGGCCCTAAAGATTCATATCAACTTGTGCAAAACGGGCATCCAGTAACCCTTTTAACACAGTACAGCTTCACAGAAATAAATAGGAAAATAACAGTGTTAATGTTGCAAAAGTCATCACTGAAATTAATTCAGTTGTATCTGTAAAGTAGCTCTACAGAAGTTAATGGAGTCGTGATTCAGATTGGTTCAGTTCTGTACAGTTGAATCGATAATATTACTGAACATTAACTGCATTGATTGTAATTATCTTAGTTTTATTATTGTTTGGATTATTCTCAATTTATTTGTGCATTAAGTTCAACACATTATTGTTATTCCTGGTAACTGGTGTATTTTGAAGCTTATAATATCTGCACTTCATGTGTAACTGTTTCCTCTCGTCCATCTGACCCGACCCAATCTCTCTCGTAACCCTGCCGGCTGCAGACCGACTGACGGGACGGCTGGGATTCGCTCGTCTGACCCCTATTTTAGAAAGGCCAAGCGCTTTCTCTCTCTCTGTGTGTGTGTGTGTGTGTGTGTATGTGTGTGTGTGTGTGTGTTCATAGCTCAGATACAGCGCAGCACCGGGGAAAGAAGGAAGTCAACAATGTCACTCTCTCTCTCTCACTCACTCACACACACACACACACACACACTCACACACAGGGTCTGGCGTGGGCCTCATTACCCCTGCAGCTTAAACACACAGACTGGAGTGAAAGCAGCCTGACTGACAGATAGAGACCCAAAACACTCACTCACACACACATTCAACTGTCCTGAACTCCCCCCGACACACACACACACACTCACTCTCTCACACACACACACACACACACACACACACTCACAGAAACAGAAACACACACACTCACTCACTCACACACACACACACAATCAACTCTCCTGAACTCCCCCGACACATACACACACACACACAAAATCACACTCTCACTCACTCTAAAAAACACTCACTCACACACACATTAATTTGTCCTGAACTTACACGCCCTAAGACACACACACACACATACACACAGACACTCACTAACACACACACACACTCACTCACTCACTCACTCACACACACATTAATTTGTCCTGAATGTACACCCCCCAACACAAACACACATCTGATTATTAGTTCTGACTTACAGTAATCAATTTAGTGATCAAATTAATCAAGGTTACTGTAATGTTCACTTATAAATATAAAATTGCTCATTCAAGTTACAAATGTAAAACTTTCTAATTCTGTCCTGACACATTTACAGTTTAACATTTTAAATGCACAACAATGCTACATATGTTGACTGTAAAACCAGTGTCTCAAACTAGTGAAGGACCTCGTCACAAACACAAGCACAAGTGCAAACACACACACACACACTCTCTCTCTCTGTCAGGAGCTCTTACAAGCTCTTTCATCATTTGACAAGAATCAGATTGAGCTGCGAATCTGATGGGACGAAGGCCACCGTGAGGTTATCAGGCCCTCCTCTACCTCAGGACCTTTATCTGAAGTCTCTTTGATTGGAGGCGCAACTCACTTTAAAGTGCCAAGAGACCCAACCCGTCCGGACAAGCAGATAAATGAGGCCGGTCACTGATGTCCGGCCCGTCTGACACCAGCCGGTCGTGCCGCTGGACTTCTGTCCCAAAAACATTCCCTCGACCTCTCTCGATCCGCTACGACCTTCAGGGCAGAACTGCGGCTCCGGTACAGGATTTGATAAGGTGGCGAGGACTCGGTCTAGCCTGGCAGATTAAAGCATGGCAGGAGAGATAGAAGCGCTGGCCTTCGATCCGCCGATAATCTCCTCATCCTGCTGTGATAATATATATTGGATGGTCCGGTCTGACTGGATGCTGTCTGGAGAAACACACACGGGACGGATAGCGTTACAGTTAAACGGCAGCGCTGATGGATACTGGGCTAATGGGGAGTGCTAAAGGTTAATACGTCTTGGAGGGAATATTGTATGGCAGGGATGGTGATCTCTTCATAACTATCCCGTCTGCTTCCATTAAGCCGTTTCAGCTACTGGCTCGTACTGAGAGACCTAATCGTTTTAAGATCCTCCATGGCAGTCAGGTTTATCACACGCCATTGAACTTTCGTTTTATTTGATGAGTTAATGGACTAGCATAATGTTAGCAGTGGGAAAGATGGGGTGCTTTACATCTGAATGTATTAATGAAAGGGCTGAATATTTCACCAGTGGAAATGGATTCAGATCTACGTTATGTATTTGCGTCTGCAGACGTCAGTTTAAGTCCAAATAGATTAGGAGTGCTGTCGTGTGTTTCTAGTGCTCTCATGATTTATACCAGACCGGAGACACTGATGTGGTTCAGCCTACCGATCCTCCAATGAAAATCCCCTCCTGGTCAATTCAAATCATCACTCATGAACATTCACATGCTGTTTTTACAGAACGCCTCTTATTAAACAGCTAGTGTTGGTGAAGTGTACTACTGGTGAATGGGCGATACTTTACCCTTTTTGCTAAAAGAAAATGTGGCCTAAGGAAATTGCTAAATAAACTCTTCAATATGCAATGCACCACCTCATTAAATATACATATTTGCATGTTATTTATTTGCAAGTAATTTATACTCTAAACTGCTACATGAAAAAATTGTAAATCTAACGTAAATATATTATATTTATATATATTACAAGACAACATATACATTAACCACTGCACTATTCCAACTAGAAAACATGAACATAAATATTAATGTAGTGATAAAATGAGTACTGGGTCTGTATGCCATCAATACTGGACACCCAATTATTTTATTTCCCAAATGTTTTTGTATTTTTCAGTAACTGCATACAATACAACATAAGGAGTGCATTCCTTGTTCTTAAAGGAACGATATTAATAAATCAATGCTTTTGAAATATGTATTTTTTAAGCATGAAGAACAGCATTTTCCGGATAAAATTTGTATTAGCTCACTTAAAGTATTGAAATACAGTGTTGCTTCCCACCTAATATCATTTCCATCAACCCTTTTGCCGAGAGAATGCAAAATCATTTGAAAAATAATATAGGGGCTAATAACACTAAATCAAAATAAATGAGAAGCAGATCAGTTAGATTGGCTATTATGTTGGTTGTTTTCAGAAAATTTGCTTGATGAAATCTATAGTCAAAATGGTTGAATCTGCACATAATCCTCACTTATATCCTCACCATAATGGTATCTGACACAACATCACCGTCCTGAGTGTCTGTGTGTGTTTATGCACGCTCGTGTTGCTGTAGTGTGCACTGAATAGGGCTTGTAATGTAAGGCATCAGCATGTGGCTCACGTCCGTTTCCATCTGAAGCACATGCAGATGCAGCCAAAACATTACAGTCGCTGACAAATGAGCTAACAGACTGTCCTCTTTATTTATTGGCTTGTTCTCTCTAATAAGATATATTATTCACCTAAATGCAAATGCAGTCTCAATCAATTTGCAGCGTGTCTCACATAATAAAAGCGATCCATTTCACACGTGTATCTAACAAGCCTCTTGCAGCCGAATACAGTCTCTCAGAACCCGATAACGCATGCAAAGCAGAGCATTAACCAATAGTCAAATTTAATTAATGACTTTCCCATATGCATCAGGAGGATAATTAAGCATTCACAGGTGAAAGGGACCGATAGGAGTGGGCTTCCTGGACAAATCAAATGAGCGGCGATAGCATCAATGGATCGCCTCGCTTTCTTCAATCCGCCGGTGTCCTTTGGTTATCAAATTATCAAGAAAATTTGTCCAGCGTCCTTCGGCGAGAAGAGCTTTAATTATGGTCCTGTCTGATGGCAGGTCATTAATAAAAGCTAGTTATCTTCATTCAGAGGACGGGGGAGGCCTCTCTACCGTCCCAGCCTTATCTCATAAAGAAATTTGGGATTTTCTTCTATAATATTTCAAGATGCTATCCGGCCGGATATTCAAAATGCTGTAACGTGATAATCATTGTGTGATGGAAAACTTCCACATGTGTGTTCTGTGGACAAATGTGCTGGAATTACATGCGCCGGCTTCATAAACATTGATGTATCTTTCCAACCTGCGAATGCAGATAAGGAGCGAATCACGGCATCACATTTATATTTAAGGGCCTATAGGTTACATATGCATTACTGACTCCTCGGCTACATACATCAATGCCACAGCGGAGAAAAATTAAGGGCCAGTAGTAATGCTGAATGTGCATGTGTTAGCGGCTGGCTATCGCTCACAAACGCTTGGTAATGGTGATCTCATTTCCTCCACTCTAACCTCCATGGCCGCGACTAACCACAGATAGTCATGGAAGTGTGTTGTGTATCAACCCGTGGAGCACAGAAACATGCTTTAACTAGCTCATCCATCTCCGCTAAACTACAGTTTCTGTGAGGGAAACCACAGGAGTCACATATGAACCATCAAATCAGTCGTTCAGCTCCAGATTGAGAAGACATCAAAATTAATTTTAAAAACATGTTTTTGATTAACTTGTGATGTTTGAATCTAGAATGAATTCCTCAAATATATGTTTGTTGGTTTATTTAGTAATTTAATCATATCAGCTTTAAATGCTAGATTCATGGCAAAAATAAAGAGTCATACAATTTAAAATAGTCTACAAATACATATATCAACTAATTGTGTACTAATAATAACAATACTTCAATGAATTGTACACAATGTATTATTTTTACTTATTTACTAAATATATAAAGCAATAAATGTATATTGATGCACTGTTTAAGTGAAAATATTTTGTAGTATCATTAAAAGCAGGACATTCTAATAAAACTTTGTATGGTCAAGGACAACTACAAAATTATTGTCCTTTCAGTAAATATTCATGTGCAAGTCTTATGAGACCAGTTCTACATCTTGTACATAAAGTCTGGTTGTTTCTATTTTCAAAACAAAACGTCCCAGGTTACGTATGTTACCATGGATCCCTGAGGGAACAAAACGCTGAATTGGAAAACGCTAGGGGAACACCTTCAGCGACACCAAGCTCTGAATCAAGCTTAAAAGCACGTGAGATGCAGCCGGCGTTAGCTTCTAGGAATGAAGCAAGCTCTAGTAGGGATGTCGAAAGTATGGCCCTGAGACGCAGCATCTCATTCCCTCTGGGAACCATGGTTTCATACATAACCTGGGATGTTCTCCTTCAGGAACTTGAGCTGTATTGGAAAACGCTAGGGGTACGAGATGTCCACGCCACCAGACTTGCAAATCACTGCCTAGTGTGGAAGAGCACAGCTATGGCAAGAGAACATGGCTCGTGTATCTAGCTCATAGAACCTGACATATGTGAGGGGCGTAGACCATCCCGCAGCATTGCAGATGTCCTGCATATGATCACCTGCCAGAAAGGCCTTGGAGGCCGCCACACTTCTTGTTGAGTGAGCCTTGACCCCTAATGGGGGAGATCAGAGGACTCATAGGCAACAGTAATGGCATCAACTATCCACCGGCTGAGGGTCTGCTTGGAAGCAGGATGACCTCTCTTAGGGGGACCATAGCAAACAAGCTGTAGGTCTGCCCTTCTCCACAGGGCAGCTGTGTCGACATATGCATCCAGTGCTCGTACTGGACACATACAATTAAGCCTCTGCTGGTCGGGCTCCATGATGGGAGGAGGACAAAAAGCCTGAAGTACGACAAGCCGTGGTGTAGAGGAGGGGACCTTAGGGACATATCTCGCACGAGGGTAGAGAAAACCTTTGGCCAGACTGGGCACAAATTCAAGATAGAAAGGGGCCACAGAAAGGACCTGCAGATCCCCAGAAGATATTGCTGAGAGAAACAGTATTCAAAGTAATAATATGATCTAATATATCCTCAATAGCTCAAAGGGAGGCCTACAGAGAGCTAGCACCACAGCGAGGTCCCAAGGAGGGACATTAGATTGTACCTGAGGCCTCAGCCTCATCACACAGCGGAGGAAATGTGTAAGTCATCACCTCATCGTCCAGTGGAGCTGGATGAGTCAGAGAGAACCAGAGGGGGCAGTGCGATGTCTGACGAGTCGCAAACAAATCCACCTGAGCCTGGCCAAAAACTCTCCCTATTTGCTTAATTACCCTGGCCCCTGCCTCGACAGGATGTCTGCTCCCATATTGAGATTCACAGAAATGTGAATTATATTCTCTCAGTGAGAGGAGCTTGTCCTGGGACCACACAAGGATCTGGTGCGTCAGCTTGTATAAGGGGCGTGAACACAGACCTCCCTGGTGGTTGATATAAAAGATGACCGCTGTGTTGTCGGTGCGCACCAACACATGGCGATAACTTAGGTCTGTAAGAAAGTGTATGAGTGCTCGAAACACGGCCAGATTCTGCAGGCAGTTGATGTGCCACGTGAGATGGCGACCACTCCACAGACTGCCGGGGCAGGGTGGCCACTCATGGCCGCTCCCCAACTGATGAGGGATGTGTCTGTCGCTAGCGTTGTGTGGCTGACAAGGAGCTCCCAGCACTGGGCACTGAGACAAGAACCAAGGTTTCTTCCACATGTCTAAGGTACGTAGGCATCGCCACATGACCGTGGTCATGCGAAGGGGGTTTCCCCTCGGGGAGAACCAGTTGGTCTTGAGCCACCACTGTAGGGGTCTCATATACAGCAAGCCAAAAGGTATCATGTTGGACGCAGCTGCCATCCGACCCAGCAGCTTTTGAAACTGCTTGACAGTGAGTGACCGGCCTTCTCTGACTCTCACGACTGCAGTGAGAATCAACTCAATCCGGGCAGGAGACAGACATAGCATCATGGTCGAATCCCACATCATCTGGATAAGTGGTTCTCTGTAATGGAGAAAGCACACTTTTCTTGGTGTTTAGTCTTAACCCCAACTCTTTAATATGAGCAAGATCGACATCTCGATGTCGAACCACCATCAGCTCTGATTGAGCTAAAATCAACCTATCATCAATGTAATTCAGAATGCGGATGCCCTGGAGTCGCAGAGGAGCCAGAGCAGCATCCATACACTTTGTCAAAGTACGGGGTGAGAGTGCTAGGCCTGAAGGGAAGAACCCGATATTGGTAAGCTTAGCCCCTGAAAGAAAAACCTCAGGGACATCCTGTGACTGGAAAGGATGGACACATGGAAATAAGCATCTTTTAGATCTATTGTGACAAACCAATCCTCGGACCTGATGTGAGACACAACCTGTTTGACAGTGAGCATTTTGAACTTCAGATGCATTGCATGACTGAGCGGTTCAATAGCCGCAGATATAAAAAAAATGGATGCAATCCCCCGTCCTTCTTTTGAAAAATGAAGTACCGGCTGTAGAACCCAGAGTCTCTGTCAAGAGGAGGGACCACCTTGATGGCCTCCTTCCTCAAGAGAGTGTTCACTTCTTGTTCTAATACCAGAGCCTGCCCGGTGCCCACTAACGTAATAAAAACCCCTTTGAAAGGAGCTCCCGACTTAGATCACTGCCGACCTCGGTCCCGCTGCAAGGTGGCTCGAGAGGCAACCCTCTGTTTTTGAACCTCCCTCTATGAGGAGCTGGTACATGGCTTGGGCTGCTCCCACCCAGCAGCCCCCAGAGCTATAGAACGGCGAGGGAGAAAATGCTGAAACATCGCCGCCTATTTACAAGCCTCCTGATATATGTCGACGACAGAATTGGTGGCATTGCCGAACCGACCAGAAGGTGCAAATGGGGCGTCCATGAGGAAGACCCTGTCCTTCTCTTTCATATCAGACAGGGTGAACCACAAATGCCTCTCCGCCGCCACCAGAGCTGCCATGGACCACCCAATGGCACAGGTGGCTAATCTTTAGTGGCGCAGATAGCTAAATCAGCAGTTCTCCTTAGTTCTGAAATGCCATCTGATTTGACTTACTCGCCTTCGTCTAGCTCTTTTAGCAGGTTGGCTTGGTACGCCTGTAACACTGACATAGTGTGCAGACACGCACCAGCCTGAAGCGCTGCTGTGTACCCCTTGCCCACCAGCACTGAAGTGGTTCTCAGTGACTTGGAGGGCAAGACTGGAGCCTTCAGAGATAATGCCGCGCCATGGGATCAGATAGATCGCAAGCGTCTGCTCTACATGGGGCATTGCTACCGTTGTTCACTCAGCCCCGCCACATTGCCATATTAATCAGAATAAGCTGGTCGAGAATGGTTTTGAAAAAAGGCAGGCTCCGCCATGGAGGTAGTGGCTTAGTACGCAGAAAGTGTTCATCGAGTTGACTTTTCCGTGGTTCAGACGGTTTTTCGGTAGGTCAATCGATGTTTAACTTGGCAACAGCACAATTAACTATCTCCAATGGCTCCTCATACTGTGGGGATTGAGGGAGCGAATCCTCAACGCTCTCCACATCAACCTCTTCGGAGGAAAATAGGAGAAGCACCGAACCTGATCCCCAGGTGGAAGAAACTGCAGAGTGGGCTTCCAATCCCAGAGAGTGGGCTGTGGATCTGGCAGGTGAGGAAAAAGATAGGAACTCGGCTATCTCCATTCCCTCTACCAGATCCAGCTGCGAACCCCATGAGAGAAGCTGCCGCTCTGCCTCGGTCGAAGCGGGGCCAGCAACGTGAGGAACGCCGGTGAAGGCTCCCTCCTCAAAGAGCTTGTATTTGCACTTGCTTTTGAAATTCTGGAGCTTTTACGTTGCTAAATGCTTGTGTAACTTGACAGACAACAATAAATAAGACTTACAGAACATAGATCGTGACTGACACACACACACACACACACACACAGAGAGAGAGCTTTGCTGGATGACACAAAGCCAACGCCGGCTGCACCTCACGTGCTTTGAAGCTTCTTGGATGTCTCACCCATAAATTTGACTGATTACACATATGATTCAGAGTTTGGTATCGCTGAAGGCATTCCCCTAGCGTTTTCAGGTGGAGCTCGAGTTCCTGAAGGGAAACCAATGATTAAATATTTCATTTATAACTGAATTCACTGATACATTCATTACTTTCCATCTGCCAGATTTTGTAAATATATAACTTTAGTATGCATTTAACATCCGCTGCTGGTATTTGATATTCCGTCATGCACGGAAACATTTATCGATCTGAGTTATTGATTTCACTGCACAGCAAAGAATTAAAGTTTATGGCAAATTAAGAAAAAAAAATGTCTCTGTTTATCCACACAGAAGCCAGTGATGATCAGATGAGATGGACACTGACCAACAAAAAACTAAAGAAAAAAACTATTACGAACTTAATAATGTTTATAAGGTAAACAGTATAGGAAAGGTATAGGAAAACAAGCCTGTTTGATTGCTAGATAATTTTCCCCCACAACTTTAAAATGTATTTATTACTAAATTAATAACAGTAATTTGACCTTGAAAATGTTTAGTAATTTAGATTTAAAGCTGCAGTCCTGTGCGGAATTATCTTTATTACATGGGCTGTACTCCGGCACGGCTCCAGTGCAGATTAATCTAATGTATTGAGGTGGATGTGTAGCTGTGAGTCACCACACCGGTGTGAATCAAACACTTAGTAATTAGTAATCACATTTTAGCCTACGTCTTGGAATATATGACCCAAATATCAATTGTCACCATATTGTCATCTGAACAAGTAAGTAACAAGTCTGCCACGTTTGTTCTGACCAACTGAGGGAAAAAAAAGCATTACAATAAATCGCGCTATCAATGGTGATCAAATATAACTATCGGTTAGCTCATATCACATCAAACCGTGAAAATTATTATTGTTATACTTTATTCATAAATTATTAATGTTAACAACATCAGCATTAAACATATGACATTCTTTGATGGCAACTGTGGTCGTTTTCTCACTCAAAACTTCTAATATTTTCTGTATTTATTTATTTATGCATTTCTTTAATTTATTTATTGATGCATTTATTTATGCATTTTTGCATTTAGCAGATATATTTTTATCCAGAGAGACTTATAAAAAAGAGGGGGAAAAGCAATGACTTTAGAAGATTTATACTGCACAGAATTGATACTTTGATGGGGATTTTTTTCCAATGAAAGTCCAATGACTTTCGTACAGTTTGAGAACAACATGAGAGTACATTAAGACGCACATCCTGATTTTGCTGAGTTAGATGTGTTCCTGGGTCAGCATATATTGTTAACCCTGGAACAACATTTTAATCCAAAAATGTAATCTTGACCATTTCCCTACACCTAAACCTAACCTTACCCATGAGTAATCCCTAAAATCAGAGGACATGATTGATGAATAACACCGATGTACAAGCAACAAACACATTGTAAGCCTAAACTTCACAAAAGTTATAAACTTGTTCTACAAATCTGATTGGTTAATAACAATGTTGTTCCTGGGTCAACAAAGATGTTGACCCAGTAACATGTTGCACTTGGTATAATCAGGTTCTGCACATTAAGACATTGAATTATTGCTTACATATTCAATATTTCACACAAGCTGTGCCAACATGCTCTCCTGTTCTTATAATCAGCAGGCTGAACCCTGCCTTTAGGTTTCTGCAGTGCTGGTTAAAGTAAACCGGCCACATTTGAGTGATAAAGACACAGGATCAGGCCTCAGTGAGCCTCCGAGTGGAAAGTTCTTGAAGTGGAAAATGTGTTTGCTGAGGAGGGATATTTCAGCTCCGGAGTGTGACTTATGTCACCTCTTCAACTTTAATGTTACTGTAATAATAAGCAAACGCACCGCTGCACAGACACAAACACAGACTGCCATCCTTTAGAGACGTCCATGTGACTTACTGCAAGCTAGTACTGCTATTGTTCAAACCAGAAAAAAACTCAAAATAAAGTGTTCAAATTTAGTATGGGACTCATCCCACAGACATGATTGACACATCTAAACATTCAATTCAATTCAATTTGTACAGCGCTTTTCACAATACAAATCGTTGTGAAGCAGCTTTATGGAAAATATTACGTTTCTACATTATATTTAGGAGTAGGTTATAAGTGACATAAATGTACAGTAAGAATCGTGCAGTTAGTTACAAATCACACGTAAACAAACAGACGGTGAACACTATTTGCTTCAATGATTAGATGTTGTGATTCAAATTTGCGATTGGGATTAAGCACAGGTTAGCAGTTTTATGTGTTAGCATCATCTGAGGTCCTCTGGGGTTTGTATCGTCTCTTCTCAGATCTTCGTAAGGGCTGGATCCTGACTGAAGCTTGTGTAATTCCTCGTTAACGTGGGATGCAAGTCCGAACATGCAGCTGGTTGAGTAAAGGCCTTGTCAACCCTTCTTGATGGATGCCAAAATTAGGGACCTAAGAGATTTGATTGATTGATTGATTAATTGAGTTTTTCTGGATTCTGTTGTAATGCTTAAATACAATTTTAACAATTAAAAAGCATATATATTTAAATGAAATGTATGTAAAAACCTTTTTACTATTTCCATTTTACTTTTTTTCTGGATCGTGTGTGTGTGTTTTAATCTTTATAAACTCTATTTTAACAGTTAAATACCATTATAGCAATCAGAAAGCATGACAAATTAATTGAAATCATGAAACCTGTGCAATTTAACAACAATGTATTAAAAATCTGAACAAAAATTTAATGTTTTTTATTTTCCAAATTCAGCTTTATTTAATTTTTTCCTAAATTCTGTTTTAACATTTCTTGATTTATGATTACATTTTTATGCATTTAGCAGACGCTTTTATCCAAAGCAACTTACAGTGCATTCAGGCTATACATGGTTTTTTGTTTGTCAGTACATGTGTTCCCTGGGAATCGAACCCACAACCTTTGCGCTGCTAACGCAATGCTCTAACCACTGAGCCACAGGAACACTGATTAACACAAATGTATTGAAAATATGGTGTTAATCAAATAAAGACATAAAACATGACCTATTTAACTATTATTTTAAGATGTGATTAATTATTGCTTCGAGGAGTACATTCTATTGTACAATACTAATATATTCCTGTTATAATTT
The DNA here is from genome assembly GCA_003573665.1 of Oxygymnocypris stewartii. Classification (NCBI taxonomy): domain Eukaryota; kingdom Metazoa; phylum Chordata; class Actinopteri; order Cypriniformes; family Cyprinidae; genus Oxygymnocypris; species Oxygymnocypris stewartii. Next base: position 277,497 of record QVTF01022328.1, read on the forward strand.
ATTAAAGTTAAGCTGAGCTTTTATTTTGGCGGGTTGTTATGAAGACCTTTCAGTTTCTGAGGGTAGTTTTTCTCAAATGAAATGCTGCTAAAGTGACTCTCGGAGCAGCTCTGGAGATTAAGTTCATACAAAATACTAAACCTCATCATTTTCTTTATGACGGTGTGTTGATCGTTACCTGAGGGACGTCCCAGCCCTAACGATGCTGCTTTCAGTTCCCAGCTCTGATTTATACTCCCATCAAAGCTACAGCGCTGGAGAACAAGGAGCTGTGAGCTGATTAAAGGATCAATAGTGAGTTCTGTCGGGTCATCGAGCGGTCCAGACGTGCCTGTTGTTCAAACGTCCAGATCTATAGCCGGTGTCACTTCTCACGGCTATCCAGGAGAGCCAGAGTTTACTTAAACGAGGACCTTAATCAAGCATCTGATGTAAAACAGTCCTCGGCTCGCTGATATAGAGTCAAAATCAGAATTAAACTGGCTTCTGAAATCATATAAATGACTTGATCAGCACTGACGGGTGGTTATAGTGGAGTACAACCTTGAGCCGACTGTCCCGCGCTGGCATATGAATGCTGAAAAGATAGATTAAATGATGAGGGTTCAGTCCTGAAGCTGAAGTACTGGGGAACACATGATAAGGGACGTGACCACAGAGGCTCTATCAGCTGTTAAACAGAGACATCGCATGCAAGTGAGATTGATGATTAGCATTTGTGGCCTTGGAAACACGGGTCTCCAGAGAGATGGACGGACCCTAACCAGCGTGCAATTATTCCTGCGTCCGCGCTGGCAAACAAACGGCCGAAATGAGCTTGTATGGCATTGTCTCTGAGTCAGTGTAATCTGTGAGAAGTGCACAACAGTGAATCCCTTGTGTTACAGCCTTAGACTGGAGAAGAAAGCCAGAGACTAGCTGCTCTGACACACACACACACACACACACACACACACACACACACACACATACTCACAGACACACACACAAACTCACAGACACACAAACAGACACACACACACACACACACACACAGACATACACTCTCTCTCTCACACACACACATTCACGAACACACACACACACACACACACACACAGACACACACACACTCAGACACACAAACAGACACACACACACACACACACACACAGACACATGCACACTCACACACACTCTCACAGACACTCTCACACACATGCAAACACACACACACACACACACACACACACAGACACATGCACACTCACACACACTCTCACACACATGCAAACACACAGACACATGCACACGCAGACACACACACACGCAAACAGACACACACACTCTAACACACATGCAAACACACACACACACACACACACACACAGACACATGCACACGCAGACACACACACGCACACACACGCAGACACACACACAGACATACACTCTCTCTCTCACACACACACACACATTCATGCTGAGGGAAGCAGAAACTGAAACGTGAAGCACCCGCTCTCAGGACAGTTCATTGCTGGTCTGACCAATCAGACGCTATACTACAGGACTGTTTTGATCACGTGGACTGGGACATGTTCCGGGCAGCGTCTGAAGACGACATAGAGGCGTATTCAGATACGGTCACGTGTTTCATCAGGAAGTGTATAGACGATGTAGTTCCGACCAAAACAATCCGTATCTACGCCAACCAAAAACCGTGGATTAACAGCGATGTTCGATCAGCCTTGTCAGCGCGGACATCTGCCTATAAATCCGGAAACACTGACGATCGGAAACAAGCCAGTTACGATCTCAGGAGATCCATCAAAGCAGCCAAACGAACTTATAAAAACAAAGTTGAAGAACACTTCAACAACAATAACCCAAGAAGCATGTGGCAGGGCATCAACAACATCACAGGCTTTAAAGGGAATAAACCGGCTACTGTGAACATTGCCGCCTCTCTACCGGACGAGCTCAACACCTTTTATGCTCGGTTCGAGGCTGATAACACCGCCCACACAGAGAGCACTGCCGCGGCTGCCGCAGAAGAGGTGAGTCCACTCACGCTTTCTGTCGCGGATGTAACCCGATCCTTCAAACGGGTGAACATCCGTAAAGCCTTAGGCCCAGATGGGATACCAGGCCGTGTGCTCAAAGCATGCGCTTTCCAGCTAGCCGGGGTTTTTACAGATATTTTCAATCTGTCCCTCTCTCTGTCTGTGGTTCCCTCATGCTTCAAAAAATCCATCATTGTGCCCATACCAAAGAAAAACAAAATCACATGCTTGAATGACTGGAGGCCCGTTGCTCTGACCCCCATCTTCAGCAAGTGTTTTGAGAAGCTTGTCAGAGACTACATCTGCTCTGTGCTGCCTGCTTCACTGGACCCACTACAATTTGCATACCGCAGTAACCGTTCCACAGACGATGCTATTGCCTTCACCCTGCACACTGCTCTCTTCCACCTGGAAAATAAAAACACCTATGTGAGGATGCTGTTCGTGGATTATAGTTCAGCATTTAACACTATAGTGCCTGCCACACTGGTTGCGAAGCTCCAGACTCTAGGACTGAACAGATCTCTGTGCAGCTGGATCCTGGACTTCCTGACAGGCAGAAGTCAGGTGGTCAGAATGGGCAACAACACATCATCCCCCCTGACCCTCAACACTGGTGCACCGCAGTGTTGCGTCCTCAGCCCACTCCTGTACTCCCTGTACACACACGACTGTACAGCAGCACACAGCTCCAATGTCATCGTCAAATTTGCTGATGACACAACGGTGATAGGCCTGATCACCGACAACGATGAGACGGCCTACAGAGAGGAGGTGAGTACCCTGACTAAATGGTGTCAGGAGAACCACCTCTCACTCAACATCGACAAGACCAAGGAGCTGGTGGTGGATTACAGGAGACAGAGCAGAGAACACACACCCATCACCATCGACAAGACACCTGTGGAGCGGGTGAGCAGCTTTAAGTTCCTCGGCGTTCACATCACTGAGGATCTCACATGGTCTGCTCACACAGATGCAGTGCTGAAGAAGGCACATCAGCGTCTCTTCTTCCTGAGACGGCTGAGGAAGTTTGGAACGAGACCTGCACTGTGGAGAGCATCCTGACCGGCTGTATCACCGCCTGGTTTGGAAACAGCACCGCTGGCAACCGTAGGGCTCTGCAAAGGGTCGTGCGAACTGCCCGCCACATTGTTGGAGGTGAGCTTCCCTCCCTCCAGGATATCTACACCAGGCGGTGTACAAGGAAAGCCCGGAGGATTATCAAAGACTCCAGCCACCCGTCCCACAGACTGCTCTCTCTGTTGCCCTCAGGGCGACGTTTCCGCAGCATCCGATCCCGCACTAGCAGACTGAGGGACAGCTTTTTCCCTCAGGCTATCAGGCTAATGAACAGTCACAAATAACTCACCTACATCACACTCCCACTCACACAACATGCCATGCACTGCACTCTAACACCGTTCAACTGGACTACACGCACACACTGCACTAACACAACCTATCTGCTATCACTGGACACCATACAATGCACATCCACGACACTGCATATGCATAATCTGTTGCACCTTTGCACATCTATCTTCTGCTCAACCAACTAATCTGCTGTTAATTTATAATCTGTTGCACCTCACATTATTACTATGCATAGACTACATTATGTATAGATACTGTACATAATGTAGATGTGCCCATACGGTGTATAATGTGTCGTTGATAATTATGTCTTTATAGTACACTAAGTGTACTGAGTATATGTATGTGTATTTTGCACATTGTCTTCTGTACAGTCTGTAAATATGTACTGTCCATATGTAAATTGCTGTTGCTTTTTTGCACTGTCTGTCCATATGTAAATTGTTTTTGTTTTTTTTGAACTGTCTGTCCATATGTAAATTGTCTGTTGTTTTTCTGCACTGTCTGGAGCACGCTCATAAGAATTTCACTCACCAAGGCACTTGTGCTGTGGTGATGTGACAATAAAAGTGATTTGATTTGATTTGCATAAAGTGTTTTATTTACAGTCAAATTCTGATAATTAGTGTCTGATTTTACAGATTTGGTGAGTGCTTCTGCTGTTTGAGTGACAGCTTTCAGAAACTGTGTGACAAGGAAAGATTGTGTGTTAAAGCTGCTGAAAAAGGATTTTAAGGCAAGTTATTTCACAGTCATTTATTTTGAATTATGTAAAAGTCATTTTCTTGAATGGGAAAGGAACAGACGCTACACAACTACTGCTGGGATTACATTATAATAACAAACTTAGAATGAAAAGACTGGAGAAAAGTTGGTATGAGAAATGACACAAGCTGAAAATATCATAGTATTTTTGGGTTATGTAAACAACAGTTAGCATGGTGAATATACAATATTAACATGAACTGTTAATGAAACATATGGATACTGCTCCTGAATAGAACGAGTATCATACCATCATGCAAATCCTTCCCAGCTAACACACGCAGTACAGTTATGTGGTTTATCAGTACTGGGCTTTTTTCACATGTTGTATGCTTGTAGTTTAGTGAAGTGATGTACAGCGAGACTCAATTCAAGAGTGTGTGCTAAGAGCACATTATCAGCACAGTTCAGTTTTCTGAAGGGAGAGACTTTTTATTTCGTAAAAAGTTATTAAGCATGACCTCATCTGACCTCAGACACTGAATCTGGACAGTCAGGGATGCTTTCCTTCACCTGTATAAGACAAAAGCATCAACAGTCTTTCAAAATAAAAGTCTCGCATCAGAAACAAAAAAAACAGCACTTTTTTGACCCACAACTTGAGAAACACTGACATTGAAAACTGTTATTTTAGATTGCAACACTAATACTGTGCATTTGATGCATTGCATCAAGGGTCTCACCTGCAGTCCTCGTGGACACTTCCTGCTAGAGCCGGGATTCGAACCCACAACCTTGGGTTAGCTCAGGTTTCAAGTCCAACACTCTATCCATTAGGCCACGACTGCCACATATTATATGTGTTCTCTGGTGAAGGGCATCAGACGGCAGACTCCTGCTTTGATGATTCGCTGGTTTTGTATTTCTTCTGTCCTCACGAGCCAAACTTCAGGTGAGGAGAAAGGGCTTGACATGTGATATTCGGTCTCTCACTCGCACACATGATGGTAAAACATCACTAGAGCTCCTCCATCTGGCAGCACTGCAGCACATCTCCTTAAAACACACAGATGCAGAGCTAATGGCCTTCTACAGTTCAAAGACAAACTAATCCTGTTTTTAAAGTTAGTTGAGCGGTACAGCCGTCAGAACACACAACATACACCTCACAGTGGATGATTTTACCCACGTGTTGTTCTGCTTCAGCCGTGCTTTCTGATGTTAAAACGCTGATATATGAATGACTCTTGTGTGTTTACCATTCCGCTCTCATTGTCTTACCAATTACAAGTGTGTTTGGGGTTTGGCCGGCGTTTGAAAGTGCTCTCGGGTCACTGATTTTTACCCAAACACACTGCTGTGAGTGGCTAGGAGAGAAAAACTAAAAGTGCATGCCGGCCCTGGAGAGCCATATAAAAGCGGGCTCTGTTTGAGACACTTGAGCCCGCCGGAGGAAACGGGAGGAATTCCTTCACTTTGATACAGCACTCATCACCACAGATGCTTTCTGCATTAGACCAAACAGCATCTGTCTCTCGCAGGCATTCTTTGTGTGAGATCCTACACTGCTGCTTCGCTCCAGCACGGCGCATTTGTCGCTACGATGACGGACGAACTGATGCGAAAGGGCACCTTCCTACGCTTCCTGGAAACATAAGAAGGAACAAAGAGGGCGGCGAGAGCCACTCGGCCAATCAAAGGCAATGCTTACAATCTTTTTGATCCGGCTTGTCGAGCAAGCATTTGTGGTTGTTCAGACTTTCTTCTGTCGTGTTTGACATCGGTCCGTCTGCTGACAAACGCAGACGATCGCCTTTGAAGCCGGGGTTTAATTACGGCAAAGCCGCCGGCGCTGACTGATCGCGGTGTTATTAATTGCTCTTGTACCGTAGTAGCTCCGGTATATCGGCGCGTGACGTTCAGATCAAATCGCCCAGCAGAAACAATTAGCCCGATGGCGTGCTTGTACGATAGCGGCCTGCGAGGTAATTGTTTGAGTTCAAGAGCTGTTTCTGAAAGCTAATTAAATGCTATGAAGTCACCATCTGCAGATAAGACAACAAACAAACAATCAGACTATTTCAAGTCAAACGCTCCTCAGAAACGCCGGAGGACGTGGATGGTGAGAGGAGACGCGCTCAAGAGCTTCGTCGAGGACTAAAACTCCAGATAACCTTAAAATAACACATTATGCTCGGGTCAAGCGCCGGACTCTTATCGGCTTCAGACGGAGCTGTAGATCCGTGCTCTCTGTCAGCTAACACTCGGCCTGTCGATACCTCGCGCGAGCCAACACACTCAAAGTTAAAGGAGCTCCTGTTAAAGGAGCAGGCCATCCGATATCAGGATGAGTTTGTTTCTTCATCAGGTTTGTAGAAATGTCTCAGCAATGGATGCTCTGCAGTGAATGGGTGCCGTCAGAATGAGAGTCTGATAAAAACAGCGCAATAATCCACAGCACTCCAGTCCATCAGTTAACATCTGGAGAAGATAAGATATGCATGTTTGTAATAAATCAGAAGAGCTTATAATCCATAATAACGCTTAATACAGTGATAAAGTGTTCTGTTCTGAATCAGGAGAGAAATCTGCAGCGTTTACAAGACAAAACAGCTCTGAACTATGTGACCATAGAGCACAAAACCAATCATAAGGGTCAATTTTTCTAAATTGAGATTTATGCATCATCTGAAAGCTGAGTAAATAATCTTTCCATTGATGTATGGTTTGGACAATATTTGAAAATCTGGAATCTGAGGGTGCAAAATCTAAATATTGAGAAAATCATCTTTAAAATTGTCCACATGATGTTCTGGGCAACGCATATTACTAAATATATCAAAATATAATTTTTGATATATTTACGGTATAAAATATCTTCATGGAATATGATCTTAATATCCTAATGATTTTTGACATTTAAGAAAAAATGATAATTTTGACCCATACACTGTATTGTATTGCTACAAATATACCCCAGGATTGTGATGTGAGAAACATCAGGAGATTTACTTTTTTGACTGGAGGAAGCGTTATTATGGATTATTATTATTTTAATATAATGGATATAATGGCTTTGTTTCTTACAAACACGCAGATTTTAAGTACTAGTCTGACCAATTAACCAACAGTTGATAATCAGAGGTATTCAGTCCAATTTACATGTTTCAAGTAATAAAACACAAGTAATGAAAAGCCCTAATAAAATTAGATGACTAGTTTGTTGGACTAGTCCAATAGTTAATGCAGTTGGTCACAGATCTGCTCCATCCGTCTCAGCTCCTCTCATGCAACACAACGATTCCTGACGTGAATATAGAGATATATAGAGCACTGTGGAAGGTGAAGTGTGTGACAGAGTCTGTTTGAGATTAAACTGAACGCAGAAGAGGAGAGAGAACAGCTCAGTGTAGTCTGATATCTCACTATAAACACATGCAGACAACAGCAGAGATCGTATCAGGATGAACACGAAGTGCACCTGCGACTGAATCTAGCTGAGTAAAGACAGGATTTCAGACTCGGCAGAGATCAGTGTCATCATTTGAGCTAATGACTGTTTCCAAACAGGTTCCCAAACCTTCCACCATTGGTCAGATAAAAAAAGATAGTCCCGCCCCAAACTCACACTATTGGCTGAGCAAACGTTCCTGAAGCTGTGGAACAGACAGATGTATTTTACCATTAATAAAAGCACACATTTCACTTTTACAGGTCTGACTCTGTGTACTGATACAGATTGCTTCTGGATATTCTCCTCTCCACATCTCCACAGTGTTGATTTCCAACCGGTTTATGGAGTTCTACTCATGGACTTATTCCCTTTGTGCAACACATTTAGTTAAGTGTGCTCTTTATGTTGTGTCTTAACACAGAGTTGGGTCATAACACAGGAATTGACGAACAAGCTACTGCTTTTTTTATTGCATCTTGTAATTAATTCAAATTCAGGAACTTGATATGATGTTTGCATGAGGTTGCTCTGTGCTAGATTAATTATTACTGATCTGAGGCAAAAGAGCCCAAGGTCAAGTTTCTAAATATGAATTGGGTTATTAACGTGAACAAAAATAATAATATATATATATATATATATATATATAATTAAATGACGATTGGTATAATTAGTATTATTAGTAGTAGTATTGTTGTTGTTGTTGTTGTTGTTGTTGTTGTTGTTATTATTTTTATTATTATTATTATTGTATTTTTATGAAATATTAAAAGATTAAAAAGTAGTCAAATCAACATTTTTTATTTATTCAACTTGAACAAAAATAACTAAAACTGAATAAATTTAAATAAATATGAATAAATAAAAACAATATAAACCATTTTTTTATTAATACAAATTAAAAGATACATAGAATTAAAAATAAAATAAAAATAAGGTCTAATTAAAAAATATTTACAAAATTATATTATATCAGTTATGCTAAAAGAACGAAAATAACTGAAACTGAATAAACTAAAATAAATAAGAATGAATAAAAACAATATAAATCATGTTTTTAACAAATGAATACAAATTAAAATATACATATAATTACTAAAACTTTAATTAAAATTGCAACTAAAAAATAAGGTCTAATTAAAAAAAATATATATATATATATATATTATATCAGTTATGCTAAAATAACACTGATCTCAAAAATAATTATTATGAAAATAAATCTTTATTTATTTATTTGAAAATCTATTTCAAAATAATAACAGAAGGGTAATTATATATCAATAATACTAAAATAACACTGACTAGGGTCTGTTATTAAAATGTCAGATTGCTCTTCCAGTTCTTTGGTCTTCAGGTGAAAATTCAGAGTTTATTCAACATCATTCATAATTTGAGGAACATTCATATATGCAGCACAAATGCTAAACGTAATACTTGGAGGTTTCAGCACATCAGTCACCTCAAGCATGAGCTATATAAGTATTGATATTTCTTTGAAAACAGCAGCAGATATCTCTGTTCTGGACACAGAGGAAGATGTGGTATCTCGCTCAAGCTTTGTGCAGCGTCTCTTGTTCCACAGCATCAGAAGAAACGCAGACATGCACATCAGCGTGAACCTGAGAGATGTTTCTCCGTGACACCTGTGAGCCTGAAGAGGGACCCGCTGGCCTTTCATCTGTCAGACGCGCTCTGAGCGCAGGTGTTTCACAGCCGGTATGGGGCTGACAGACGAGAATGTCACCGCACAGCCGACCACTTGTGTTCTTCACAAAGATCTCTCTTGTCCAACAGCAGCCTGGCCTCTGTAGCATCAAGGCTTCGGTTCCCTTCCTCGTATCGCAGCGGCGCAGGCCGGGTTTCAAAGCTGCCGCAGGTCCTGTCTGAAACGGAGAGCAGCTGTCAGTGACGAGAACCTCTCTCCCCGTCGTGGGCTGGGGATATCAGTTCTGGTATGATGAGTTCGGAGGTAACCCCCCAATTATTAACCATTTATTAATTTAAAAATATTATTATTATTATTATTGCTTGCCCTCTTCATTGTCATCCACCCTTTCACAGTTAGGTATATATATATATATATATATATGGTTATTGTTGCTAATAACATTTGTTGTCTCCTTTATTATTATTAGTAGTAGTAGTAGTGTTTGTTTATTTATGATTTAGTTTATTTAGTTTTTATTTTATAATATATTTTATTTTATTTTATTTATACTACTTATATATGTTATCAGTCTGTTAAGATATTATTTCAGTTGTATGCTTCATCTCCCACCCCTAGACACAAAGACACACACACACACACACGCACGCACGCACGCACGCAACACACACACACACACACACACACACACACACACACTCACGCACGCACGCACGCAAACACACACACGCTCACACACACACACATTCACGACCAAAATGAAAATAATTAATTTCAGGGCCAGCATGAACAACAGTTGGCAGATTTTTCAATTTGTGTTCTCTTCTGTTTTATTCTATTCTGTTCCATGTATTTGTCCTAATGCTTGTGAACAGTTTATTCGTTACCACTGACTGATTGTTTTCTTTATGAACATTTGAATGTTACTTTTAGTCTTTGCTGAGAATTATTAGATTCAAGAATTATTACAATTTGAGATTACATGGGTCAAAAACAATGAAAAACATAGCTGCGAGCAGTAATTACCAGGGTTCAAGCCATTAAGGCCTTTAAACATACAAGGAAAAATACATTACATATTATTTAGCCAGGCTGTACCCACCTATACCAATGATTTAAAAAAGCATGTTTGCCAAATCCAGGTAATGTGCATAGAAATATATTTGTTTGTTTGTTTTTTTTACATTTATGACTGCTATAGTGCCAGCTCTGGTCCAATCCCCTTAAAACTGTGCGAGCTTGTTTACAATCATTTGTCACATGTGCTCATGAGGTTTCCTGAAGTTTTGAGTTTTTCTTTCGGTTTTATAGGATTTTGAGTATAATTTGGATTGGCCCCTTTTCTAAACGACCCCATTATAGCTTCCCAAAGGGTACATTTCAATATTGATTGATTGATTGATTGATTGATTGATTGATTGATTGATTGTTATTGGCCAAGAAAGTCCAGAGAATTGTACTGCAGTGTTTTGTTTTGTTTTCAGATTAAGTAAAAAACCTAAGACTAGTTCCCAAAAGTAGGTTTCTACATCTCAATCATTTAACAAACTATTTGATTGACAGCAGTGGTTGCAGCAGTTGTCTGGAATGAGGAGTTCTATTGTTTGATATGAATATCATGCGTATGTGTGAAAAACCGCATGGTGAACAATCGTTTATGCCATTGATAAATGCGATACTGCTGCCAGTGACCGATTTCTTTCACATTTCTCTCAGACCTTTGGGCCATGAGTCGAACAGGCCCACCAAGTTTTCATTCTGAGCAGCCTCAACTTTTTGTTGATAATTATTGATATTTACTCGACAGAGAATCTTTCTGCACTGGTTCGGTTCCAAGACACTTGAGCCTGCGACTGACGGTTTAGGAGTTAGCACCCCCGTCAGGCCGTTTAGGGCGAGACTCGGTCATGTTGTAGGCGGTGAGAGTACTACCATCCCTCCAAGTTTGAAGTCCCTATGATTTATGGTTTGGTCTGCATGATCAGTTTTATATGGGGATTGCTGATCCATTGCCATTCTAACCATTACACAATGATAGCTTCTCAGCATTACGCGCTTGTACTACTAACTACACAATTGAGCCCTGAAATAAATAAATAAAATATGAAAAATATTTACGAATAAATCAATGAGCCCTAATGTATTTAATAAATAAAAACACATGTATTTTATATATATATATATATATATATATATAATAAATATATATATATTTACGGAACAAATTTATAAACGCAACACTTTTGTTTTTGAACTCAAAGTTCTAAGACTTTTTCTATGTACACAAAAGACATATTTCTTTCAAATATTGTTCACAAATCTGTGTTAGTAAACACTTCCATCCACTGGAATCCATCCACCTCACAGGTGTGGCATATCAAGATGCTGATTAGACAGCATGATTATAGCACAGGTTTGCCTTAGGCTGGCCACAATAAAAGGCCACTCTAAAATGTGCAGTTTTACTGTATTGGGGGGGTCCGAAAACCAGTCAGTATCTGGTGTGACCACCATTTGCCTCACGCAGTGCAACACATCTTCGCATAGAGTTGATCAGGTTGTTGATTGTGGCCTGTTTAATGTTGGTCCACTCCTCTTCAATGGCTGTGTGAAGTTACTGAATATTGGCAGGAACTGGAACACACTGTCTTATACACCGATCCAGAGCATCCCAAACATGCTCAATGGATCATGTCCGGTGAGTATGCTGGCCATGCAAGAACTGGGATGTTTTCAGCTTCCAGGAATTGTGTACAGATCCTTGCAACATGGGGCTGTGCATTATCATGCTGCAACATGAGGTGATGGTCATGGATGAATGGCACAACAATGGGCCTCAGGATCTCGTCACGGTCTCTCTGTGCATTCAAAATGCCATCAATGAAATGCACCTGTGTTCGTTGTCCATAACATACGCCTGACCAGACCATAACCCCACCGCCACCATGGGCCACTCGATCCACAACGTTGACATCAGCAAACCGCTCACCCATACGACCCCATACACATTGTCTGCCATCTGCCCTGTACAGTGAAAACCGGTATTCATGAAGAGAACACCTCTCCAAAGTGCCAGACGCCATCGAATGTGAGCATTTGCCCACTCAAGTCGGTTACGGCGATGAACTGCAGTCAGGTCGAGACCCTGATGAGGACGACGAGCATGCAGATGAGCTTCCCTGAGACGGTTTCTGACAGTTGTGCATAAATTATGAAAACCGATTGTTGCAGCAGCTGTCCAGGTGGCTGGTCTCAGACGATCTTGGAGGTGAAGATGCTGGATGTGGAGGTCCTGGGCTGGTGTGGTTACACATGGTCAGCGGTTGTGAGGACAGTTGGATGTACTGCCAAATTCTCTGAAACACCTTTGAAGACGGCTTATGGTAGAGAAATGAACATTCAATTCACAGGCAACCGCTCTGGTGGATATTCCTGCAGTCAGCATGCCAATTGCACACTCCCTCAAAACTTGCGACATCTGTGGCATTGTGCTGTGTGATAAAACTGCACATTTTATGGCGCTTTTCCACTGCATGGTACGGTTCGGTACGGTTCACTTTTGGGGGGTTTTGCACTGGGTACTCTACCTGGTACCTGGTACTTTTTTAGTACCACCTCGGCCGGGGTTCCAAGCTATCCATACCGTTACATAACGTGTAAACTCTACTGATCACTGATTGGCCGGAGAAAATTGTCTTTACTGTGTCACTGAACTTGCGACACGAGACCCAACATAGACCCGCTAGATTTAAATCAGTAGCCAGCGAAGGATCGGACGCAACATTATTGATAATTCGCAGAAGATTCTACATGAATTGTTAACTATTCAAGTAACGCAGCACACCTGCGCAAGCATCCCTGCCCTCCTCCTCTACAGCCTGTGGCACTGCCACCACAGTCTCTGCTGCTGGGGGTAAATCTCAAGCAGTTTCATAGGCTTGTCCGTTGTTGTTAAAAACATCCACATGCCGAGACTGAAGAACACCATTCCGTCGATATGCTCCTTTGTTGTGTGTTTGTTTGTGGCACGTCTACGATGGTGTCACGGCAGTAGAGGCGGCGCCACTATAACGACACGTGACTAATTCCGCCCACTCTAAAGCGGTACTAATCTGCGGTGGAGACGCAAACCGAACCGGACTGAGCCGTGCCGTGCCGTGCCATACCGTGCCGTACCATGCAGTGGAAAAGCGCCATTAAAGTGGCCTTTTATTGTGGCCAGCCTAAGGCACACCTGTGCAATAATCATGCTCTCTAATCAGCATCTTGATATGCCACACCTGTGAGGTGGCTGGATTATCTCGGCTCACTAACACAGATTTAGACAGATTTGTGAACAATATTTGAGAGAAATAGGCCTTTTGTGTACACAGTTCAGCTCATGAAAAATCGGGGCAAAAACTAAAATGTTGCGTTTATAATTTTGTTCAGTGTATGTGTGTGTGTGTGTGTGTGTGTGTGTGTGTGTGTGTGTGTGTGTGTGTGTGTGTGTGTGTGTGTGTGTGTGCGTGTGAGAGAGAGAATTTTAACATCAGAAAGTGACACTTCATCTCTACATTCGATTATATTTTGAGTTTGTTTTGTACTTTGTACAGCTCAACTTTGTTTGTTAAGAGAGCGTTATTTGTTAACACACGTTCTGTGTGAAACTAGTGCAGAAAAGCAGGAAGTACGCGCCCTGGAGGCTGCATTTCTCGCAGCTAGTGCATGTTGATATTAGTGTTTGGATGTGTTGGGAACAGGGCCGTGTTTGATTGACAGGTGGCTGCGGCTGGTAAAACACAACATCAGTCCGTCTGTCAGCAGAGCTCCACTGTGGCCTGAGGCTTTAATGCAGCTGAAGCAGAAACACAGCTTCTGTTTCTCTGCGTATTTCTGCATTCATCTTCATCATGGACGAGAGTTATTGGATCAGTGGCTTTACAAACCAATAAACACATAATGTACTAAAATGCACCGTTGTATTCTCGTGAGTTTTAGTGTTTTTACATGCGTGTTGACAGGCGCTGCACTTTCTGTAGTGTGATGGGTTTGTCTCATACAGGAGAAGATCTCATGAACACATGAATCTGTCCCTAACCTCGCTGTAGTGTTAATGAATGTGGAGCACTCTTAATGAGTGGCCGTACCTGAAGTCAGTCACATGCATTAACGTTAACACACCAATAAATATAGAATAAATGTTAGCATGTAAGATATCGGTCAATCATGATTTATGGAAATGTGTGTATGTTCTGTTGGCAGATTCTTGGGTTGCACTTTATTTTAAAGTAATTTAGGTCTGGCATCAAGACACATTTCACAATTTGATTTGATTTCTATTCACAGGCTTGCAATTCAATAACATTTTGATCTTGATTCAATTAGCTTCAACTCTGGTGGATAAACAGGCATTCAGAGTCAAGTCCAAATCTAATCAACTAATGCTGTACACTATACAGTAAACCTTGTTTTATAAAGTAAACCCTGTTTTATACAGTAAACCTTGTTTTATACAGTAAACCCTGTCAGTTGATACTTTACTATATTACAGTGATGTGTAAACAAACATGGCACATAAGGCAGTTTTATTCATTTTTTATGTGTTATGCAATACAAAAATATCAACTTTTTAATGATGTAATTATGTTTCTGCTCCAGTTTCGAAATAAATATCAAAGTAACTAAGATTATAGTGATTATTTAATGGCAGGAGCAACAAGTAATGTTTGATTAAGCTTTGTCCACACATAAACAGCATAGACTGATTCTTGGGATTTAGATATTGACATTGGTTCATCAATTAAAATCGAGACATTGGTGTTTTTAACCCGGCCATATAGTGTAAATACACATTATACAGCATGCCCTTAGTAGCTTGCAATTATGCATAATTTACATTCTTGCATTTTGCAAGTGATTCAGGAAAAGACGTTTGATCAGTTCTAGTTTTCCCTGGGAGTCGAACCCATGACTTTGATGTTGCTAGTGCCGTTTGTGCTTGACGAAGACAGTTTACTGGTATTACAAGGACACTGTCATGAATCTTTTGTGCTCTCTGCTGTTTTCCACAGCTGGAATATGATCATGTTAATAGAGACTCGCAGACATGTTCACATCAGAGCTTCAGTGCGCCAGAACAGATACCTCGAATACACCCTTTACCACGGCAATCTCTGAAGAGACTCAGAACACAATCAAAGTGACCTTATTAAGATGGCTACGAGAACTTGCACAACACTCCCTCCTAGCCACAAGCGTATATGTGACCCTGGAGCACAAAAGCAGTGTTAAGTCGCTGGGGTATATTTGTAGCAATAGCCAAAAATACAGTGTATGGCTCAAAATTATTGAATTATAATTAGGGTATTAAGATCACGATCCATGATTATATTTAGTAAATTTCCTACCGGAAATATATCAAAACATCATTTTTGATTAGTAATATGCAATGCTAAGAACTTAATTTGAACAACTTTAAAGATGATTGTCTCAATATTTAGATTGTGTTGCACCCTCAGATTCCAGATTTACAAATATTGTCCGATCATAACAAACCATACATCAATGGAAAGATTATTTACTCAGCTTTCAGATAATGCATATATCTCAATCTCGAAAATTTGACTCTTAAGACTGGTTTTGTGCTCCAGGGTCACATGTGTCATTGAATCATTGTGTTTTTGTGTAATAAAGTCACACAGTCAGGCTTAAGATTCATACGGCCTTTCTTTATAAAACCTGAGAACACTAATACTTTGATTACATGTTTAATAAACCATTGATAATAAAACGCACCTTAAATGTAGACTTTAATTTGAATTTTCGGGACAAGCATGGCCAATACTGCACGGTTTGCTAGTAATCGTCTGCAGTCTCTGGTAATTGTGCTGCACTTGCAAAGAGCGACTTCTGGAGTTTGTTTCTGAGGGAGCAGAAGTGCTGCAGTGTATAAAACACAATGTTTGCTTGTGTGAAATGTCACCGGCATTGATTCTGCACCTGCATTACCATTCTAATCAGTGGTGTAGAACCACGTGTAGAGAAACACACGCGCCCCGAGCTACCGCGGAATTGGACAAGGCCCGGGAAATTGTGTCCGCGCTCCAAACAAGTGTTAGGTGATTGTTTACTTCATGTCTTTAAATTGCATTTCTTCCGTTTTAATTCCTGCGGCGTCAGGAGAGCGGAGGTTTCTCTGGCCTCTCGGATGCTTACTGAATGCAGAAGTCACGACCCGAGGGTAGCATCGACACATATTATAACTCAATACAGCTCAGGCTTTAGCGAGGCTGTCCGATCCGCTTCTCATTTACAAGAGTCAAGGAAATGTTCTGCAGAGATATTTCCATCACTGCGGCACACAGTCTGAGATTCATCATCCTCTAAAATCACCACAACACGATGAGCAGTTATACTTGAGTACATGTTAAACGAGGAATACTGTGTGGAAGATCGTTTAGTTCTTCTGCATGCTTTTCTGTTGAGGAGGAAAGTGGCACATCATGATATCAAACACATGTATGGCAATGAAGCTGAGGATTCAGAGGATTGTGATTCATGGTTAGTTCATCACATCCTCATTTACTCGTGTTGTTACAGATCCGTGTCATTTTCTCTCTTTTCTGGGACATATAATGGAAATATAACGCATAAATGTGATGACCGGACCTTTTCACCAATATTATGTTTAGCATCCTTGAAATATTATGCTTTTTATTAATTTTTATTTTGTTGTTTTGTCATTTTTATTATAATTGTTTATATAGTTTCTATTAACTTAGTTATTTTAGTAAATCAAGTAAAACTAAATGACAATTGGAAATGTTGCATAATAAATTAAATACGTTTATATATACAAATGTTTTGTAACATCACTGTTTATGGCAGTTTTATAAGACACCCAATCATTCATCTGCTCATAGTTATGATTTAATGCTTTAAAAAATAAATAAATAAAACAGAAGCATCATTTAATACTTTAGATCTTCCTTAAATCTTGCATTGCAGGATTATTCTGTCTCTGTTTAAATGCAGTCGTTGCGTTTATTCTTGCAGCTGTTAAACATATTATAGCATGATTTATTTTTAAATGATTGATTATTGAAATGCATGAATGTTTTGGAGAACGGTCTCTAACTGGAGGCCTGTGTGCACACATGTATTCTTCATATATAAGCTGGACAATATCAGACATACAGCATCCGTCTATCTCCATGAAAACAGTTCCCCCCCACCAGCACAAGAGTCTTTGGCTCCCTCTTGTGCTGATATTACTGAACTGTATTACTGTACCAGCCAGTGATCAGCCACAAGAGTGCGCCAAAGCCTGTACAAAAACCTTCACCTCTCACTGAACACAGGTTTCTACAGAACCAGGTCTGATGTGGGTCCTGTGCATGACCTGACACTGTCAGTATCACCATCAGTAACAGTGCTGAAGTTATTTAATATTAAACCTAACGAACTTACAAAAAACCCTGCTAACTCCTGGATGGATCTTTATGGGAGGTTTTCTCCATGTTAACACCAGAGGGCACTCTTTACAACACGCTTGTATTATTGGCTGCTATTTTTGATACATTTCATTAAACATTTAGTCAAAACTTATACAAAATATTTTTGTTAAAAATTGCATATGTGTTTTTGATGATTGTCATATTTGCTGCATCCAGCGTTTATGTCTCATACAGTCTGATATAGTGAGAATATGAAGGAAAAAATAGCTAAATTGTATTCCAAACTGAGCAGAAATATGATTTTGATGCAGATTCTTATACTGTATGTATATGATGAAATGTTGATGCTTGTAATGTAAATCAATGAGATCTTCTTTCTAACAGTGCAGCAAAAACTGACATAAAATGATGTAAATATCAGTCATCACTCTATATCTCCAATAATATAATAAATGATCCAAACATATAATGCAATGCTGATTGAGAGATGAAGAAATAAACACTCCTCAGAAGATGTGAGATGAAGATCATTCAGAGAAAGTAACAAACGTTCCTCAGAAGATCCTGATGATCAGATTTGAGACTAAAACATGATTGATGGAGAATCAAGTAAAGCTGAGCTGTTTCAGAAAGTGTTCATCTGGAGATATGACTGCAGTTATTACTTGATCAACATCAGTCCAGATCTGACACGAGAATCAGCAGCTGAAGCTGGACGCTTGTACAATTACACTAAAAGACAAAAGAAGGCATGTAGATTGAGTGTGACAGGTTTAACAGTAACGTTTTGTTCACGTTGATCATTCAGAGGCCGTAGAAATCCATGCATCAAATAGCTTTATATAAATCAGTCACGTTTTTTTCTATTGCACATTAAAAAATATAATATGTTGTTGATAAAAGTGCTTTACACACCGAGTCATATAACTTAAACGCATGAAACAGCACAAAATAAATACATAAATCACACATATTAACAGATTTATACTTCTAGAACTATATCTATATTTCTATATATAAATATGTGGGATGTTTAACAGCTGATTCCTTCTCCTTTGGGGCTTTTTCTTTAGAGTCAAGTCCTGTCTTGGTTTTGAAGCAAGAAGGATATTGATGCTACTTTCTTGGCAATGTGGCGTTGGATTCTGTTCATGGAGCAAGATCCTGTAGACTCCAGCACACAGTTATATATATATACTTATTATGGGTTTGTTTCTCTCTTATTTAAAGTAGTAAATGTTCTTTGCTCACACAATTGTTATCTTCCAAAACAACCCAAAAATCAGAAGAAATATGGGTAAAGGGGTGTTTAGTTATGCTGCTCTATTTGATTAGAACCATGCAGTTACGAGATACAGGCGTTTATCTCTCTAAAGTTTTGTTTACCTAATTGTAATTGTTTTGACTGATACAAGTATGTTTATACGTGCATTAATGTATTTGTTTTATGCTCGAATGTGTTTAAGTTTAACGAAGTCTTGTCTTGTCCAGAACGCTCTTGTAAAAGATATTTTAAAGAGGTAATGAGAAATCAAACTTTCTTGATCTTTTGACATATAAGAGGTCATTGTACTATTAAAACATCCTGATCTGAACTCAAAACTCACTCGTTAGCCTAAAAACAGCTTATATTGAAGCCAATCTGCCAAAACTGTGTAATGTACCACTTTATGATGTAATCGTGTGGCTAAATCATTTTACCGCAGATTCGTTTACTTTACTTTACTTTTAATAATTTAGCTGACGCTTTAATCCAAAGCGACTTACAAATAAGGAAAGTAACTAAAACTATAAGTTAAAAGTATATAAATAATATATATATACATTTAGGAACATAAAGAAAAATAACAAATGCATACAACAACATTTCAATGAAAACAGAAAAGCTTAAAAATATTCTAAATATTAAAACAACAAAAGGTATGAGTATAATAATGATCTGACATAACACTAAGCTAAACAGAAGTGAAACAAGTAGTCTAAAAGAGGAAAATTAAAAGCGATAATTATGTCCCGGCCCGGTGGAGTCGCACGGTAGAGTCGATGGTCTTTACACTCTGTGTTAAAAACAGGACAGAAAATAAATATGAAAAACATATATATATATATATATATATATACAAGCATAGCAGAGTTCCAAGCCATGTAAACCCTTAAAAAATAGTAAAACCTAATACTGAATTCTAAGCCAATGGGGAGACCCTAAAGGGGGTCGTACACTGAACAAGAAGCACAGTGCCACATCTAGGACAACTCGAGGTATCTTACACTAATAAATGACCTGAAGTGTGTTGTAACGGTTGTGTCCTGGTATATCCAGTAGGTGGCACCCAACGACAGTAAATGTAATCACAACAGTCAATTGTTACATAGGCCTATACTGTAATATTTTGCGTATGTAAAAATGTCTCAAGAGAAATGTAAAAGATTAAAAGGATTATGTTTATTATACATTTAATTCTATATGTTTACATTTTATCCGAGCTGTAAAACTAATGTGTACAGTATTTAGCAGCAGTGGTATCTTGGTATAATGTATTAACAACGGTTTGAGACAAATATGATGTTATTTAATATAAAACAATGCAGATGGCGCTCTGTGGCACGGCAGGAATTTGAACGAGTCATTGCTGGGCGCTGCGGACAGATGCCGAATAACGCCGCCGATGTGCGTACACATATAGAAAACAATGTGTTTGAATTTTAAAGACATGGCGCGACATGGCGCTGAACTTCTCGTTCGGTGTGCGATCCCCTTTACACAAGTGAAATATGTCCTAGTCAAAAGCCCAGCAGCAGTTTGGACAAACTACAGGCTTGATAATGAGGCAGTGCATTACAGTAGTCCAGTCGAGATGTAATAAAAGCATGCACAACAACTGCCAAACCTTTAAAAGACAGAAAAGGTGTATATGCTTATCACACTTTAACTCAGCATCAAAAACAATACCAAGACTTTTTGCTTCATTGTCTATACAGACTTAAACAGGCCTAGTTGATTAATTTCATGTTTAGTTTAACTCAGGGGGCCAAACTCTTTCATGTTAGTCTTTGATTAATTTAGGTGGAGAAAATTGGCTCGCCATACAGTTCTTAATGCCATTAAAGTAACCAAAGAGTGACTATAAAGCCAAGTTATACTTTATAGGGAGATAAAGCCAAGTATTGTCAGCATAAAGGTGATATGATATATTGGATTCCTGACAAATATTGGCCAGAGCAAGCATATAAATGGAAAATAAAACTGGGCCCAATATCGATCTTTGAGGAACATCTCAGGTTACGTATGTAACCATAGTTCCCTGAGAATAGGGAACGAGACGCTACGTCCTCTAGAGGGCGCTATGGGAACGCCTTCAGCGTGACCGGTCTCTGAAGCATGAATAAAAACACACAATGCACTTGACATTGGCAGGTGGAAGCCTATGACGTAAGCAAATGAGCGTCTGTGGGCATAAAAGGGTGCCTGTGGAACACGCCATCCTCTTTTTTTCAAAGGGGACGCCGACAAGAATGCCCGAAGCATGGCCAGGAGACGCAGCGTCTCGTTCCCTATTCTCATGGAACTATAGAGAACTCTACGCTGCATCCTCTGGAGGGCGCTATGGGAATGCTATGCCAACGCCGCCATGCTGAGGGAAAGAGTGTCCAAAAGCTGGATTCCTAAGTCACAGACTCGTGGAACACCATCCCTGCTCAACAGAACTAGGGTCAAAAAAACCCTCTTCAGGCAAGCTCAAAGCTCGCCATCATAGACTAGCTCACCAGAGTATGGCTCTGGGAGTGGAGATCTCAGCAAGCGACTCTCTAGATTGAGAGGAGACTTCTACACTCTACGCTATGAACAGCTAGTGAGGCTCAGGAAAGAGCATGCACATAGTACTGCCAAAGCGGAGCTCTGGAGAGTGGAGGCTTAGGCAGAATGACTCTCTAAACGAGAGAAAACCTTGCAACACTCGATCCAGGTAGGGGAACTCTCAGAGTGGAGGTCTCAGCGTGACCGGTCTCTGAAGCATGAATAAAAACACACAATGCACTTGACATTGGCAGGTGGAAGCCTATGACGTAAGCAAATGAGCGTCTGCGGGCATAAAAGGGCGCCTGTGGAACACGCCATCCTCTTTTTTTCAAAGGGGACGCCGACAAGAATGCCCGAAGCATGGCCAGGAGACGCAGCGTCTCGTTCCCTATTCTCAGGGAACTATGGTTACATACGTAACCTGAGACGTTCCCTTCCAAAGGGAACTCTATGCTGCATCCTCTAGAGGGCACTATGGGAACGCTATGCCAACGCCGCCATGCTGAGGGAAAGAGTGTCCAAAAGCTGGATTCCTAAGTCACAGACTCGAGGAACACCATCCCTTCCCAGCAGAACTAGAGTCAAAAAAAACCCTCTTCAGGCAAGCTCAAAGCTCGCCATCATAGATTAGCTCACCAGAGTATGGCTCTGGGAGTGGAGATCTCAGCAAGCGACTCTCTAGATTGAGAGGAGACTTCTACACTCTACGCTATGAACAGCTAGTGAGGCTCAGGAAAGAGCATGCACATAGTACTGCCTAAGCGGAGCTCTGGAGAGTGGAGGCTTAGGCAGAATGACTCTCTAAACGAGAGAAAACCTTGCAACACTCGATCCAGGTAGGGGAACTCTCAGAGTGGAGGTCTCAGCATAATGACTCTCTAAGTGAGAGGAGACCTGGCTACACTCAACGCCAAAGGCAGTTAGTGAGGCTCAAGAAAGAGCCTGTGCATAGTGCTGCCTAAGCAGGGCTCTAGAGAGTGGAGGCTTCAGCAGAATGACTCTCTAACGAGAGGAAGCCTAGTAACACTCAACCCTAGTTGGGGGGCTCTTAAGAGTGGAGGTCTCAGCATAACAACTCTCAAAGCGAGAGGAGACCTGACTACACTCAGCGCTAGAGACAGCTAGCGAGGCTCACAATAGAGACTACATACTAATGGTGCTGCCTAAGCGGAGCTCTGGAGAGCGGAGGCTTCAGCAAAATGACTCTCTTAAACGAGCGGAAGTCTAGCAATGCTCAATCCAGGTAGGGGAACCCTTACGAGTGGAAGTCTCAGCATAACGACTCTCCAAAGCGAGAGGAGACCTGGCTGCACTCAGCACTAAAGACAGCTAGCGAGGCTTACAAAAGAGCCTACATGCTAATATTACAGTCTAAGCGGAGCTGCGGAGAGCGGAGGCTTCAGAAAAATGACTCTCTTGAACGAGAGGAAGCCTAGCAACACTCAATCCAGGTAGAGGAGCTCTTACAAGTGGAAGTCTCAGCATAACGACTCTCTAAGCGAGAGGAGACCTGACTACACTCAGCGCTAAAGACAGCTAGTGAGGCTTACAATAGAGCCTACATACTAATAGTGCTGTCCAAGCAGAGCTCTTGAGAGCGTAGGCTCTAGCAGAATGACTCTCTTAAACGAGAGGAAGCCTAGCAACACTCAATCCAGGTAGGGGAACTCTTAAGAGTGGAAGTCTCAGCATAACAACTCTCTAAAGCGAGAGGAGACCTGACTTCACTCAGCGCTAGCAAAAGCTAGCGAGGCTCACAATAGAGCCTACATACTAATAGTGCTGCCTCAGCGGAGCTCTGGAGAGCGGAGACTTCAGCAAAAGGACTCTCTTAAATGAGAGGAAGCCTAACAGCACTCGATCCAGGTTAAAAAAATACACTTTTTTTTTTTAGCTCGCAAGCGCCCCTAGGGGGCATCGACGCATATCCGCGCTCGCGCCTCCCTTCGATGTCAGCATAATTAGCATGCTTATACCGATGGATGCGGGCTGAATATGGTTTATCCCATGCCTACATGATCTCACTATGAAGATCTGGAAGGAATGGGAGGCTCATGGGAGCTGGGAGTTTATGCCAGAGAGAGATCGCTCATCAAGCCTAGTGCGAGCCACTCCCCCTTTTCGTGCCTCCACTGTAGGTCTAACCTAGCAGACACATGCTTCATAACCTCCAGCAGCTCTACATAAGCGGGACAGGCAAGCTTAGAAGGCTCAGAAATATCCTCTCCGCCTTCATCAGCCCACCATGAGCCAGCAAAGCACATTCTGCTGGATCAGAAGATGTAAGAGACAATACATCTTCCTCCAGCAGTTTACTCTCGTCAGCCGCTGACGAGCGCGATATATTAATTCCCCCCGCAGACTCGTCAGCGAGCTCCATCTGCGATCCCCACGACCTCAGTCTCCTCGCTGCCTCAGCAGCAGCTGGACCCGAGCCGTGGGGGGCAGATGATTGCCCCAATTCTCTCGAGAAAAGGGACATACGAGAGCGGAGCTTTCCCAGAGAGAAAAGCTCACAATGCATGCACTCCATTCCCTCGAGAACAGAGTGCACGTACTCTTCGCCCAAACACATTAAGGCATAAATCTTGTGTGTCATCTAGTGTCAGAAGACGCTGACACGGATCGACACACCTCCTAAAGCGTTTCTCAACAGACATAATTACTCACACTTCAGAAACAGTCCCCTAGGAGACAAAAAAATAGGATGACGTGTTCCACAGGCGCCCTTGTATGCCCGCAGACGCTCATTTGCTTACGTCATAGGCTTCCACCTGCCAATGTCAAGTGCATTGTGTGTTTTTATTCATGATTCAGAGACCGGTCACGCTGAAGGCGTTCCCATAGCGCCCTCTAGAGCAGTGGTTCTCAAACTTTTTCAGGACGAGGCTCACTTGTGTAAGGTGAATTTTTTTGTGGCCCCCCCAAAAGAAAACTCATGACGAAAACATCCTCTTACAATAAACTTACAATTTTACTTACAAATTTTTTATTGTACCAAAAACAAACACATTTTTACAATGTTGGAACAACAATTCTGTTTGTAGCCTTATGTCTCTGATGTTGAATATACAAAATTGGTTAAAGTCTACATTTCATAAGCCTACAAAGAGTTTTGACAGTCAACAATAATATTTTCTGATAAGTGCAACAAAATTATTGAATACTGAACAGTTATGTATGATGTCCATAGTAAAAGATCAATACTGAAAAGTGAATTTATATTTGATTTGTAAAAAAGTACAGTAAACTTACATTTTAATGCAGTAAATGACAGTGACTCAAGTTTGGTTTGCAATTTGAACAGCAATCTGTTTTTTCAGCAATCTGTTTTTCTGCAAGAAACTACAAATATGTCTGCTCTACTTAAAAAATAAATCGTTTTTCAATATAGAAGACATATACAATATTATACAAGTTTTACAATATAAAAGAAATCTTGCAATGCAGATTTTGCTCCTCCCCGAGCATCACTCGGCACATATCCCGATCGCATGAGGATTTTTACATTTGGCTATACGCAGGGCTGCAAGATACGATGCTTGCTGTGCTTTCTCGTGTATTGTCGTGATGTGTTAGTCAGTCGTACCGTTTGCTTGACGTATTCTTCTTTCTTTCTCGGAAAAAAATCCTTACTTTTATTTGCATGCTCCGGATGAATTGTTGTGACATGTCGGTTGAGTATCAGTGCTTCAACGGATAAAATCTCCAAGCACTGTGTGTACTGTGTTTTGCCATCACTATATTCCATAATAGGTCATATTTTATGTACGAGTCGTCAAATGTACGCAGTTTTGTTTTTTTCACTTCTGTATTTGCCTTCTCAGCTGAGACACTGCATCCTCTATCTAAAAACTTGTACATTTTAAATAGTCTTAGCACTTATCAGCTTGTTCATGTCATTGTGTTCACTAGTACTTCAACAGTTTGGTGATGTTTCAGCGTAGTGTGCTGCGCATAATTGATATTATGTTTTAAATATTTCTATTTTTTTTTAAATACATCATAGTTCAGATAGGAAAATCCTGACTTACATACAGGTAAAATAATAAAAAAAAATAATATTCTAGAATTCCCCCTAGTGCCATCTAGTGGCCCCCCAGTTTGAGAACCACTGCTCTAGAGGACGCAGCGTAGAGTTCCCTTCGGAAGGGAACCCCTCATTTAATGTGAGCAGAAGAGGAATCAAACTTTCCCAATTCAACATGGACAGTTCTCCGTGTAAAGTACAAAACAAACCAGTCAAGAACATTACCTTAAATCCCTGCCAACAGTCTTAAACGCTCCAGGGACTTTTCATGTACGACAGTGTCAAATGCAGCTGTATGATTATTTCACACTGTCCTGAATCAACAACGGGTTTCAAGACGCCAACGTTATAATCATTAACATGTAAGTCTACCAAAAAGTAATGAACTTCAAGTGCTGTATTTGTGAACCTTAAAATATGAAGATGCTATGACGAAGAAACGTAAAAAAAAAACATTTCACCCTGGCAACATTGGCATCATCGATATACAGAACAGAGAAACAAGAAGAAATGCTGTTTCATTATGAATAGGACACCCAATGGATATCAACACACTACAGGCTCTTACACCAGTGCATAGTGTGAGAATGGCTCACTAACTCAGTTACTACTTTGACAAATCTTTCACTGAATGAACTCACTGAATGCTTCAGAGCATCCACTGAGTCAGCATATGAGTTACTGAACTGGAAAATCAATGTCAGTAGGTCACTGCTTCAATATAAGCATCCATCTGATCTTTACTCTTGCCACCAACAGAGTTGGGTATAACGCGTTACACAGTAACTTTTCCTGAAAATAATGTAATGTATTACTTTTTAAATGTATGTAATTCAGTTATAGTAACTGTCAATAAAATTGCGTTACTTAAGTTACAAACAAATATTTCGTGAAAGCATTAACCAATTAGCCTGTTCTAGTAGTGGCATGATTACGACGTAGCACGCGGAGGCAGAAATCCGAAACAACAATGGAGGACAAAATCATCGTCGCTGTATGTGGATACCCGGAGCTGTACGATACATCTTCGTACTTTTATAGAAACAGGAATAAAAAGGATCTCGCTTGGAAGAAAGTGAGTGAGGAGGTCGGATAATCTGGTAAATTGCTAAACATGCTCTTTACTCAATTTGAGCTATATCTACGCAGTTTTTCAGCCTTGCACATAAAGTGCAGCTACCCTCTCAACAAAATCTATGTTAGCCATTTCGCAAAGAGAATGGAGCCGCCTGGCAGAAGCCCCTCCCATGACGCGATTTCGCGTCTGTTGTGAAGTGAATTTCATGCGCGAATGAAGCAAGTAAACTCAAAATGTTCAAGCGCCCGCGCGAATAGCATGATTTATTCATGCAAGTCGCGTCTGGTGTGAACACCAGAAACTTTTTTCGCAAATATTCTTTTGTATCGAGAAACAGGAGTAAAGCAATTAAAAAATGCAAATTAAGATAAATTGCATAGCTAAATGTATATACAAGTTTAAAATATATGTATTCATTTATTTCATTATTACCCAAATTGTTTTTATTTTTATTTTATTGTTTTTGTCCAACATACTTAATAAATCTTTAATACTGAAACATTTAAAACCACACAATTTTGCAGAATTTGATCAATTAGGCCTACAGCTTGTTTGTAAATGACAAGAACATTCTCGTACAAGTGAATTTATTCTTGATTTTTAGGAATGTTTTCTATACACATTCATCTCAAGCTGCTCTCGATTGTTTCCTTGTAAATCAAGTAGCATTGGAATGCTTTATTTAGTGCACATTTTGTCATTTGTGTGACTGTAAGACTTAGCTCACACTGCAGGTCTTAATGCTCAGATCCAATTTTGTTTTGCACTGTTGTTCACATTGTCATTTAAATGCGACTGCCATCAGTCTCATGTGTGAACCGTACACAGCCCTGAAGTGAACCGCATGCGAAGAAGAAGACGTAGCACACTGTGTTTGCGGAAATAAAAATGAATGCTGCTCGTGTTAGCATGTGTTTAGCAATTTTAAGTTAATGTGCAATCGGAGACTAAATATCTTCTTCTTTCTTTTATTTTTCCTTCCGCTTATACTGGGGATGTTGCGGGGAGATATAGACATCTGTCAACTGCTAGGCGTGTGGCTTGAGCAAGGCTCAACTGGTGAGCTGTTAGTGTGTCTTTCACTGCGTCTATCCGGTGTAATCTTGGTCTTCCTCTAGCTCGCCTTCTAGAGTATCTGATGTTGTAAGCTCGGCGTGCAGGTTGATTGGGTGACATCCGCATGAGGTGGCCAAACCATTTTATTCTCTGATTCTTAATGTAGTTTAGAACTGATGTTGTTCCTACCACGTCTCTGATCACTTCATGTCTGACCCTGTCTCGTCTGGTCTTGTTGACTGCTCTCCTCAAGCATTTCATCTCACAGGTGGTCAGTTTTCTCTCATGGATTTTTGTTAGGGGCCATGTCTGGCATTGGTAATTGAGTTTTGCCTTTGCACTAAGGCAGATGTTGGGGTGTTTAAGGAGCAGGGTAAGCTGGTAGGTGATTGTGTTAGCTTTCTGGCATCGGGTTTCAATATCCCGGTCTAGCTTACCATCTTCAGTAAAGATGCTGCCGAGGTATTTGAATTCCCTGACCTGTTTTAACGGGGTTCTGCAGATGTCCAGTTTGTAAGGATTTCTGCTGACTATCATGACCTCGGTTTCGCTAACTGCTGATTTTCATATCATATTTCTCACAGCTTGCATTGAGCTGATCTATGTGCTCTTGTAGCTGTGATTTGTTATTGTAAATAATTACTTGGTCATCAGCAAACAGAAGTTTGTTGAATGCCTGGTAGTCTAGATTTGCCTCCTTTGAGATCCGGTCCATGTAGATGGTAAAGAGCAGGGGGGGAGCACACAGCCCAGCCTGATTCCAGATGTTACTGGGAACCAGCCTGATGTTCCACTGGGGGTGTGAACTGCACTCCTGCTTTTTGCATAGAAGCCACGGATGTTATCCAGCAGTTTCCCTTTGATGTTGTACTGCTCGAGGGCCTGCCACAACTTGTCTCTGTTCACTCTATCAAATACTTTCTCCTGGTCTACGAATACAAGATAGTATTATTTAGTCTTCTCAGAGATTTGTCTGAGTGCAAAGATTGCATCTGTGCATCCTCTTTCCTTCCTGAAGCCAAACTGAGAGTCACTGATTTGATGTTTCCGCTTTTCCTCTAGCGCGTTGTTCTAGGATTTTGGCATACACTTTTCCTACGTGGCTGAGTAGTGAGATGCCACGGTAAGTGCTGCAGTCTTTCTTGCTACCTTTCTTTTTCCATATTGGCACCACTATTGCATTTTGCCAGTCTTCTGGTACTCTCCTTTCTTCCCAGGCTTTCTGAAAGATGGTGGTGAGCCACTTGATACCATTTTCACCGCAGGCAAGGATGGCTTCGGTTGTGATACCGTCATCTCCTGCTGCTTTTCCTTTTGGGCTTATTGTAACTGCCCTTCTTTCTTCGCTCCCCAGGATGGTAGGCTCAACATGAGGGTGAATTGTGACTGCCTGTCTAATACACCCATCGGATTCAATAGCTCTTTAAAATACTCCTCCCACCTCTTTAGAATCTTCTCCCCTTCACGTAGAGCTTTTTCATTTACATTATTGATAATGATGGTGGGGTTGAAGGGTTCATCTCAAACTCTCATTGACTTAATGCTCTTGTAAAACTTTCTTAGTGAGGTCTTGCATGTTTCACTAAGTTTCTCACCGTACTTGGTCCATGGCTTTTCCTTTGCAATTTTCACCACCCGCTTGCTGTGCCTTCTTGCGATTCTATATTTAACATAGTCTTCCTCTTTATTCAACTTAATCCAGATTTTGTACAGTCTCTTCTTTTCCTTAATAGTTGCTTTGACTTCTTCCTTCCACCAAGCTGTTGCCTTTCTGTGTTTCGCTCCTATCTTCCTAATGCCGCAGGCGTTCTTCAGGGTGTCTTTAAGGGCTGCTTTAAGTGTGTGCCAGGTTTGTTCTACATTTAGTGATGTAAAGTTGATTGTGTCCTGTCTCTCATTAACAGTGCGCCTAATCTGATCCTGTACTTCTTTATTTTGGAGTTTATGTATATTAATAATTTCTGGTTGTTTTTTCCTATTCCCGGTTGTTTCCTTACTCTGAGTTACATACGCTGTAATGACCAGCCTATGGTCTGTATCTAGGCATGCGTTGGGGATGGCTCTCGAATTGGTGATGTTACTTCGTATGCGAGATCATACTAGCATAAAGTCGATTTGAGATGAGACGTTAATGTTGTCCCATTTATACCAGGTGTAGATCTGAGTGGTTTGATGTTGGACGAATGTATTGGGGATAATGAGATCATGCTCTGCACACAGTTCCAAGATGTGGTTGTGCCATTGTAGTTGTATTGGTTGCATGGTGCTTTAAGATCACTGTATGGGCTAAGATGTCTGTCCATGGTGTTCTCCTCTCTCCGACTCTGCCTGTGCTGTTCTACAAGAACATTCAATACTTAGTTAATTCAAAAGTTATAGTTAGTCACCCTCTTCTGTTCAAAGTTGGGTACTGCATGCAATGTTGTGGAGTCCTTTTATGATGACATCATAATTACCAGTCAGATCTCCAGCAGCAGTAGACTAGATCATGCGGTTATGGCTACTATAATTTCCCGATTTAAGTTGATCCGAAGGCACATTTGGTATGAAAACATTTCTATATTGTGATTCTATGTATCTTATGTTTAGTTAATTCCTTATACTTTATATACCGGATGTTAAACTTATTGCCTTTATCGTGTGAATTGTGCGATCTAATTCTGATGGCACTATGCTAGTAATTTTTGGTATAAAGGGCTTGTTATGTCTTATGTGATCACGTTATTGTGAATTTTTGTATGTTTACAGTTTACGTTATTCCAAGATCGACAGTAAAGTTGAAGAAAAGACTCCTTGCATCTGTTGTTATTGGATGGCGTTATCTGTCTGCCAAATCAAGCAGGGCATTTGATAAGAGGGCAGAACAGTAAAACAAATCTCTTCAGTGAACAACTTCAAGTTCTGAACCTCCACGGCGGGGAGCAAGCCAGCTCATAACGTGATCTTTCTTCTACCATGTCCAAGTCAAGCTCTAAGTCTGGATCCCTGAGGCGGGCATCAAATGCATCTTGTTCATCGTATCACTCACGTGGCTCATCCGCTGTAAACACAGCCGCCGCAATGGCTAGAGCAGAAGCGGAAGCGGCAAAAGCATTTGCTAAGAAAGAAAGTGAACTGAAAATAAGACAAGCACAGCTTGAGGCATCATTAGAGACTTTAAGGCTGGAAAAGAGAGTTGCTGCCATACAAGCAAAGGCGGAGGCCTTAGAAACGACTGCAGAGCTAGAATGCAGAGAGAAATCAAGTGTGATAGAGTTACCTATAGAGGACACAACAGAACGTACACAGGCGTACATATCAGAACAGACGAATAGTGTTGTGGATGGGCCATTTTATGATAGTGGAGGCATAAGCACTTCAGGAGTGCAACAGACACAGGCAACTGAACCCCACTTGCAGAAGGAAGGTCAGTGTTCTCTTTATGCCACACCACCCAAGTCTCAGCCTTTTAATGCAGAGAGCGTGCAGTACCCTGCCATTTCACAATCAGCGGATGTCCGCTTTACATTCCCGAATCAGAATGAGGCAGGCTCCCCATTACCTCCAGACATCTATCAACTACCATCTGCAGCATTTCAAGGCAGCGAGGAAAGGCGCCGAGACAGGCGAGTGATGCTCGACTATTCTCAGACTCAGTCAGTTACTCCCTCACAAGCTGGACCATATCAAGGTAATTCGTATGCAAATAATCAAATGTCTGATGTCGTCAAGTTTATCGCAAGACGTGAATTAGTGTCTACTGGCCTTATGCAGTTTAACGATCATCCAGAGACCTTTAGAGCATGGAGGGCATCCTTCATAAATGCCACTAAGGACCTTAACCTCTCGCCAAGTGAGGAGGTTGACTTGCTAGTTAAATGGCTACGGCGAGAGTCAGCAGAGCAAGCGAGACAAATTAGAGCAGTTCACATTAATCATCCACTACAAGGGCTCCATCTGATCTGGGACCGACTTTATGAGACCTATGGCTCACCGTAAATGGTAGAGAGTTCTCTCTTCAAAAGATTGGAAAGTTTTCCCAAAATATCAAACAAAGACAGTCACAGACTACGTGAGCTGGGAGATTTGCTCATGGAGATTCAAGCAGCTAAGCAAGATGGTTATCTGATGGGTCTTTCTTATCTAGATACATCACGTGGAGTAAACCCTATAATACAGAAACTGCCATTCAGCTTACAAGAAAAGTGGCTCACAGTGGGATCTAAATACAAAGAGGACTACATGGTTTCTTTTCCACCCTTCAAGTTCCTAGTAGACTTTGTAAGTCGACAAGCTAAAATACGCAACGATCCAAGTTTCTCCCTTACGACTGTACAGGAAGAGTTTCGCAAGCCAAACAAACCTGTTTTTCCCTGAGCTGTCGCGACACACAAGACTCAGGTCTCTGCTGAGAATCCATCAGCTGCTAGTGAACTCAAAAACAAGGTAAACCCAGCAAAACAGTGCTTTCTGCACAATAAACCTCACCCTCTGTCCAGATGTAGAGGATTCAGGATGAAACCTATGGAAGAAAGGAAATCATTGCTCAAACAACAAGGCATATGCTTCAAATGTTGCAGCTCCTTGTTACACATGGCGAGGAACTGTGATCAGGTCATTAAGTGTTCAGAATGTGGCAGCATTACCCACATAGCAGCGCTCCATCCAGGCCCAGCACCATGGATGATTGAGCCAAAACCCTCTACATCGGAGGTTCACAAAGTGAGTGAGGACATGCCTGTTGAGTCAGAGGTTTCTTCAGCTTGTACAGAGGTATGTGGAGACAGTCAACTCCCACGCTCATGCTCCAAGGTGTGTCTTGTTAAAGTATTTCCTGAAGACCACCCAGAAAAAGCAGTCAAAACATACGTTATACTAGACGATCAAAGCAACAGATCACTCGCAAGACCAGAATTCTTTGATCTGTTCGGCACTACAGAGTACAACATTGCCTATACTCTCAGAACTTGTGCAGGCACAGTTGAAACGGTAGGCAGGCTAGCACAAGGCTATCAAGTGGAATCCCTTGATGGAAGCTTAGTCTTACCCTTACCAGCGCTTCTGGAGTGCTACGGCATTCCAGACAATCGCTCAGAAATTCCTACTCCAGAATTGATTAATAAGCACAGGCACTTAAAACATCTTGCCAGGTACATTCCAGAGCCTGATCATCATGCTCCCATTCTCCTACTGTTAGGTAGAGATATCATTAGAGTCCACAAAGCCCATAAGCAAGTGAATGGGCCACCAAATGCCCCATTTGCGCAAAAGTTGGATTTAGGATGGGTAATTAAAGGGGATATGTGCTTTGGTAAAGTTCTTAAACCTACCCTTGTCCAAACTTATCGCACCAGCATTCTGGAAAACGGTCAGTCTACGTACTTTCACCCATGTCCTAACAATTACAATGTCAAGGAGAGCACTCAAAGACTAGCAGAATGGGACATATTTCAGAGAACAAAAGATGATGAGAAAACAGCTCCGTCTATTGAGGACAAACTATTTTTGCAGTTCATGGAAAAAGAAGTCTATAAAGACGAGGAAAATTCATGGGTTGCTCCACTTCCATTCAAGCAGCCAAGGCAATATCTTCCAAACAATCGTTCACAAGCTGTGGAACGCCTTAATTCACTTTTACGATCTTTCAGAAGGAAGCCAGAGATGGAAAAAGACTTTGTAGCATTTATGGAGAAGCTATTGAAAAATGATCATGCCGAAATAGCTCCTTCTGTCAGTCTCAATGAGCAGTGTTGGTACTTACCTTCTTTCGGCGTATAGCATTCTAAAAGCCATTCCAAATCCGTGTAGTCTTTGATTCGAGCGCTTCATGCAAAAGTGTATCACATAACCAGGTTCTCTTGTCAGGTCCTGACCTCAATAACAGTCTCCTCGGAGTCCTCATGCGTTTTCGCAAAGAGCCTGTCGCCTTCATGGTAGACATTCAACAAATGTTCCACTGCTTTAAAGTTCGACCTGCAGACAGGAACTATCTAAGGTTCCTTTGGTTTCGTGAAAATAACCCAGAGAATGAGGTCACAGAGTACCGTATGAAGGTACACGTATTTGGGAACAGTCCTTCTCCTGCAGTGGCCATTTACTGTCTTCGTCGTGCAGCTCTAGAAGGAGAAGAGAAATTCGGTCAAGACGTCCGACAGTTTGTGGAGCAAGACTTTTATATGGATGATGGGTTGAAATCGTTACCCTCCCCAGAGGTGGCGATCAATTTGCTAAAAAGAACACAGGACATGCTGGCAGGATCCAATTTGAAGCTACACAAGTTGGCTTCAAACAGCAAAGAAGTCATGAGAGCGTTCCCATCTGAAGATTATGCCAACTCATTGAAAGAACTGGA
This sequence comes from Oxygymnocypris stewartii, assembly GCA_003573665.1. Taxonomy (NCBI): domain Eukaryota; kingdom Metazoa; phylum Chordata; class Actinopteri; order Cypriniformes; family Cyprinidae; genus Oxygymnocypris; species Oxygymnocypris stewartii. The sequence continues at coordinate 311,475 of QVTF01022328.1, forward strand.
TTTAGGTGTCAATTCACTCCCTATACTAGGCGTGGACTGCTATCAGTGATAAACAGTTTGTACGACCCACTAGGATTTGTGGCTCCAATCACAGTTCAGGGCTAAATACTGCTAAGGAAACTGACTGAGGATGCTGCCGACTGGGATTCACCCTTACCTGAGAACAATCGAAGGCTGTGGAAGTCATGGAGAGATTCTTTACAAGATCTGCAACATGTACAAGTCCCAAGAAGCTACGGGCTCACATCATTGTCAGGTGCTAAGTTCAAGGAGCTCTCGGTGTTTTCTGATGCTTCTGAGAAAGTAATTGCAGTGGTTGCTTACCTCAAAACAGTTGACTGGTAAACAGATGGTAATTGTCATACGGGGTTCATCACAGGCAAAGCCAGGGTAGCACCACAACCAGAGCTCACTATACCTCGTCTGGAACTCTGTGCAGCAGTGTTAGCAGTGATCATAATGGAAACCATCACAACAGAGATTGCAGTCAAATTCGATGAGATAACATTCTATACAGATAGCCGTGTGGTCCTTGGGTATATTTACAATGAGAAACGTAGATTTCAAGTCTATGTTAGCAACCGCGTACAGAGAATTCGGAAAAGCACTAATCCAGGACAGTGGCATTACGTAAGCTCGGAGCATAACCCCGCAGATGTTGCGACACGACCCATAGCTCCAGCCAAATTGCAAGACACCATCTGGTTCAGTGGACCCGCATTTTTGCATCACCCAAGAACAGAGACTCTCCCTAAAGCATCCTATGCCCTTGTTGATCCTGATCAAGATGCTGAAGTTCGCACATTAGTTACAGTGTTGTGTACTGCTGTCTCAAAACACTTCGAACGTTTTTCAGACTGGAATCGTTTGATCAGAGCCATTGGCAAATTGATTCACATTACGCGCTCTTACAAGCGAGATCAAAACGACAACCCCCCCACATGTAAGGGATGGCACTGTTGTAAGTTGCCCCTGAGTGCTGACATAATACTTCAGAGCACAGAAGTTGTCATACGAGAAATACAACAGGAAACGTACGCTGATGAGATGCAGTGCCTCAAACATAACAAAACACTCCCTAAAACTAGTTCACTTCAGAAACTAGACCCTTTCATTGACCAAAGTGGACTGTTGAGGGTCGGAGGGTGTCTGGTTAAAGCAGATTTAAGCTCTGAAGAAAAGAGACCCCTCATCATACCTGGTAGGAGCCATGTAGCATTACTTCTAATACGACACTTTCATGAGCAAACACACCACCAGGGACGCCACTTCACAGAGGGAGCGATAAGATCTGCTGGCTATTGGATAATAGGAGGGAAAAGACTGGTGAGTAGTCTCATCCATTCCTGTGTTGTATGCCGCAGACTCAGGAGGGGCTGTGAAACCCAAAAGATGGCGGATCTACCCACCGACAGACTCAACGCTGAGCTCCCCTTCACAAATGTGGGATTGGATGAGTTCGGCCCCTGGTCAGTATCTGCTCGTAAGACAAGAGCAGAAAGCAGAAAGCAGAAAGCAGAAAGCTCTATGCAGAAAGCAAAAGATGGGCTGTGCTATTCACATGTCTAAATATCAGAGCCATTCATATAGAGGTGATTGAGTCCTTGAATACCTCCAGTTTCATTAATGCCTTAAGGAGGTTTTTGGCAATTCGGGGTCCTGTAAAACAGATTCGCTCTGATAGAGGCACCAATTTCGTTGGCGCTTGTAAAGACTTGCAAATTCCTTCTAATGTGGATGAGAAGGTCGTGAAGCAATTCCTGTCCAATCACAGCTGCATATGGAAATTCAACCCTCCGCATTCATCGCATATGGGCGGCGCATGGCAAAGGATGATTGGGCTTGCCCGCAGGATCTTGGATTCTATGCTTCTTCAGATGACATCCTCCAAACTCACGCACGAAGTACTCACCACCTTTATGGCCGAAGTCACTGCCATTATAAACAACAGACCATTGATACCTGTCAACCGATCCAGCAGATCCTTTCATCCTAACACTTGCCACATTACTTACCCAAAAGACCGGTGCAAGTTCAGTTCCACCTGGAGATTTTGTAAAGCCCGACCTGTACAAACAACAATGGCGTATGGTGCAAAGCCTCGCAAGTACTTTCTGGGATAGATGGCATAAACAATACCTTGCAACTCTACAGCATCGACGAAAATGGCAACATCAACAACCCAACATTTCCAAAGGATGCATAGTTCTGCTCAAAGACTCTCAGTCCAAACGGAATGACTGGCCCTTGGGCATCATAACGGAAACTTATCCCAGTCAAGACGGGAAAGTTCGAAAGGTTCAAGTAAAAATCATTGCAAAGGATGGACCTAAAATGTTCCTGAGACCGATCAACGAGATAGTACTCCTTCTTCAGGAAGACTCTGAATAGAATATTCAGACAAACTGGAGTATAGGTTTGGCATTCCTTGAATACCAGACGGGGAGTGTGCTGTTCTACAAGAACATTCAATACTTAGTTAATTTAAAAGTTATAGTTAGTTGCCCTCTTCTGTTCAAAGTTGGGTACTGCATGCAATGTTGTGGAGTCCTTTTATGATGACATCATAATTACCAGTCAGATCTCCAGCAGCAGTAGACTAGATCATGCAGTTATGGCTGCTATAATTTCCAGATTTAAGTTGATCCGAAGGCACATTTGGTATGAAAACATTTCTATATTGTGATTCTATGTATCTTATGTTTAGTTAATTCCTTATACTTTATATACCGGATGTTAAACTTATTGCCTTTATCGTGTGAATTGTGCGATCTAATTCTGATGGCACTATGCTAGTAATTTTTGGTATAAAGGGCTTGTTATGTCTTATGTGATCACGTTATTGTGAATTTTTGTATGTTTACAGTTTACGTTATTCCAAGATCAACAGTAAAGTTGAAGAAAAGACTCCTTGCATCTGTTGTTATTGGATGGCGTTATCTGTCTGCCAAATCAAGCAGGGCATTTGATAAGAGGGCAGAACACTGCCATTGAAGTCGCCCATGACATACAGGTCTTCATAGTCTGGGATGCTGTCAATAGTATCTGAAAGCTTCCCGTAGAAAGTCTCCGATTTCTCCTCTGTGAGTTTATCATTGCATGGTGCATATATCTGGATGTAATTTATGATCTTGTTACCTTCTCTAATACTGATTTTGATGAGTCTCTCTGAAATGTACTCAATGCTCATAAGGTCCTTTGCCTTGTCCGGGTGTAAGATGAAACCAACACTGTGCTTTGCACAAAGCTCCTTGTTTACTCTGCTCGAGATGAGGAAAAAATTGGAGTGTATTTCTTTTATTCCTTTTTCCTTCTTTCTGGTGTCTGCAATTCCCAGGATAGAGATCTTACGTTGGTTCATGAACTCTACTATATCAGGTTCCTTGTTAGCCAAACCACAAACGTTCCATGTTCCTATACATCGTCGTCCGTTTTCCAGTCCAGGTTCTTTTCAGTTTTGATCAGTCCGTTTATATCTCCTTTGATTGTCTTGAGCAATTAAAAAATCCACTGTCGGCTTGCTAGGCCAGTCACAGCTTCACCAGAGCCCGGTTAGCCAGCTTAACCTGTTTCCATCTCCCACAACATGGACGAGGGTTTGGACTTTGGGAGCCTAAATAATGAAGTGATATTATTGATTGTAATCTTCCCGCCTCCTCCAGCGCAGAATTGTGATGTCTCTCACATTTCAATGACGTAAAAAATGTGACATGGCCGTTCAGACTGAAGTAGTAAAAATCGGATTTGTGCTGTTCAGACTGTCATAAGAAAATCAGATATGGGTCACATTTGGGCTAAAAAGTGGGATTTGGGCCACTTTAGCCTGCAGTGTGAAAAAAGTATAATTGCTGCTTGCAGCTGTTGTGGTGGATATTAAAAACATAAAACACATCTTAAATTATTTATTGGGTTTCATAGCAATCTCAGGTGTGAAATTATTAAAAATATACACCAATTTACAACATAATTGGAATGACAGACAAATAAACAATATTCCACTCAAAAGTGAAATGTACATTGATTTTATAGCCGTTTTGTTTTCTTCACGTATTATATTTTAAACATGCTCTTCACTCTCATTTATAAATAAAGCTTTGTTAGGTGCAGTGGAAACAATTATACAATATCTGTGGGCCAGCTGTAACCTTTGAATAATTAATAGAAATACAATAAATATTGAAACACTTAAGTTCAGTTTATCATAGCTTTAACACATAATAGCCTATTTTTTATTTTTCTCTAATGGATTTCCATAGTTTAAGATTGGAAGAGTAGATCTGAGACCAGAGTAAAACAATAAAATATATACATGAACGTGGTTTTTAAAAAGTAGCCTAGCAAGTGAAGACACTGTAAAACATTTCCTAACCAAGTTCGTTCAACACATAGCCTACTAAATCATATAATCGTATAACAGCTGAACAGTTTGTTAACATAGCAGGAATTTCTGCTTGTATGCTACGTATTGCAAACAGTGGCAATTATCTGCATGTCAGCATTGTAGTACATTATAAAACAGTATGCCATAATAACATATTGTGTCAATTTTATTTTTATTAAAATTATTAAATGGATGCCACCTTATATTGGTACAATAAAGCCCTCCCTACACCTACCCAATACTTTAATTTCAACTTTTTGATTTTTTCCGTCATCATTGATCGCGTCAAAAGGACACACATTTTACTATCTGCACCACCGGAGCTGACAATCGTTATCCGTCTTCTGTAATGTTGTCCAATCAGACGTTGGTGGGCGGAGTTCGTGTAAATAGCTTCTGGCAACAAGGCGGGCTATTAACACCCACTTTAACCCGTATCAGACTCCACTGGCTTGTTCAATTGTATGGGCATGTAACTCTCTCTGGCCCCTAGAGCCCATATGCTGAACTACAGGATGAACATCTGCTTCTCTGGGCCCATATTTATCAAGCTTCTCAAAGTGCCATTATAATCTTAAGTGCTGAGAATTCATGAAATGTACTCCTACTTTCAAACTTAAGTATAAAAGCAAGTTATCAAATTTCTTAAAGCTAAGAATCACTCTTACTCTCCCGGTGATTTAAGACAGCTCGAGAGGTCTCTCGAGTGGTTAGGAGTTGCCAGTAGGGGCTTGTGATGGCGCTGAGGAGACAGAGATGTGTGCACATCTTTCAGGAGAGGAAGAATATTCTTGAAATGTTCAATATTATCCATCTGGAGTACCGGAGGCCACATTTCTAGGACCCTAGTTTTTTGTGACAGCGCCACCTACCGAGTCGGAGAACCACAGTCCCAGGACCGCATTTCCAGGACCGCATTTACAGGACCCTAGTTTTGGAGGACTGAAAAAAGTGCCACCAAGGCAGTATTTCCACCCAGTTTTAACAACATTAGAGTTTTTTTTAAGTTTTATTACACCCAAATTCTAGTTTCTTTATTGCAATTAAACCTGGTTCCTAGGAATGTTGAGTAATTATTGGGTCTAAGTAGCATAATATAATAACTCAAGTAAAATAAACAAGGAATCATGGTATCTTTTCAGTCACTAGATCAAGCACATAAGTACAGAGGGAAGACACAAGCATGACTCTGGGGGGTAGATTTAAGATTGTGTATATTTTATAAAATAATATATTACAACAGTTGAACTTGAATGACGTGAACCACATAGAAAGAACTTCATGGACAGCATCGTCACTGAGAGAAGTGAATGAAATAAGCAACATTAAGTTAAACTTGTTCTACTCTCTAATTTTAAATGTCATATTTAAAAGATCTTAGTTACCACAGACCACACACATATACGATACAAAAATAATTATATGAATCTTCATACCCATTAATGTTCATAATACTATTATTGCATTTAATAATATTGGATTTTTATTGGCCTGTGACTGCCAATAAATGGGCTGCATGGTTGACAATATATAAAAAAGCCCTGGTTGGTTTATTTACTGTGAGTCTGTAATGATGAATGTGTCTAAGTACCACCAACCAGAGCATGTGAGCGAAGCGGAGCGGTGTGACGCTCAGCTCAATATTCCTCTTTGTGTCAAGTCAAGTCAAGTCACCTTTATTTATATAGCGCCTTTAACAATACAAATTGTAACAAAGCACTGCACAATATCAAAATAGGCAAATTTGTCAATAATGTAAAATGACAGGATTTAACACTCAATTATCTGCTGAATGCATTTCATTATTGAATTTAGTAGTGGCATTGTCCAGCTTAGTTCACTTTAAATAATATCTGTGCAATCAAGTCGATGATTGTGCTGGAAATGAAGTGTCCCCAACTGAGCAAGCCAGAGGCGACAGCGGCAAGGAACGAAAACTCCATCGGTGACAGAATGGAGAAAAAACCTTGGGAGAAACCAGGCTCAGTCGGGGGGCCAGTTCCCCTCCGGCCAGACAAATCAGTAGTTTGTTCCAACTGCAGCAAAGTCAGAGTGTAAGTGGTCCACTGGTTCCAGGGGTCTTTCCCCGATGGATGTCTAGGTGACGAGGTCCTCACTGGAGCTCTGTCTCTGGGGGCTCATCTCGGAGGTCCTCGGAGGGGTTGTCATCGTCTCTTCTCAGGTGTTCGGTCATCTCTATCGTTTAAGGGTAGGATCCAGACTGAGGCTTGTGTAATTCCTAACTACCACGGGATGTTAATCCCGTGGCAGTAACATAGAAACAGTAAGACAATTAGCGTAGCAGCGGCTCCATCCAGGAATAACCCTGGATGAAATGATCAGTATAACCCAAGCTAAAGCATAATAATGTGCATGTGTTCAGATAGACTGGCAGTACAAGATTGTGAGATGCATTATATGAATGCTTGGCTAAAGAGATGCGTCTTTAATCTAGATTTAAACAGAGAGAGTGTGTCTGAACCCCGAACGTTTTCAGGAAGGCTATTCCAGAGTTTAGGAGCCATATATGAAAAAGTTCTACCTCCTTTAGTGGACTTTGCTATCCTAGGTACTACCAAGAGTCCAGAGTTTTGTGACCTTAGGGAGCGGGTTGGATTGTAGCGTGATAAAAGATTAGTTAGGTACGCAGGAGCTAAACCATTTAGGGCCTTATAGGCAAGTAATAATATTTTGTAACTGATACGAAACTTAATAGGTAGCCAGTGCAGAGACTGTAAAATTGGAGTAATATGGTCATATTTTCTTGACCTGGTAAGGACTCTAGCCGCAGCATTTTGTACTATCTGTAGCTTGTTTATTGAAGATGCAGGACAACCACCAAGCAGTGCATTACAATAGTCCAGTCTAGAGGTCATGAATGCATGAACTAACTTTTCTGCATCAGAAACACTTAACATGTTCCGTAGCTTGGAAATGTTTCTAAGATGGAAGAATGCTGTTTTTGTAACATTGGAAATATGATTTTCAAAAGATAGGTTGCTGTCTAATATAACACCCAGATTTTTAACTGTAGAGGAAGTAACAGTACATCCGTCTAGTTGCAAATTGTAATCCAAGAGATTCTGTGTACTGTTTTTAGGTCCAACAAGTAATATCTCGGTCTTATCTGAATTTAATAGAAGAAAATTACTGGTCATCCAATCTTTTATATTTTTAACACACTCTGTTAGCTTAGATAGTTTCGAAGTTTCATCTGGTTTTGTTGAGATATATAGTTGAGTGTCATCAGCATAACAATGGAAACTAATCCCGTATTTTCTAATAATATTACCAAGGGGCAGCATATATAATGAAAATAATAGAGGACCTAGGACAGATCCTTGTGGTACTCCATACTTTACTGGTGATAATTGAGATGACTCCCCGTTTAAATAAACAAAGTGGTAGCGATCGGACAGGTAGGATCTAAACCATCTTAGAGCCTGCCCTTGAATACCTGTACAGTTTTGTAATCGATCTATCAGTATGTCATGATCTATAGTGTCGAACGCAGCACTAAGATCAAGTAAAACTAGCAACGAGATACAGCCTTTGTCTGACGCAAGAAGCAAGTCATTTGTAATTTTAACAAGTGCAGTTTCTGTGCTATGGCGGGGCCTGAAACCTGACTGAAATTCTTCATAGATATCATTTTTTTGCAAAAAGGAACACAATTGAGCAGACACTACTTTTTCTAATATTTTCGACATAAACGGAAGATTTGAAATGGGTCTGTAATTTGCCAGTTCACAAGGATCTAATTTTGGTTTCTTAATAAGAGGCTTAATAACTGCCAGCTTAAATGGTTTTGGGACGTGACCTAAAGATAGCGAGGAGTTAATAATATTGAGAAGCGGTTGTTCTGCAACAGGTAACACCTCTTTCAATAGTTTAGTTGGTACAGGATCTAATAAACATGTTGTTGGTTTAGATGCAGTGATAAGTTTATTTAGCTCATCCTGTCCTATAGTTCTAAAGCACTGCAGTTTTTCTTTGGGTGCGATGAATGATGCTGAAGTACTAGACGCTGTAGAATCTACGTTTGTTATTGTATTTCTGATATTATCTATTTTATCAGTAAAGAAATTCATAAAGTCATTACTATTAAACTGTGAGGGAATATTTAGATCGGGTGACATCTGTTTATTTGTTAATCTAGCCACTGTGCTAAATAAAAACCTTGGATTGTTTTGGTGATTATCTATGAGTTTGCGGATATACTCGGTTCTTGCAGTTTTTAGAGCCTGTCTATAGCTGGACATACTGTTTTTCCACGCAATTCTAAAGACTTCCAAGTTACTTTTTCTCCATTTGCGCTCAAGAATACGAGTATCTTTCTTGAGAGAATGGGTATAACTGTTGTACCATGGCGCGGCACGTTTTTCTCTAACCTTTTTTAATTTGATGGGTGCAACAGTTTCTAACGTATTGGAGAAAATAGTTCCCATGTTGCTAGTAATTGTGTCTAGTTCATCTGTATTTATGGGTACACAGAGCAGTTGAGATAAATCAGGCAGGTTATTTGTGAATCTGTCTTTAGTGGAATAATAATTCTGCCTGGGCGATAACGCGGAGCCATATAGTTAATATCAGTAATATGCAGCATGCACGATACAAGGAAATGGTCAGTAACATCATCACTTTGAGGTATGATATCTATATCAGTTAGATCAATTCCATGCGATATTATTAAATCTAGCGTATGATTAAAACGATGCGTGGGCCCGGTGACATTTTGCTTGACACCAAAAGAGTTTATTAGGTCAGTAAACGCAAGTCCTAACGCATCATTTGTATTATCAACGTGAATGTTAAAATCTCCAACAATTAGTGCTTTATCAACAGTAACCAATAGGTCTGAGAGGAAATCTGCAAATTCTTTTAGAAAATCTGTATATGGCCCTGGCGGTCTATACACAGTAGCCAGAGCAAGCGATAGGATTTATTTTGCTTATCTGACAGTTTAACATTAAGCATAAGTATTTCGAATGAGTCAAACCTGTATCCTGTTTTCTGAGTAACATTGAGAATATCACTATATATTGTTGCGACACCGCCGCCACGACCAGTCTGACGGGGCTCATGCTTATAACAGTAGCTTGGTGGAGTAGATTCATTTAGACCAAAATAATCATTTGTTTTAAGCCAGGTTTCAGTCAGACACAGTACATCAAAACTATTATCTGTGATTATTTCATTTACAATAACTGCTTTCGGTGTGAGTGATCGGATATTTAGGAGCCCAAGTTTTAAAAATTGTTTTTGTTCATTTATTTTGCATTTTTCTGGTTTAATCACGATCAGATTTGTTCTAGATCCTGCATTAAATTTATATTTTGAACTCAATATTCGGGGAACAGACACAGTCTGTATAGATTGGACACTACAAGTACCTTTATCTTTTAAGTGGGTAGAACAAAAGTCATCATAGCTGTTATTGGAGAATTGGCTTACTAGTCAGATGGAGCGTAGTGTCCTGGTGATGTTGTCTGACAGGAGTTCCGCACCGAGTCTGCTGGGGTGCAGGCCATCAGCACGAAATAGCCTAGGACGCTCCCAGAAAAGATTCCAATTATTGACAAAGAGAATTTTCTGCTCTGTACACCATGAAAACAACCATTCATTTAAAGCAAACAGTCTACTGAACCGTTCGTGTCCTCGTCGATACGTGGGAAGAGGTCCTGACACAATGATCGTCGTCGCTGGCGATGTGCTGCGTACTGTCTCGATCAGGCTCCTGAAGTCCCTCTTCAGTGTCTCCGTCTGCCGCAGCTTGGTGTCGTTAGCCCCCGCGTGAATCACAACAGCTGCAACGCTCTCATCCTTCAGGATCGCGGGTATCTGCACAGAAATATCAAGAACACGAGCACCAGGGAGACAATGAGTGTGCACTTTACCTTCAGCTAATGTAGCACTAATTGTGTGCGCTCCTCTCAGTCGCTCACGGCCAAAGCTAAAGCTCCGCTAATGATCCGCTCACGCTCACCGCTAAACCAAATCCCGCTCAGATCACACTCTCACATTATCTGACTATTTATTTTCCCCGTTTCAATAAATGTCTCAATTAAAGCAGCAGTCCGATAAGTAGCCTAACGTTTATGTTTCAGCGTGACGTTATTAATTTAAATGTATTAGGCTACATTTTAATTATTAATTTAAAAACGTGTCTTATTTTTGAAGCCACTTAGCAAACTTTCGTAAAATATTGAATAACTGAAAAGGGATATTTTCCATTACAACGCCACTTCAGTTATTGTGCACACATTCAAAACACCCACACAAGATGAAATACACTTATATAATTTCATAAAATACACCTTGCTTATCAGGCTCATGAAAGCACAAACAAGATGAAATGCACTTAATTAATTATTTCGTTATATTCGTAAATAAAAGAAACACGCTTTCTAAAATTAAATTAAACCAAAACTGCGGTCTAATAAACCGCCTTTCAATCTTCACAGGATTTTAGACTTTGGTTTTAGAAACACTAGCTTAGACAAACTATTGCTTCGCCTATTCCACAGATTCTGGAACTAGCCGATTACCAAAGGGCATTTTGGGCCGAGCGAGCGGCGCTGAGCGTATTGAGCGAGCGGAGCGGGATCTTCAGAAAGACGCTCTCCGCTCCGCTCCTCTTCTTATAACGACATTAACCGTCAAAAGAGAAATTTACTCGCAGAAAAGCATAAACTACTCAGCTAATTTGACATGGATGACAAGAAAAGAAACAAAAACTTCACTAGGCAAGAGATGGAGGTTCTTATCGAGGAAATTAGCGCAAGGAAGAAAGTACTCATTGGGAGACTGGATAACAGTATCTCGATGCAAAGTAAGCGACGCGCATGGGAACGGGTGGCAGAGGCCGTTTCAGCGGTGGCCAACTCCATTAGAGATGTGGATGCGGTGAAAAAGAAATGGGCAGACTTAAAGTCGGCTGTTAAAAATAAAGGAGCAGCGAGATCAAGGGAGCAAAAAATGACAGGTGGTGGATCACCGTCTATTCTGGATGCATTTGAAGAGAAGGTAATGTCAGTCATCGGAGATACAGCGGTGACAGGCGTCAAATCCGGTGTAGATACAGAAGGTAACGTTAAGCAGTTATCCCATTTGTTTAGGTACAGTGAACATTCAGCTTATTGTTATCATTCACATAAGTTAGTAGTATATTTTTTTATGAAACATTGCTAGTTACATACGCTATCTACAATAGCCGGATTTAATGTTTGTTTAACTGTTAAAACGTAATTATAAATTATAACTTTTAACGTTGTTTTAACCCAAACACAGTAGGCCTATATTAAACAAGTCATAAAGTGCCAAGGGTAATGCTTTATTTACTATGCAGGGACCTTGACTTTGGAGCTCCTGCCGCTTGTTTCACCTTCCACATTGGACCTTGCTGCTGAGAGAGAAGTTGAAGAGGTAATCTGTGCATCATGAATTTTATAATTAGTATATCTTTGCATATATGTGTCATGAAAGTTGCATTTATTTTGTTTAAGGCCCCCCTGGAGCCTGAGATGAATTTATCCCAGATCCTGTTAGATGGCAACCCTCCTCTGTGCCAAACTCCCAAGCCAAAAAGGTTCCGCACAGAGGAGATGATTGACATACAGACCCAGCTGCTGAAAGAAGTTGCTGCACTCCGAAAAGTTCAGGAGGAGTTGCTTCAGGTGGAGAGAGAGAGGCTGGAAATAGAGAGGCAAACACTAGAAATAAAGAAACGTAAACTGCAGTAATTCAACAAATATTTATTTATTGTATACAAATATTATGTATTATATACATTACATACAAATATTTATTCTCTAGAATTGTAGTTCAAGAAATATATTTTATAATATAAATATATATTTCATGATAGAATTTTAATAATTTGATTGTATTTTAATAATTTACCTGAAAATAAAATATATTTTATATGAAAAATCAAATGTGTCATATGTTTTATGAACAAATGCAGTAAAGTTTTTAAAGTAACAGTGAATGTGGTGTGTTTTTAAAGTAACAGTAAAGCATTATTAGTTTTTTCTCAGGTGAATCGTCGTACTATTAGATTATTGCGTGCTTGCATTCCTGAGTTGTTTGGTGGGGTTTCTACATCCCTCAGAGGCTCAGCAGGCTCATCAGGGGCCTCTGCAATGTTGGGAAGTGGCACACAATGCATCTGGCATATATTATGCAGTACACACACTGCTGCAATAATTCGGCTTGCCCTCTCAGGTGTGTACAAGAGCACTCCACCAGAGTGATCAATGCATCGGAATCTAGATTTCAGAACTCCAATGCATCTCTCCACTACTCCCCTCGTTTTCCTTTGTGCCCTGTTGTATCTTTCATGTGCCTCTGATGCTGGATGAAGAATTGGAGTCATCAGCCAAGGTCTTAAGGGGTAGCCACTGTCCCCTGTAAAACACAGGTATTTTCTGTTAACTGAACACAAACGTAACAATGGCATTCCCAAACTAAAATATTTATTCAAATTTTATTGTTTATTTAGCATGTTTAGCATGTCATAATTTAGCATGACATATTTAGCATGTCATAACCTTTAATTATATCCTTGCTTTCATTAACCAGCTGGGCAAGACGTAACATGTGCTTGTGTCCAGTTTGGTTTTCTTTCACGTTTGCATGTATTATATCAGCCATGATTATTCTACTCTGTTAATTAAAAGGCTGTTTATATGCATTTCCGCTAATTGTGAGAAGCACACATGTAAGAGGCTGACAATAAGCTGAACATATACTTGTATAATTAGTGACACTTAAGGCCCGTACACACATGGACGAATTTCGCGCGCGTTATTCGCCGACTTTTAACGCCTCATGAGTCATGACTAAACAAAGGGCGCCAATGTGAGTGTGCACACCGACACGAAAAACGCCACACGTAAAACCGTCATTTTTTTTTAAACGCCTCGGGTTCGTTTTTTTGGTTTGACGCGCCCGTCAAAAACTATCCGACCAATGAGATTGGCGCTTTTGCTCATGTGTCTGGAGCAGCTGAAGTTACAGTTAAACACAACTTGGGGGCGCTCAAACACAAAACAGTCTTGCCGAGCACTAGGGTTGTGACAGTGAGGAAATGTTCCCATTATTACACACGATGGGGAGTTACATCACAACACCCTGTAAGCGCCTTGTGTGTTTTACTTTGACTTTAATATCAGCAGCAATTCTGCGTCAAGCACTGTTTAAATAAAATAAAAATTAGCAAATAAATTCTCATTACAATAGCCTGTAAGCGCCGTGCGTGTTTTACTTTGACTTTAATATCAGCAGCAATTCTGCGTCAAGGATGTGTTTGAATAAAATAAAAATCAGCAAATAAATTCTGAAATAAATGAGAAACGAATGTTTTTTTTAAACATCACTTAGAGCAGGGATGCCCAATAGATCGATCACGAAGACAATGCTGTAAGATCGTGCTTTAGGTCAGTGTTTCTCAACCAGGGGGAGAGATAAAACTACAATATAATATATTCACTAATATTATGACTCGTATGTTAAGTCATGTAAAAAAATATATAGCCTATTCATAAATAACAGTACCACCTCTCTACATATTCTGTGTTTCGGAGCAGCACATATTTCTCATCGTGTGTAATACAGACTGAACGGTTGCTCAAAAACGCTGTATATATATCATATGATACGCAAACTACATCTTTCAGTTGGATAAAAGAAGCCAGTGTCACACTAGTACACACAAGTGTTGATGAACGACTATTGTAATCAAGGAAAAGATGATTACAGTGACATACAGGATCGTGCATTAGGCGCGCGTTATGTCCGTTATGATGCGCAAACGAACTATATGTGCGCTCTCGGCTCACTCATATTTCTGCTTGAACAGATAGTTAGGCTAACAAATAAAAGTGTAGTCTGCATAAAATTGTATTTATTTTATTCGTCTTGTATTTATTGACAGAAAAATGTCAATAACATTTTGCTGCCAACACGGAATAAAGTGTCACAGAGAGAAAAAAGTTATATAAAAATTGTAATCCTTATTTTTATTCGTTTTGTCAGGATATAATTCGTTTATGCTAACATTCAGCCTACAACACAATAGAAAAAAATGTAGGTTTAGCATAATATATATTTTATAAGTCCTGTCAAAATACTAAATTAATTTAATCTTGCTGTTAACACAGTGAAAAGTGCAGCAGAGAAAAATAAATGAATTTGACAGTCTGTCATTTAAAATGATAGAATAAGCATAATACAAAAAAAGGAAAATAGTTGAACGTCCTTCAATGACATCACATTCACACTCCATCTTTATTCTGATCTGTCACTCATCACAACCTGTCTGTTCTGTTTGAGAGCTGTATATTATATCTGCATCTTTGCACATGCTTTGCTCAGACCCCGCAAATAAAACGAAGCACTGGTTCGTGCTGCAGCGCGCGGATAACGGTCCGAGTGCAGGCTGCACCGGTGCTCGATAAGAATAAAGCGCAGATATGCTGTTCTGAAAGGACGTCAGGAACGGGATAATGTTAGACCGCCCGCTCCCGTTCAAATTGCACCAGAGTTACCGGCCGTTACCACGTTATATTCAGGAAATTAATCCCGCGGCGAAATCTGGTTATCAATTATAACCCCAAACACAATGTTTGATTTAAAATACAGGTAAAAATCAATACTGTGATGCATGGCTCTCGTTCGTTCGGTGCACTGCATTGAGCAGCAGCGTTCAGTTTTAATTGCAGTGTCCTCTAACTGAACTAAATTATTTTTATTACTATAAAAAAAATCTAAACGACGGTGAGATCTACACTGCCGGGAAGAAATTAGAAGACAAAGAAGATGCAAGGCAAGATGAATGTAGAGCTGCTGGTCTCGTTGGTGTCTAAACACAAATAACTTTATGACAAATTTGTATGATTTTGACAAGCGCTTGCTCTCTTCTTCTGAGTGACAAGCGAGTGTCAGAAGCGTAAAGTGCGCAGCGCCACCTTGTGAACCGGGGTATTTCTGTTTTACATTAAGCGCCATCTAATGTCAGGGAATGCATTTGCATGTTCACTCGGCTCATCGTCAGCGAAAATCGGAGAGGCAGTTTTAACATTACGTGACATGACATCTGACGCACGGACGCCATGACATCTGACGCACAGACGCCATGACACATGCCAAACCTGTGACATCTGACGCACTACATGCCAAACCTGTGACATCTGACGCACAGACGCCATGGCACATGCCAAACCTGTGACATAAACCTGTGACATTGTCACTCTGCGTGTCGCACCTTCGGTAGTGACTGACACCTGCCCCTAGGTACCGCTGCTTAATGTAGATTGCGTGACACGAGCACATCAGCACGATATTGATTTAATTAACAGTATGTTGCGGTCAA
The DNA here is from genome assembly GCA_003573665.1 of Oxygymnocypris stewartii. NCBI lineage: Eukaryota > Metazoa > Chordata > Actinopteri > Cypriniformes > Cyprinidae > Oxygymnocypris > Oxygymnocypris stewartii. The sequence goes on from QVTF01022328.1 coordinate 327,230, forward strand.
GTATACGATTTATTGCATCGCGAAATTCATTTGTACAACAAATATTCCTCTGTTAAGATTAAAATGTGTCTAATGCCCCTTAATGTGTATTTTGTCATTGTAAGTTTATTTACAGTAGCCTGCTTTGTACAATAGTGTAACGGGTGTATGCTAGTAAGGGCTATGTGTGAACCTCGCTCTCCTGACCTCAAAAAGAGGCGCTCTAGCGACTGTCACTGCAGGCTGTAGCCTTTGGCGTTCCTTGTTAGAGCGCCCGCCTCCCGCACCGGAATCCCGGGTTCGAATCCCGCTCGGAGCAAGAACGGGTTAGGATGGTGTGGGTCTGGGGGTGTCCGTTCAAATTGATTTTACATTCAAATACGTAAACAGGCATTTTTTTTCTGACACTTGCCTATCCGAGATTACATAAAAAATATAATCTGTCACGAGAAAACTCCACAAGCCATTATAAAGTGATGTCTACTATTATAACATGATTTATGAAACTTACACCAACCATTCAGAAGTGTTCCTGACCTTGACACAGGCTTTTCACAATGCAATGCAGATTACGTGACATGACATCTGACGCACAGACGCCATGACACATGCCAAACCTGTGACATCTGACGCACCACATGCCAAACCTGTGACATAAACCTGTGACATCTGACGCACCACATGCCAAATCTGTGACATAAACCTGTGACATCTGACGCACCACATGCCAAACCTGTGACATAAACCTGTGACATCTGACGCATCACATGCCAAACCTGTGACATAAACCTGTGACATCTGACGCATCACATGCCAAACCTGTGACATAAACCTGTGACATCTGACGCACCACATGCCAAACCTGTGACATAAACCTGTGACATCTGACGCACCACATGCCAAACCTGTGACATCTGACGCACCACATGCCAAACCTGTGACATAAACCTGTGACATCTGACGCACCACATGCCAAACCTGTGACATAAACCTGTGACATCTGATGCACCACATGCCAAACCTGTGACATAAACCTGTGACATCTGACGCACCACATGCCAAACCTGTGACATAAACCTGTGACATCTGACGCACTACATGCCAAACCTGTGACATAAACCTGTGACATCTGACGCACCACATGCCAAACCTGTGACATAAACCTGTGACATCTGATGCACCACATGCCAAACCTGTGACATAAACCTGTGACATCTGACGCACCACATGCCAAACCTGTGACATAAACCTGTGACATCTGACGCACCACATGCCAAACCTGTGACATCTGACGCACAGACGCTATGGCACATGCCAAACCTGTGACATAAACCTGTGACATTGTCACTCTGCGTGTCGCACCTTCGGTAGTGACTGACACCTGCCCCTAGGTGCCGCTGCTTAATGTAGATTGCGTGACACAAGCACGTCAGCACGATATTGATTTAATTAACAGTATGTTGCGGTCAAGTATACGATTTATTGCATCGCGAAATTCATTTGTACAACAAATATTCCTCTGTTAAGATTAAAATGTGTCTAATGCCCCTTAATGTGTATTTTGTCATTGTAAGTTTATTTACAGTAGCCTGCTTTGTACAAGAGTCATACATTCAAATACGTAAATAGGCATTTTTTTTCTGACACTTGCCTATCCGAGATTACATAAAAAATATAAACTGTCATATTTAGACAACTCCAGAAAAAATGCATGCTCATAATCTATATATTATGAGCATGCATTTCTTCTGGAGTTGTCTGAATGTTTTGTCAAAGCATTTGACTTTCTGCAGACAGGTTAATAAGTAGAAATGTTGTTTAAATAGCATCTAGACTTACATTATACGTTGCAGACTTAGGCTACACTGCATTGCATTGTGAAAAGCCTGTGTCAAGGTCAGGCACATTTCTGAATGGTTGGTGTAAGTTTCATAAATCACGTTATAATAGTAGACATCACTTTATAATGGCTTGTGGAGTTTTCTCGTGATAGATTATATTTTTTATGTAATCTCGGATAGGCAAGTGTCAGAAAAAAAATGCCTGTTTACGTATTTGAATGTATGACTCTTGTACAAAGCAGGCTACTGTAAATAAACTTACAATGACAAAATACACATTAAGGGGCATTAGACACATTTCAATCTTAACAGAGGAACATTTGTTGTACAAATGAATTTCGCGATGCAATAAATCGTATACTTGACCGCAACATACTGTTAATTAAATCAATATCGTGCTGACGTGCTTGTGTCACGCAATCTACATTAAGCAGCGGCACCTAGGGGCAGGTGTCAGTCACTACCGAAGGTGCGACATGCAGAGTGACAATGCCACAGGTTTATGTCACAGGTTTGGCATGTGCCATGGCGTCTGTGCGTCAGATGTCACAGGTTTGGCATGTGGTGCGTCAGATGTCACAGGTTTATGTCACAGGTTTGGCATGTGGTGCAAGATGTCACAGGTTTATGTCACATGTTTGGCATGTGATGCGTCAGATGTCACAGGTTTATGTCACAGGTTTGGCATGTGGTGCGTCAGATGTCACAGGTTTATGTCACAGGTTTGGCATGTGGTGCGTCAGATGTCACAGGTTTGGCATGTGTCATGGCGTCTGTGCATCAGATGTCATGTCACGTAATCTGCATTGCATTGTGAAAAGCCTGTGTCAAGGTCAGGCACACTTCTGAATGGTTGGTGTAAGTTTCATAAATCACGTTATAATAGTAGACATCACTTTGTAATGGCTTGTGGAGTTTTCTTGTGACAGATTATATTTTGTATGTAATGTCGGATAGGCAAGTGTCAGAAAAAAAGCCTATTTACGTATTTAAATGTAAAATCAATTTGAATGGACCCCCCCAGGTCCACACCATCCTAACCCGTTCTTGCTCCGAGCGGGATTCGAACCCGGGATTCCGGTGCGGGAGGCGGGCGCTCTAACAAGGAACGCCAAAGGCTACAGCCTGCAGTGACAGTCGCTAGAGCGCCTCTTTTTGAGGTCAGGAGAGCGAGGTTCACACATAGCCCTTACTGGCATACACCCGTTACACTATTGTACAAAGCAGGCTACTGTAAATAAACTTACAATGACAAAATACACATTAAGGGGCATTAGACACATTTTAATCTTAACAGAGGAATATTTGTTGTACAAATGATTTTCGCGATGCAATAAATCGTATACTTGACCGCAACATACTGTTAATTAAATCAATATCGTGCTGACGTGCTCCTGTCACGCAATCTACATTAAGCAGCGGTACCTAGGGGCAGGTGTCAGTCACTACCGAAGGTGCGACACGCAGAGTGACAATGTCACAGGTTTATGTCACAGGTTTGGCATGTGCCATGGCGTCTGTGCGTCAGATGTCACAGGTTTGGCATGTGGTGCGTCAGATGTCACAGGTTTGGCATGTGTCATGGCGTCTGTGCGTCAGATGTCATGGCGTCCGTGCGTCAGATGTCATGTCACGTAATGTTAAAACTGCTGCTGGAAAATCGCTTGGGTGTGAACACAAAAAACGCGTTGAAAAACGCTGGCGAATAACGCGCCCCGATATTCGTCCAGGTGTGTACGGGCCTTTAGCCTCAGAAGCGCGGGAAGGTGTTTTATGTAGGGGGTGCTGGGGGGCAGGGGCGCGGGAAGGTGTTTTATGTAGGGGGTGCTGGGGGGCAGGGGCGCGGGAAGGTGTTTTATGTAGGGGGTGCTGGGGGTGGGGGGGTAGTCAATTTCTGCGTACGCCAAATAGAAACAGAAAATCGTGCTATAGCCTACGCACTTTCATGAGATCGTGTTAGACAACAATTAGTTATTTTACAAATGGGAATAGGCTACAATGAATTCATAATAATGTTTTACATTCAAGCTTAAAAACCCTTAAAATGTATAGTGAAAAGTTATTTTAAAAGCATCTGGAATGCAATAAAGTAATTTTAAAGCTGTTTTTAAAGCATTTGCTGCATGGATTAAAAAGATAGGCCAATAAATAATTCACATAGGCCTATCAGTCAGACAAAATTGCATTGCAGCAAATCCTTTAAATTTCAAGGACAAAGATTTACATACTTTTTTTTATTATTGAATACAATTATAAAATAAAACGCAAATTATAATCGGGCCTGTTTTAGTGGCCGTTCACATATCGCGCCTAAAAACGCGTGGAAAACGCTAGGCGCGCTGCTTTCTCATTTTTTCCAAAGCGCTCGGGCGGTTGCGCTCCGGAGGCGTTTGTCGCTGCTAATCAACCATCAGCTGCACTCTCCGTTACAAGAAGGAAATTTCGTCACATGACCTGCGGTGCGCTTGCGGCATTCTGAAAAGTTGAGATGTTTTTATCTCGATGCCGTGCGGACGCGCCTGGAAAAAACGAGCGCGTCGCTTCCATTATGAGCGCGCATACCGCGCGTGACGCGTCTACATTTGAAATAACGAACTTGAGCGCGCAAAAGACGCGACATGTGAGCGGCTCCTTGGGCTTTCCCTTATTTTTATATTTTAGATGGTGAGGTGAGGGGAAAAATTACTTGCCATCTCCTCATTGGACGCGCAGAGAGAAATATATGCATCTTAACGGATTACATAGGCTAATGAAGAGTTTTTGATTTGCTTTGAATTATTTCGTTTTAAAGTAGTATTTTAAAGCTACCTATAGATATATTTATCATATCTCTGAGCCAGTTTCGAGTTGCTGAGTTTCGGTTCATCATTGAAGCCTCTTGTTCAAAACCAGTAGAAAGTGCATTCTCTGTTTTCCTATTTTATAAAAGCACAATGTTGATATTGTGAATGCACACAAATAAAAGTAGACCCTTTACAGTTCCAAATGATATATTACTCTTACCTATATGAGAAAAAAAATCACACGGCGTATTTTAAGTTGTTACTGTAAGAAAAAAATCCTCCATGTCCTGTAAAGCTCGCTTCAGCTTCCACTCTCCACACAAACTGTTGGATATTGCACATTTATATAGGTTAAACATTTAAACTAACACTGTGATATGCTTGAACTGTTTATAGGCCTATCTATCGATTTTATTTTAGTCAAGTCGTGGTGATTTGATAAGACTAAATTAATCAAACATAGGCGATCAACTCTGATGCTGGCCGCTTGGTCGTTGCTTAAAAGAAAAAAGAAAAAACATTTAATGAACAAAAATGCTCCCAAGGTTTTTCTAAATTAACTTTATGAAGAAAAAAATACGAAACATAGTCTAATCACTTTTCCATTACATACAAAACTGAACTATTTTAATAGGTAGCTATAAGCTGTTTTTGGGAGAAGGGAAAGACTCATATCGCTGAGAACAAAAAAAAAAAGTTGTTTTTTTCTTCCAGTACATCCATGATATTTCCATGTTCCGCTTTTAAGCCACAACCTACAGATCCCACAACACAAACATAACATTCACAAACATAAAAGCAAGCATTGGCAGTGCTGCGTGCATGATTTGGCAGGATGTGCGCAACGCGCGCATCAAATAGCACTGCATCAGTTTAATAACTTTGATAACTTTAATTCTTACAACTGTTCAATTAATGGGAAAATGGTAAATATGTCGAAGATCACATAGAAATAGATAGAAAAATAGCCAATGTAAACTAAATGTTATAAACATCGGAGCAACCATAGAAATGTTTAAATGAATCTTATAACAAATGTAGCCTTTTTTTTTTATTCACAACAGTTTACAGTTGCCCACAGAAAAAAACAGGGGGTGCTGCAGCACCCTCAGCACCCCCTGTTCCCGCGCCCCTGCTTAGCCTGCATTTTTAAATCTTTATTTGATTATGGCAACATGATATTGCGCTCTATAATATTTCTATAAATCTCTGACAGAGACTATCAGCCAATCACTGCGTGCATAGTTAATGACCTTGACGTCATCCATAGCGATGCGGTAAACCCCGCCCCCTTTACGCTCTGTTCCTCAGCACAAGTGTGTCTCAGCAGCTCTGTGAAGAGGTTTTAAGAAAAACTCTTAGCTAATAACTGCTATTTAAGAGATCTCTTAGTGCTAAGATAACATGTTTTGTGAGGTCTATAGAAACAGAACAAGCCGCAGGAGCCAATGTCACACCAGCAAACTGTATTATTGAATAAATCGACAGGGCTTGGTGTTCTCTAACTGGTATGGGTCCATATACTGCATGTGCTATGTTTACTTTACTCTGTGTAGTTTATAAATTCACATGAAATCAAGAATATAAACTACTGCTGGTAACATAGCAGCTGCACCGTGTTGTGGTACTTTTCTCATCGGTGGTCAGGATAGAGCAATCAGTCATTTGTGATTACACGATAATGAATCTTCAGAATTAAAACATAAAAAAAATTCGGGACATTGCCTAAAAAAAAAATTCTAATATACTAATCCTTCAAAGCAATAGATTTAAACGATTTTTTTGTGTTTAGTGCAAAATGTACATTGTTTTTTTCAAGAAGAAGAAAGGTAAACATCAACATCAAATACATATATTATACAATTCACAATCTTTCATAGTTTTTACAGCTTTCTTATTCATGGAGTCTAAGATATTATAAAACACATACATACATTTCAGTCAACAAAATAATACAATTGGGTTTCTTATTAGTACAATTAAATGTGACATTTGGTCAATAAGTGAATTAATTAAATACAAATACTTTACCTCTTGGTCAGAGTAGTTAAAGCCAAAGAGTACATTTCCCCAAAGGACTCATTATGGGATGCGGTATATATGAATATTAGGAGCCTCTATGAACCCAAAATCCTCTAATGAAGTATAATACAGTATACAAATACCTTGCTGTGGGACTTTTCATCCCTTAACGTCTCCAAATGAATAAAAAACACATGTCTGCATGTAAAATCTCAGCAAAAACAACAACGTATTGATTACATATTTTTATCCTTAACAATCCAAACGTAATTTCCCATGAGAGGATCCCTGAGGAGTATAACAATTACTCGCGTTAGCTCTTAAACCTTGCCGCGCATGCGCAGTCACAGCGCAGCATCATCTTATTGCGTGAGCGGAGGAGCGGCCCGCGCATGCGCATCCCGGCAGGATTGATTCCGCTCCTCCATGACATCCAGCGGGACTGAGCGACTGCTGCTGGTGCTATCGTCAAATACATGATCCGCTTAATCCCGCAGCCCTCCTCGAGCTCCGGTACCGCTAGATCATAACGCGCTCCAGGCTGACGCACGCTTACAGCGGCGCTTCGGTGACGGTAATCGATCGGGGTTCGTCGAGGATGAGGCTGACCGAGACGCGTGCGGATGGAGAGGAGAAGCGCGAGCTGCCGCCACCGTTCAGAAACCCGTTCGCGCACGAGCTGAGGTTGACGGCGGCGCAGAAGCTGCAGGTATGTGTTTGCTGGTGTGGATGTGCGCGCTGTAGTGTAGTGTAGGAGAGGGCTCTCTCTCTCTCTCTCTCCCTGGCCTGCTGCTGCTGCTGCTGCTCTGGAAGCGGAGTTTCCTTCCTGTGATACATGTTGCGCTCGGGCGAAAGAGCCAATCAGGATCGAGGATCCGCCGCGAGGAGCTCTGCAGCACACGCGAGCCTCACAGCGGCCTTTGTCTGACCCAGCAGATGCGTTTCAAACATGTGCCCTATCTATCTGTCTGTCCGTCTGTGGGTTACTGGTGGTGTGTCTGTGGGTTATTGGTGGTCTGTCTGTGGGTTATTGGTGGTCTGTCTGTCTGTGGGTTATTGGTGGTGTGTCTGTATATCATCTGTCTGTGGGTTATTGGTGGTCTGTCTGTGTGTCTGTGGGTTATTGGTGGTGTGTCTGTATATCATCTCTCTGTGGGTTGTTGGTGGTGTGTCTGTCTATCCGTGGGTTATTGGTGGTGTGTCTGTGGGATACTGGTGGTGGTCTGATGGAGTGATGGATGTGTGGAAGGAGAGATTGAAGCTGCTCGACAGATACGTTTTTACAGGTGAAGATGAGCGCATGTGTTCACGGAGGCCTCTAGAAATAAATTTAGTTTTCTAAGCAAAGTCTGAAACCACTACTTCAAATACTCCAGTGTTGCTTTTTTTCCCCCAATGTAATGTACATATTCACATTCAGCAGAACAATTTGAGTGAAAGCTGGATGTGGGATGTTTCAGTAACAAAATCTAATAATCATGTTCTCCTGCAGGATCTGTGATGATCCAGAGAGTATTCAGTGGAAGAAAACAATCTGACACATGCATTTGTTTAATAGATTAGTGTGCTGTTAATAATGCAGAGACTTAAATAGGGCATTTTTTTCTTAAAATTACATGTTTTTACTGTGATTCCATGTGATGCTCCTGTTAGACATTACTAAGAAAAAGCTAGTTATTTGTGCATTATTGCATAAACGGTAATGTGTGAGTTGAGTCGGTCTGTTTGCATCAGCACATGTAAAGTGTTCCTGTGGCTCAGTGGTAGAGCATTGCATTAGCAGCACAAAAGGTTGGGGGTTCAATTCCCAGGGAACACACATACTGATGAAAAAATGTATAGCCTGAATGCACTAAGTTGCTTTGAATAAAAGCGTCTGCTAAATGCATAAATTTAAAGGTGTGTGACCAGTCCGCTTTTAAAGGACTGCCAAGCTATTACCATGAACTGAATTGACCCCTCCGGACTCCTTTAGCATCACAATGTTGACAGCTTTGCTTCTGTGCTTCTGAAATCCTTTAAGTCTTCAGCTCTCTAATTACCAGACCGATCGTGAAGCCTCAGGTAATGAGGCATTGAAGATAAAAGTGTCTTGTTGCGCTGTGACTAATCATTATTCAGTACGATGGACTGGTTGTCAGTTGCATGCTCGGCTTTTCTCTGTCAGTAAGTTTTTTACACTCGATGTTTTCAATGTGACATTGATATATTAGGGATGCACTGATATCGATGGCTTTAAATGTACATATCAGCTTGATATAAACAATTATGCCGCTATATCTTGCCGATAAGTGGAATGTGTTAACTCACATGTGCTCAGGGTGTGCTAGTGATTAGATCACGTCAGCAGTGTGGCTTGAATCAAAGCTTTGCCTGAGTGATTCACTGTATTTAATCTGAGAAAGCACGTACAGAATGACGCGTTCTGTGTGATAGAATAGAGTAAACAGTAATAGCACGTGGCGCAGCAGCCTCCCCCGTGTCCTAATGCCCGTCCGGTATGGAGTTTTAATTCTGTAGGGTGCACTGTTAGCCTACTACTAATACAATTAAAGTACATTTCACAAATAATATTTAGACTGTTTCTGATTAAATAAAGCAGTAATTGATGTCATAAAGTCATAAGAATGCTATAGCTTACATGGATATTTTTTTTTTTACAAACATGACACTTGTAAATTAAATAATTGTATACATCCCGATTTATTAATTAATGTGTAATATATTTTGAACAAATTATGAGCACTAAACAATTTTAAGACTTTGCTCTAGATCATTTACAAATGTTAAATCTTAAATTAAAATATTAAGGTTACTACTGCATCTTTTTGAAAAATAAATGCAGCGATTGATATATAGTTAATTTATAGTTATTTTCAAAGCTTCAATGTATTGTCATTATAAAATAACTTCATTATTTTTTATTTAATTCTAACAAGTTAAAAAACTAAACAAAATTATAAATAATTTGCTTATAATTTCCACACAGGAGAGGCTTGGTGTTGTTTCCAAACAAATTGAAATATATCGGTATCGGCCAAAATTAGTTAAAAAATATCGGATATCGGAAACAATTAGGGTAAGAATATCTGATATTGGCAAAAATGTGTTTAAAAATATCTGATATCGGCAAAATTAGTTAAAACATATCTGATATTGGCATAAATAAAATAAAAAAAATCTGATATCGGCAAAATGTGTTTAAAAATATCTGATATCGGCAAAATGTGTTTAAAAATATCTGATATTGGCAACATTTGTTTAAAAATATGATATCGGCAAAAATTAGTAAAAAATATCTGATATTGGCAAAAATCTGTTTAAAAATATCTGATATCGGCAAAAATCTGTTTAAAAATATCTGATATCGGCCAAAATCTGTTTAAAAATATCTGATATCGGCAAAATTAGTTAAAAAATATCTGATATCGGCAAAAATCTGTAAAAAAAAAATTCTGATATCGGCAAAATTAGTTTAAAAATATCTAATATCGGCAAAATTAGTTAAAAAATATCTGATATCAGCAAAATTAGTTTAAAAATAACTTATATCGGCAAAAATTAGGTTAAAAATATCTGATATCGGCAAAAATCTGTTTAAAAATATCTGATATCGGCAAAACATGTGGTTAAAAATATCAGATATCCCTAATTGATAAAAACAAAATATATATATTCTCATCAAGCACAGGTTCCTGACTTGATTCTGATCGTACCGTGAACAGTCCAGTTCTCTCATTTCTGGTTTCATAGTCTTTTTTTTCCAAGGGTTGCTTTAAAACGTTATTTTATTATATTTTAATGCTTATTAACATACTTTGGTGTGATAATGTTTCTGAAGATAATAGTCCAGATATGATCTGTCGGTGTGGATGGCAGGCTTTCAGACACATGACTTCTTATGACACAAGTATTTGCTCGTGTTGGACAGACTTTTGACGGCTCCTGTCACATCCATTCAGAACCACATATCCACATGTTTTCACCGAGGCACCGTTATATGTTTCAAAAGCAATATGTCTGCACTGGGTGTTATGATTTATGATTCACTGTTGTGATTGTGTGGGTATGTTTCTCAAAGGCTGCTTGCGTGAACGTCTTTAGTAGCACAAACGCAGCAGCTTTGTCTAATGTTGTGCTTTCTGCTAACTTCAGCTTTGTGGAGTCAGTGTTTGCATTAGATTATATAAATGTAAATCGGCTCCTTGATGAATCTTTATAATATAATATTGAACTTGTTTACAAATGGCATAAGTGCATTATATTTTTACTTGCATTGAGTGTTAGTTAGGGCCGCTCGATTCTGACAAAATCATAATCACGATTATTTTGGTCAATATTGTAATCACGATTATTTTAAATGATTATTAGTGGACCATATGACCAAAACTTTATATGAAAGATTTATTTAAAAATAATTATTTATATATATATATATATATATACTGTATATCAAATATATATTTTCTGTAAATAAGGTTGCTCTGACATCTACATTTTAGAGACCAGCGAAATATCACAATTCTCAATACCACAGCATATCAGAGTAACTAATATTAGTTAAAAAACTACAACAAAGGTCCTCAAAATTATTAAAAATAAGTCAGCTGCCAGTAATAAAAAAGCAAAGGAATACAATGTAATACAAATGCAACAAACTGTGCTTTAAGTTGTTTTAATGCAAGTCTAAAGTATTCTGTTAACAGCCTACTAGAGAAGTTAAATAACCTAATGTAAAATATAACTTGTAAGAATTAAACTTGCTATGTTTCTTATTAAAGCTACAAAAGTCCTTCATTCAATAGCAGAGAGTGATTTTGTTGTTTGATTACTAATATAAAGAACACAGTCGCAGCAGGAAAATAGCGCGCTGTCTCTTTAAGAGCCGCACGGATCCAATTTACTGATACACAGGTATTTTCATCCTCAACTATTTACGTTCAATTATTACATAACTGAAGAGGGTTTGCATGAATAATCTCCAAGCGCCGCATTGAAACACACTTTCGCATGTATTTGAGCGTTTAGGCATTAAAAGATGACTTTAAATGTCCATGTTGTGTCTCTGAGCGCATACACTGTAATCTTGCCGAGCAAGTTTTATTTCACGCTTTTAAAAACAAAAATTAATTTGATCACCTTGAATCAAGCACGTTACGTTTTGCAAAACTCTCTTTACATGATTTTACTGATTTGCACGTAAAGCCGGGCCTTTTATGGAGGAATAAAAGAGTAGATATCGACCGATATATCGGTTTACCAATAATTTTCCGATATCTAAGCATTTTACCATAATCGGTTATCGGTTTAAACCCCCCCCCAAAAAAACAATAAACATCTCTATCGGAAATTAAATATTTATTTTCTCCACAAGAGATCGCAGTTTGAGTATAGTTCTGTGTAAATAGATAAACCGCGTTGTCAGCAGTTTTCATAATTCAGAATGACAAAAACATTTTAATAATTCTGATAAACAGTTAAGAAATACAATAAAATACGATGTTTTGTTTGTTATAGCTTATTTCAATATTGCAGAGAATATTATCCAGTGAATTATTATTCACTCTTTAGTCTATTAAACAGCTTATAAACCTAAAACTGTAGTTTAAAATGAAGTTGATATGACTCCTGTCCTTTATTTTCTCCATTTGAAAACATTAGACATTATTTTGCTTATTGTTAATATCAGTGTTGCTGATGATGCTTTTTATAAATACAATTTTTTTATTGATGTAATTTTAAGATTACATTTTACATGAAAATTTACATTTTCAACAGTTTTTTTGTTGTTGTTAAGATGACTGAAAGAAGGAAAAACCAAAGTGAAGAATGGACTTACTTCATTTACTTTATAACAGTAAATAAATATCGGTTCTGCATATCGGTTATTGGGTACATAAACGTACAAATAATCGTATCGGTTATAAAAAATAAATATCAGTCGATCACTACAAAAGAGCACCGCTAAAAAGGGGCGGAATAATCATTTTATCCCGATTACTGTATTTTCATGCATTTCATAAACTCAATTTTGATTAATTGAACAGCCCTAGTGTTAGTGCTGCTTTAAAATGAGCGCCTCCATTAGCATTGTTTTCCAGAGAAGTTCAGTCGTCTTGTTTGAAAGGGCTAGCTCATCCAAAAATAAAGAGTCAAACTCCAAAGCATAAAAAAGGTACCATAAAGTAGTTACAGGATAGCTTTGTGTGAGTAAAATGTAACTTATTTACAGATAATCATGAGTCGGTGGTAAACGTGTACAAGATACAGAACATCTTTCCAAAATTCCATTTAAAACAAATGTAACATTCTTTAAATTATTTTTTTTTTGCAAATTATGGTGCCAGGAGTAGATTTGGTGGTGCTGGGGGTGGTGTGTGGGACTATTAAAAAATATAGATAATTGAATCAAAAATTATTGTTTTGCATTAATATGTTCAGTTAGTAACACAAATTGCATGCTCATATCTTGTTTATTTCCTATTTATACACATTTGACAATAAAGCACTAAGCTTGAGTTGTGAAGCTTTACATTTACTTTTAATAACAACAGTAACATCTAATATAGAAACGTTATATATTCCACTCTTATTAAATGTACCATTATTATTCTATAGTATTATATGTCTCTGGCCAACTTCACGATTATGTGATTTAGTCGCAAATTGAAGAAAGGTTTGTGTTTTTCAAGGCACTTTGTGACTTACTTCATACACAAAAAAGTGTAAAACTCGGACAAAATCTGTTTTCTTGATGATTTTGATATTCATTATAGTGATATTATAATTTCAAAATACTAAGCAAAATGTAGAAATTAATGACTAATAAGCCAATAAGTGCTCCTTTGCTGCCATCTACAAGTTATAATGGTGATTTTATGTATTTTATTTTACATGAGCATTTGTTTTATATTTTGGTCATCCCATTAAAAATAACACTCAAATTGGATCATTTTAGAGCTTTAAAGTGCTGGAAATAGTTTTGTAAATGCTTGAAGGTCATTGAAAGTGTTAGGATTTCTCTCAAAAGGTTGTACAAACTCTTAAATTAATTACTGTATGTAATAAGATACTCGACTATTTCTGCCGCAACACCATGGTTATAGCTAGCATTAATGCTTGTGGTTTTCTGACAATGCTTTTGCGGTTTATAACACACTTCTGTGCAGAATTTGAACGATTCTCTCTAGATCTTGCAGCGATGTTGCATCTGTGCAGTAACAGTAGGCGCGTTTCCAATACCCTTCAAATTGTGCAAAAATTCCCATATATTGCAAAAAAAGTTTTTACGCTCACACAAGGTGGTTTTTCAGGCGATTCGAAAAAGGAATATTTTGCAAAGCTGCAATGTAATCGTTTTTTCCGCATGTACAGGTAACATGGTGTATGTAATCATTCTCCAATGTACTATAACCTCCAAGAAACTCTTCACACGTCTGTGGTGCGGCCACTGAAGCTGACGCTCTAGTCAATGCTCGTTTATTCCAGACACACCACGCATGTTTCTGAAGCTGCCTCTGTAAAAATACACGTTTACACCTCCTTTGAATAAATATATCCGAAACCCGTCAAATCTCACCAAAATCCAATGCCATGACTTAGAGGCAAAAGGTTACGTTTTAGTCGCATAACATCTATTAATAGAAACGCCGTCATTTCAAAATACCTTTTTATCTACATTTATAAAATATCGCCAAAGTTTTGAGCAAATCTGTAATGGAAACTAAATCAACTTTGGTATGTAGTGTTTTTTTATTTATTGTAGTTTTGTGTCCTATTGCTTGCAATTAGTTTCTTATCCTTATTTCATCAATGCCTGTTTATTTATCTTCAGTGAGGTTGAGTTTTTGTGTTGTTTGTCTCTTTTTAGGCTTGTATTAATTTTATATTGACATTGGTGACAAGGATTATTAAAATTATACGGTATCAAAGATTTTAATATCATAAAAACCTTTTTAAAATAAAAAAATACTATACCGTGATATATATTGTTATTGTGATATAAAATTAGTCATATCGTGATATAACATTTTGGTCATATCGCCCCCCCCTACAGCTCGCTGCTGGCAGTCACTCAGACTCTAAATGAACCAATCGTCTCTCATTTGTAACTTTGGAGAATTAATTACATGTAAGCCAGTCTTACTGGTTTCGGATGACTTGAGTAAATTATGGCAGATTTCCTTTAACATACACTTTTACGGAGAGGACACTTACTTCACGCTCGCACAACAACATACATTTAGCTGCTTAAATTTAGCCTATGCTTTTTTTAGGTTTAAGTCTTGTACGTCGCGATGGGTTTGTGAGTCTGGCGGTTGTGTTTTGCAGCTGTGAGAATTAAGTGTGTGTCACGTAGTTCCTGTGCTTTGTGGCTGTAGTTTAATGGTGATCTTTTATCTTTCTTGTCATGCCTAACACTCAGTCCTTCTGTCTGTGAGATGATTTCGATTGTTTGCTAGTTTTGCCTGTTTATATTTGTTCCCTTAGACGTTTCTAGAGGCATCTCGGAGAAAAACGCAGCAGCTCAGAGTAAAACTCTTCATGTTTTCTGCTTGTGAACCGAAGCTGAGGTTAGGGCTGTGACGGTGGCAATGAACCAACTACCGCCAGGGGCGCAGTGTTGTGATATACATATACATTATATTGCCAAAAGTATTGGCACCCCTTCTAATGAAAGGTTTGACTACTTTAGTAATTTCCATGAGTACAAATGTTAATGTTTAAGCATATAATGATATTCTAGGGATTCTAATTAGAGATCGACCGATATATCGGTTTACCGATATTTTTCCCGATATTTAAGCATTTTACCATAATCGGTTATCGGTTTTGTAAAAAAACATTTTGTTATTTTTTTTTCACATTCAAAATTATACAGAGTATAACCAGCAGTGAAATTTTGTTCTCTGCATTTGACCCATCCAAGTGCACACACACCTGGAGCAGTGGACACACACACACACACACACACACACCTGGAGCAGTGGGCACTGTTCACTCAGGAAATGCTCCAGCACAACCACCGCATGTAACTTTATACAAGATTCACTCGTTTGAAACACGCTGAATTATATTAACATTTACTATAGAACCATTATTTCGCCAATAAACATCTAAATAAATACATCTCTATCGAAATTAATGATTTATTATCTCCTCAAGCGATCACAGTTTGAGTATAGTTCTGTGTAAATAGATAAACCGCGCTGTCAGCAGTTTTCATAATCTAGAATGACAAAAACATTTTAATAATTCTGATAAAACATGCCAGTTGAGAAATGCAATAAAATACAATGTTTTGTTTGTTATAGCTTATTTCAATATTCCAGAGAATATTATCCAGTGAATTAACATTATTCACTCTTTAGCCTATTAAACAGCTTATGAACCTAAAACTGTAGTTTAAAATGAAGTTGATATTTTGTTTGAGTTTTCCCTCTTTTCCTTAGGTTTTAAATAAGCCTGTAAGCGCCGTGCATGTTTTACTTTGACTTTAATATCAGCAGCAATTCGGCGTCAAGCAGTGTTTAAAATAAAAATCAGCAAATACTGTGGAACCAAATAAATGAGAAACAATTTTAATTTTTTTTTAAACATTATCACTTAGATCAGGGGTAATAGATCGTATTCACCTCTCTACGTATTCTGTGTTTAGGAGGAGAAATACGGTTCTCGTGGCGCTGTGTGAATACAGACTGAACCGCTGTATGAGAACATGATACACAAACTACTGCTCTCGCTGGATAACAGAAGCCAGTGTCACACTAGTACACACAAGTTTTGATGGGCAAGTTTTGTAATCATGGTAAAGCTGATTGCAGTGACATGATCGTGCATTAGACGCGCGCTGTGTCCGTTATAAATGATGCGCAAACGAACCGTGTATGTGTGCTCTCGATCACTCATATTTCTGCTTGAATACAGCTCAGTATATAGTTGAATACAGCGACGTGAATAGTGAATAATAATAAAACACTATTTTATTTATTATTATTAAATTAATGCAACATAAAGATACATCACAACAAGCCTTTTTAATTATTTATTTAATGTGTATTTTATCATTTATTTACTTTTCACTTGGTAGATCTCGGTGAGTTTTCTCCTTTACTTAGATTAATGTCAGACTCAGAAGTCAACAGGCTTAAAACGGGCGCTTTTACGTTTCGTTTTGAAACTCTTCCGCATCGTGTTGTCTCTCACCTCACTCTTCTTGTCAGTTATCTCTCTTCACGTGATAAATGAAATCTGATCTGTGATGTAGAGGTCTGCGCGGGACTATTTTAGGTTTTATTCCGCTCCCGCGATATATTCTGTTTGTTCACATTTCTGCTGAAAGAAAGAGAGCTAGGCTAACAAATAAAAGTGTAGTCTGCACAAAACTGTATTTATTTTATTCGTCTTGTCAAGAGTCTTGAATTTATTGACTGATAAATGTCAATAACATTTTGCTGCCAACACGGAATAAAGTTTCACAGAGAGGAAAAAAGTTATACAAAAATTGTAATCCCTATTATAATTTGTTTTGTCAGGAAATAATTCGTTTATGCTAACATTCAGCCTACAACACAATAGGAAAAAAAATGAAGGTTTAGCCTAATAGCTATTTTATTAGTCTTGCCAAAACACTAAATTCATTTAACATCTTGCTGTTAACACAGTGAAAAATAAATTCGACACAGTCTGTCATTTAAAATGATAGGATAAGCATAATAAAAAAAAAGGGAAAGAGAATTGCACGTCCTTCAAGGACAGCGGAGTAAGAAATCTGGTCGGGACAGCCGCGGCAATGCAGACCTAGACTGCTGTGATGCAAGACTCTCGTTCGTTCGGTGCGTTGCATTTAGCAGCCGCGTTCAGTTTTAATTGTAGTGTCCTCTATCTGAACAAATTTATTTTTTATTACTATAAAAACAATCTAAACGACGGTGCCACAGTGAGCAAGTAATGTAACAGTGTTGCGGCTTAACACCAGTATAACCGTCGTCACATCTATCGTGGCAAGCCTACTTCACTCTGTTATTTATTTACTTTACAACAGTAAATAAATATTGGTTCTGAATATCGGTTATCGGGTACATAAACGTATAAATATCGGTATCGGTTATAAAAAATCAATATCGGTCGATCACTAATTCTAATTGTATAGCAACAGTTTGGACAGAACCCTTTTCTATTCTAACATGACAGTGTCTCTGTGTATAAGACAAGAATCAAAGAGAAATGATGATTCAGTCAGTGTGGAAGAACTTGACTGGTCTGCAGAAAGCAGCTGAACACCTCTGGTGTGACTTTAAATGAGCCACAAACTCATCACCAAACACCAATGACTTGTGCATTCATTATATGGACAAAAGTACTGGCACCCCTTCTTTAGAAGAGAACAAGGCACTTCCAAACTGTGCCAACAAAGACATTAATGTACTTAAAAATTGTAATTCCACCTCTGTTGCATCAGTTTTGACGTGTATGAAATGACTGTACCCATATGTACAAGTCATTAGTGTTTGGTGATGAGTTTGTGTCTCACAGTCTACATTCAAAGTCACACCAGAGGTGTTCAGCAAAACAAATTATAAATGAGCAGGGGCGTAACCATGGTATAGATATTGGGGGGTCCAAATGTGAGCCCTCCCCCAGATTCAGTCGCGGATTAGATCGTAAAAACAAACAGGCCAGGCTATCAACGAATGAATAGAGGCTTATCAATGGAGTGGGAAGTGCGGGAACTCCTTGGTCTGTGACTCCAGCAGTTCATTATTCAGCCTAATTTCAGGGTATCATGCTAACTTAGCTAACCTAGCAATAACACTGAGCCATTTAAACGTGATATTTTTTCACATGTATTCAAAAATTGCCGCGGTATTTAGGTGTCTACTTGCTTACCGTCTGAAAAAAAGGCGAATGTCCGCCTGTTCGTCCTGCTTCTTTCTTTTAGCTCCTACCTTCATGTCATTTAAGCACCAGTGACAGTCGGACTGAGCGTTTTTTTCAAACGATGCCGCGAGCCGGCGTTTACGGGCTCAACCAAGTGTATAATCGAGGGGGGGTGGTCACACAGTTTTGTTTCCCTTGTTTTTCCTAAATTGAAAGTAAATCGGAAATAACAACAGATCCACTAGGCTACAACCAGGGTTCATAAAAGGAGGGCATATCATATGTCACATATTACAATATAATAGGCCTATTATTGGGGGGGACAGATTGGTATTTTTCCAATATTCGGGGGGACACGTCCCCCCCAAAGTATATGGTGGTTACGCCCATGTAAATGAGGCTCGATCATCTATTATCAAACATGCGTGTTTATTTTAGCACTTCCATCAGTGAACACGCAGCCTGCAAAACACTAAAATAAATATCAAGGAAATAATACAAAGTAACCTTAAATAAGAAAGTTAAATACACCCGGTCTACCTCACGTAAGCGGCGTGGCAAGAACCCATTATAGAGTTACGTCACATTCTCTATAATAAGTGATGCTGTCTACATTAAATGCGGCGCGATACGACACGAAGAATCCCTCACAGTAAACGGCCTCATCCTATTTATGACACACTGACACAAAGCTCAAATGTCCAAGCAAGCGGACACGTTGGTCTGCACCCGCTCTCTGTGGAGGAATCACGGCTTATGTTGCCACATTTCTTGTTAACATCTTCCATTTACCGCGATCACGTGAACTTGAAGACACTTGGATGGTTGACACGAATGGAGATGATTCCAGATCGGCGATGTAGTATTTGCTTTCCCAACAAGGTCCATCGCTCATCACCAAATAAATATGCTGGATTTTAAATGTTCCTGCGCTCAAACCTGCCAATCTAAAAGAAATGCGTGAATGGCGTGAATGGTTTGAGGTCAGTAGTAAGTATACTACACCACCTGTCAAAATGATTGATTGACAGGTGGGCGGGGCTTCTGGTATATGGGCGGGACTTCCGGTATAGGGGTGGGACTTCCGGTGTAGGCGGGACTTCCGGTATAGGGGCGGGACTTCCGGTGTAGGCGGGACTTCCTGTATAGGCGGGACTTCCTGTATAAGGCGGGACTTCCTGTATAGGCGGGACTTCCGGTATAATCAATCATGTTATAATGACAGTAGGTTTTGATGTTTTTGACAGGTGGTTTTGATGGTTTTGATGATTTTGACAGGTGGTTTTGATGTTTTGACAGCAGGTTTTGATGGTTTTGATGTTTTGACAGCAGGTTTTGATGTTTTTGATGATTTTGACAGGTGGTTTTGATGGTTTTGATGTTTTGACAGCAGGTTTTGATGATTTTGACAGGTGGTTTTGATGTTTTGACAGCAGGTTTTGATGGTTTTGATGTTTTGACAGCAGGTTTTGATGATTTTGATGATTTTGACAGGTGGTTTTGATGGTTTTGAAGGCTGTATAATAAATGACAGCAGGTTTTGATGATTTTGACAGTTGGTTTTGATGGTTTTGAAGGCTGTATAATAAATGACAGAAGGTTTTTGTTTTGAAGGAGGTATAATAAATAATTTGTATGTGCCACAAGGGGCCCTTTGTTAAAACCTAGTAATATTGTAATTCAAAAACTAGTTAGTTCGACAGAGTTAAAAATACAAATACACTCATCAAAGTAAATAGACAGGAAAAACGAAGGTAAAAAAAGATTCATACATTTACCAACGATCTAAAAAGAAAGGCAATCTCAGAGACGTTTGTTAAAACACCACAGTCACAAGATAGTCTTGGGGTCGCTGAACGGAAAAGTTAAACAAAGAGAGTAAGTACGGAAAGTTAAACAAAGAGAGTAAGCGCGGTCAGGTCCGTATAGAGAGCTCCGTGGATATGTCCGTGCACTACAAAGGTCGAGCTCGAAATGAGGCTCCGATCACAGCTGGGGGTAGACCACGCCTACGTCCCACCCCCCTAGATCCGGACGAGGAGGTACCAAAACGGAGATATAGAGTAAAGTAAAATGTTAGAAGTTATTTTTAATGAGTCTTTTAACATGTCTTAATTAATTAAAACATACAATATCATGCACCTAAAACATGTATAGCTTGAATGCAAGTAGTTTTTTGGATAAAAGTGTCTGCTAAATGCATAAATAAATGCAAATCCTTCCTTTAAAAGCTATTCTTTTAAACAAACAACCCCTCATAGGTTCCGGGAAAAGTTTTGTTTTAAAACCCATCTTTTGAACAATGGTATTGTAACGCTTAAGACTTCTAGGGTTATATAATGTGTTATGTAGCATGTGTGGAGACATTGAAATGCGAAACAGTGTTAAATGGGGAAAAGTTATTTTTTATTAAAGTTATTTTTTCATACACAACAATGTCACGGAAAAACTTCAAAACAAGAAAGTCTGAGTATATCATTTATAAAAGAGTACAAAAATAGACGACGTAAACCAAATAAGGGTCAAACCGCGTAATAGAAAACAAGAAAGACAAAGAAAACTAGGATTCGAATGTGGATAAGCTAACAAAAGGTTCACTTTGTTTATATTAAACAAGTTCTAGTATAAAGAAAATGCGACGTATATACACGTAAAAATAAGCAATGTTTTTATTTTCCAGAAAGCGTTGTTTAAAATTTGGTAAAATACGATGTAAGAAAACAAATAAAAATGAAGACAGGTTATTTAAACAACTAAGACAATATTAACATTAAATAATATAGAGTAACCTTACTTACTGTGGTATAAAATAAATATCAAGCCGTTAAAAATATACGTTTGTCAGAAGTTTGTAATATTACAATTTAAAACTAGTTAGTTTGACAATGAAAATAAAAAAATCGAACTTTTAAGACAGAAGTTTTCTCACAAGAAAAGCTGGGAAACAAGGAAAAATAAACGCGCATTTAGCCGTTGTCCAAAAAGAAGGTAATCCCAGAGGCGTTTGTTAAAACACCGCCGTCAAAAGATAGTCTATCATAACTTAGATGAACGGAAAATTAAACAAAAGAAAAAAGCCCCCCCAAACGGCGAGAAGTCCGCGCGTGTCCGTTTCAAACGTAGAATGGCGAGACATCCGGTTCCAGGCAGACCGCGCCTACGTCCCATCCTCTAGATCCGGACGAGGAGGGACCAAAACTGAGATTTAAAAGGATTTAATCCATTACTTTTTGACAGGGCTTTTTGTCAATCTTACGATACGTTATAACAGCTAAAACACAGGTATACACATACAAATATTTAACAGGAATGAAACCAAATCAATAACTCTCTGATTTTCTTGTCATAAGACTTGTTATCATTTGAAATACGCGTGCAGCATGTAAACATTTTTTTTTCCTTCACACGAGATGCAGATATTTCATCTCAAGCAATGCAACGAAGTTGAAGACGGTCGTGTCAATATCACATTTCACGCAGCACGAGATGCCAGTGAAAAGTATGATTAAACAATGATATAACTATTGTTTAACAAATATCATTATAACAAAATGTAAAACCTAAAACCATGAATCTCTAACCTAATTAATTTTTACAACAGATTAGACTTTCTTTCTCGCTTAATGAACTGTGTTATTAACCGTAAGGGGAGTTAAATGCAGCATGCTTTATTGCATTCAAATAAAAACAACAACCGATCTATATAGGTTTATTCGACTGAACTTTGATAAAATAACTGATGTAAGAAACATGCAAATATTCGACAAGGTTTATCAAACTGGTGTGTCAGATGATTTGCGTTGTTGTACATATCTCGCTGATACAGATATGTTGAGATGTTTAACATCTGTAAAAAATAGTCTTTTTTTAGCTTCCACATAGGAACCATGTCCACACTCAACGGTTTTGTGTAACAGAGTCCTGAGACAAATGAAAATAAAATGTGTGAAATACTGATGACAGGAAGAGCGACAGAATAAAAGCTTCAGATTTATTAAAACAATCGAGCGTGTGTATTTTTCTCTTGAATACGTATGCATACAGTAACCAGCGAGTACACAAATCTGTATAATACATAACCGCATAATTCAGTGATTCTATCAAATGAATCATTCATTTTAAAGTTAGATTTGATTTCTCGTCAAAACACAATAAAACTTTTTAAAAACGTTAAAACTTTCTTACGACTTTTTAATTATGTCGAACAAAATGAATATAGGGTTATGTTTTTAGTTTTAGATGTTTGTAAGTTAATCACAGCTTTAACCTAAAACATTTTTCATTCAAACTCTCTCTTGCGCGCACACGGCGCACATCTGTCAACAACATCCTTAACTTGGTTTTATCATTCAGATGTAGTTGAAACTCTATAACGCGTTCAATGTAAGTTATGCATCGACGCAGCTATAGATGCTAGAAGAGCTCATTGAGCTGTTTAACTGTAGAAAATGTATACAATGACGCGTAAAACTAGATCGACAGACCGAGTGTACGCGCCTAAAATAAGCCTGGAACCATTTCGAACCATTCTAACTCTAAGTGCGACCACGGGAGAAAATGTGTTATAGCACAGCAGTAAAACACTGGACGTGAACTGAGCTGGTTTTGATGTTTTTTTGGTCTGAACGACCAAATAACTACAAGTCCTACTTAAAATCTACGATGAAACTAGAAAATATACGTGTGACCTAACAGTGTTTAAAATACTGGACACGTGCAGTTAGATGAAGACACGCAGAGTTGGCTAACACAACGAAACATGTCGTGAAGCAAACGTATAACACTACAAGCGTTCTCCAGGACTGACTGACTGACTTTTTTCTTAAGATTTGATTTCAAGAACACACACACACACACACACACACACACACACACACACACACACACACACACACACAACCAAATCGTTACGCTATTTCACGAAATGACGCAACAACGGGACGGTCAATTTCGACATAATACACGTCAAGTCTGTTTACCATGCATAAGCATGTTCTTCTTATACATTTTTAACAATTATTTTAACAAATATTTTCGTTTTCACAAAGATACAAACGCTGTCGTACAAATGTTGCAGGCCTTTCAGGTCAGCGAACTACAATACCCAGCATATACCTCAGACTACAAACATGGATGCCACGGATCCACATACAAAACGGTCTATACGCGACAGATCTCTAAATCGTCAGACTTTTGGTTATACGTACGTTCGGATACCCTATATAGAAAGACTCGTATTACCATTGCTTTTTTACGAAGTATACGCTTCTTTCGCCTTGCAATGTTACAAACCCCATTTTTGCGAGATCTACACGTCTGTAGAAAGAATTAACAGGTCTTATAAAATCATTGATTTGACTTAACTTTAAAACACCATCCGCACGAACGATAAATCAGACGCTCTTAAAATCGATAGTGCACAAAAACGTGTGCAAAAGGACGGATGATCGCAGGAAATCACAGGAAAACAAACTTATTGTGGGATACTGTGTGCACAAAATCCCACAAAAGACTGATTGTAATATACGACTGATATATGTATGTTTACAGGCCCGTGCACCGCAAATCACCCTACACCGTTTCCCAGCCAGCTGCTCGAGTGTCTCTCTTTTTGCACATGTGCACTATTCGAGTCATCTACACAGTTGTGGAGTTTGTATTTTTAGTTTATTTATAGGTAACCATTTATATATATATATATATATAGCATCTGTATAGTCAAAGCTGACAGTAGCTTAGTTGTGTATAGGTTTATACTGTTTTACTTTGTGTTGTATATCTGTATTCATGTAGCACCGTGGTCCAGCGTGGCACGACATCTCGCCCCGCTGTATGTCCACAGATGTAGCGGGATGACAATAAAGATAGGGTGTATGTCAAGATAGTGACATACACTTGACTTGGCGACACATTAACGTGATATTTCGGGGTCGTGTCTTACACAATTGTGTGTTACTTAACGTTTTTATGCAGTTTTCATATAAAATATAACAGTCTGTTACCAATTTAGATGTGTTTATTATGAAATCACACAAAGAACCACTGAAGAATGTACTGTTTGCTAACACGGAATTAATGATCTTACGTATCAGACCGATCATTTGTCCTCTGTAATATAGTTTAAACGTGGGATCTTCTTCTTTTGCAAAACACGTTTTTCCGTAACGCATCAGAACTCCAATCAGTAGCCATTAGCTTTTGTGCAACGTTTTTCCAAGAGATACATTTTGTCCCCTAACCGATATAGAGCGTTATCACCATTTCCTAGAATTTTGATTGACTGTTTTAATCCGTGACGGTTCTTAGGCATTTCACTTTCAGTTTCAATTTTCAGTTTATGGTCCAGATCCGCCAAAACGTCGTTAGTAGAACAATTGGAGAGCGCGTCAGGCTCAGACAAATTGGATTCTTGAAGTCGATTCTGTTGATCCATGTAGATAGCGTTTTGTTTTGACAAGGTCTTACAGCAGATCCGTCGTCTGTACCTTCAAACCCCGCTAGCAATGTCGTAAATGAGTTTGTCAGTCCGGTCGTCTTTGGTTTTAGCATTTGGACCCGCCCTCAACCTGTTGTGTGACGTTGCCAGGAAGTCATAAACAACGGTCACTCCTAAGATAAGTTTTTTGTTTTTGTTAGTTATCAATTTCAAACGATCTTGTATCTCATATCCCCTACAATATAATAATGTAACGTAAATGTCTCGAATGAAGACGAGATTTGAAGCAATATTTTATTAAATCAACCAATTGACATAATTATTGACTTATAAGAACAAAGAGGACCGTTAACGAGACGCCAAAATCTAGGAGCCCTAGTTTTTAAAAGCCTATAACGCCAAGGCCTAACAAATACAATTAGGTGTGAAAATAGGATAAGGATGGCGAAAACTGCGGTACGCAATTTCAAACAGAAAGAGCTAACAAAGTCACGGAAACGTGTAAAACGGTTCTGCTTTCAAAGCGTGAGTTAACGTATTTTTTTTTATTGTTTATAGTATCTCTGGACGGTGTGACGGGGCGTAGAACGGTAGCGCCGTTAAAGATGCGACTAAGTTAAAAATATAAACATGTAAGTAGTTTAAATATATAAACTAAAACGCGGCTCTGATGTGACATCTCTGTAATAAACTGTTGCGTTTGCTAACAAACTATCGGAATTCACGACGTGTTAAAACGTGTCGTTATACCGCAGCTGAGGACAAAAACTACCTGCCGCTTGTTTTCATAAAAAGAAGAACAAAATATTAAGACGTCTGTTTTCAGAGTCAGACCTAAAAGACAGTCGGTGCCAGAGCATTTGTGCGGACGGAATAAAAATACATGAATCCGTCCTACCTTTTCCCCAAAAATAACGTAACAACCGCAAGTCATTTACCTAACCGTTGTTTAGAGACATACGCAAAAGAAAATGCGTATCTATGTACGCGTTGTTGTGAAATGGGATCGCTTTAAGTGTAATAGTCATAAAAGTCTGAAGCGTAGGCCTACTAGTTGTAAAGGCAACAGAAAAAACACAAACACCCGCTTTTCACGCGTGGTTTGTCTTCTGAACGCATGTATCGTAGGCAGACCGGAAAGACGTCCCAGAATAAAAGTCATTTGTTTAGTCTTAACCAGTGTCGTGTAGAGGATCCGTCATTTAATTGATCGATAAAAACAGCTATTTTGCCGTATTTCTTTTGAGAGTTCCATCCTGTTAGCCCTAATTATAGAATAACGATAGGTATATCAGAAAATTATCAGACAAGTCTGAATATAAAACATCAGATTTTATGTATTCACTTAGAGAATTTGTAAGCTGTTGAATTTTATTTAACTCTTGTGGGTTTATGAATAAGAGGAAAACAATAACTAGAATAAAGAATATTGAGAAAATCTACAGTAAGGTTATCAAATTATTGGAACGCTTATGTTATTGTGACGAAGAATAATTATTTTGTCTTTTGCATAAACTCCGTCCGTCTCAGTAATCGTTGAAGATTTGTCCGTCTGTCTTTTGGGACAGGTTTTTGATTGAATAAAGTGTTTTAAGGTGTCCAAAATTCAATAGTTTAATAGTATTTGATAAATTATGTTTGTATTGAAACAACTGTTTAATAGGTTTTTAATGTTTCAATGCTTCTGTTTAACTGTATTACGTTCAACATACTGTAAATATACCGGTTAAATGAGCACAGAGTATTATTTTAATTAATTCCGTGTTAGCAAACAGTACATTCTTCAGTGGTTCTTTGTGTGATTTCATAATAAACACATCTAAATTGGTAACAGACTGTTATATTTTATATGAAAACTGCATAAAAACGTTAAGTAACACACAATTGTGTAAGACACGACCCCGAAATATCACGTTAATGTGTCGCCAAGTCAAGTGTATGTCACTATCTTGACATACACCCTATCTTTATTGTCATCCCGCTACATCTGTGGACATAGAGCGGGGCGAGATGTCGTGCCACGCTGGACCACGGTGCTACATGAATACAGATATACAACACAAAGTAAAACAGTATAAACCTATACACAACTAAGCTACTGTCAGCTTTGACTATACAGATGCTATATATATATATATATATATATATATAAATGGTTACCTATAAATAAACTAAAAATACAAACTCCACAACTGTGTAGATGACTCGAATAGTGCACATGTGCAAAAAGAGAGACACTCGAGCAGCTGGCTGGGAAACGGTGTAGGGTGATTTGCGGTGCACGGGCCTGTAAACATACATATATCAGTCGTATATTACAATCAGTCTTTTGTGGGATTTTGTGCACACAGTATCCCACAATAAGTTTGTTTTCCTGTGATTTCCTGCGATCATCCGTCCTTTTGCACACGTTTTTGTGCACTATCGATTTTAAGAGCGTCTGATTTATCGTTCGTGCGGATGGTGTTTTAAAGTTAAGTCAAATCAATGATTTTATAAGACCTGTTAATTCTTTCTACAGACGTGTAGATCTCGCAAAAATGGGGTTTGTAACATTGCAAGGCGAAAGAAGCGTATACTTCGTAAAAAAGCAATGGTAATACGAGTCTTTCTATATAGGGTATCCGAACGTACGTATAACCAAAAGTCTGACGATTTAGAGATCTGTCGCGTATAGACCGTTTTGTATGTGGATCCGTGGCATCCATGTTTGTAGTCTGAGGTATATGCTGGGTATTGTAGTTCGCTGACCTGAAAGGCCTGCAACATTTGTACGACAGCGTTTGTATCTTTGTGAAAACGAAAATATTTGTTAAAATAATTGTTAAAAATGTATAAGAAGAACATGCTTATGCATGGTAAACAGACTTGACGTGTATTATGTCGAAATTGACCGTCCCGTTGTTGCGTCATTTCGTGAAATAGCGTAACGATTTGGTTGTGTGTGTGTGTGTGTGTGTGTGTGTGTGTGTGTGTGTGTGTGTGTGTGTGTGTTCTTGAAATCAAATCTTAAGAAAAAAGTCAGTCAGTCAGTCCTGGAGAACGCTTGTAGTGTTATACGTTTGCTTCACGACATGTTTCGTTGTGTTAGCCAACTCTGCGTGTCTTCATCTAACTGCACGTGTCCAGTATTTTAAACACTGTTAGGTCACACGTATATTTTCTAGTTTCATCGTAGATTTTAAGTAGGACTTGTAGTTATTTGTGATATATACGTCGCATTTTCTTTATACTAGAACTTGTTTAATATAAACAAAGTGAACCTTTTGTTAGCTTATCCACATTCGAATCCTAGTTTTCTTTGTCTTTCTTGTTTTCTATTACGCGGTTTGACCCTTATTTGGTTTACGTCGTCTATTTTTGTACTCTTTTATAAATGATATACTCGGACTTTCTTGTTTTGAAGTTTTTCCGTGACATTGTTGTGTATGAAAAAATAACTTTAATAAAAAATAACTTTTCCCCATTTAACACTGTTTCGCATTTCAATGTCTCCACACATGCTACATAACACATTATATAACCCTAGAAGTCTTAAGCGTTACAATACCATTGTTCAAAAGATGGGTTTTAAAACAAAACTTTTCCCGGAACCTATGAGGGGTTGTTTGTTTAAAAGAATAGCTTTTAAAGGAAGGATTTGCATTTATTTATGCATTTAGCAGACACTTTTATCCAAAAAACTACTTGCATTCAAGCTATACATGTTTTAGGTGCATGATATTGTATGTTTTAATTAATTAAGACATGTTAAAAGACTCATTAAAAATAACTTCTAACATTTTACTTTACTCTATATCTCCGTTTTGGTACCTCCTCGTCCGGATCTAGGGGGGTGGGACGTAGGCGTGGTCTACCCCCAGCTGTGATCGGAGCCTCATTTCGAGCTCGACCTTTGTAGTGCACGGACATATCCACGGAGCTCTCTATACGGACCTGACCGCGCTTACTCTCTTTGTTTAACTTTCCGTACTTACTCTCTTTGTTTAACTTTTCCGTTCAGCGACCCCAAGACTATCTTGTGACTGTGGTGTTTTAACAAACGTCTCTGAGATTGCCTTTCTTTTTAGATCGTTGGTAAATGTATGAATCTTTTTTTACCTTCGTTTTTCCTGTCTATTTACTTTGATGAGTGTATTTGTATTTTTAACTCTGTCGAACTAACTAGTTTTTGAATTACAATATTACTAGGTTTTAACAAAGGGCCCCTTGTGGCACATACAAATTATTTATTATACCTCCTTCAAAACAAAAACCTTCTGTCATTTATTATACAGCCTTCAAAACCAACTGTCAAAATCATCAAAATCATCAAAACCTGCTGTCATTTATTATACAGCCTTCAAAACCATCAAAACCACCTGTCAAAATCATCAAAATCATCAAAACCTGCTGTCAAAACATCAAAACCATCAAAACCTGCTGTCAAAACATCAAAACCACCTGTCAAAATCATCAAAATCATCAAAACCATCAAAACCACCTGTCAAAATCATCAAAAACATCAAAACCTGCTGTCAAAACATCAAAACCATCAAAACCTGCTGTCAAAACATCAAAACCACCTGTCAAAATCATCAAAACCATCAAAACCACCTGTCAAAAACATCAAAACCTACTGTCATTATAACATGATTGATTATACCGGAAGTCCCGCCTATACAGGAAGTCCCGCCTTATACAGGAAGTCCCGCCTTATACAGGAAGTCCCGCCCCTATACCGGAAGTCCCGCCTACACCGGAAGTCCCACCCCTATACCGGAAGTCCCGCCTACACCGGAAGTCCCGCCCATATACCAGAAGCCCCCGCCCACCTGTCAATCAATCATTTTGACAGGTGGTGTAGTATACTTACTACTGAGGTCATTTGTGAATTAACTGTTACTGTTATTACACTTGTATACAAAAGGTTGTATTATGCTTGTTATAGATAGGGTGGCCATTTTTATAGGATTTCTATATTTCATAACATATCCAGGTTTTGGCTGTTGGCACTGTGCAGGTGTATCATGAGACATTCACGAGAGCCATAGAGAGCAGAGCAGACGGCTCCTTATGCTTTCAAATCGCTTTCGCACATACTTTGGCATCTTTTTTGATTGCTTCAAGTCAAATGAACGAACAAACACCTGCAAATATTTGCATCGCTTTGATCGTTCTCTGTCGATCTCAGCTTCTCACGCACAGCGCCATGATTGGTCGATTATGTACAATACCTGCATGTTATTGGTCAGAATACTTTGGATGTTTTAGGCAATATTAAAATCCTGGCCAGGACGTGTCCCGTATAAACGGCACATATGGCCTAGTTATAGAGTGTGTGTCCTCATGTGCATTGACAATAGACTCGGTGGCGATAGACAACCGCGGAGGTCGGTGATGCGGTTGTTACAGCGACCATCACAGCCTTAGCGGAGGTCACTGAGACTCCAGATGAGCTCCAGACCGGCTCCCGTCGTTTTCCAGCAGATCATTTTCCTCTCTTCACGGCGGGATTGAGCAGTGAATGGAAACGCTCGGTAATCGGAAACTGTGAGAGAGACTATAGCTCAGAATAACCAGGACACTTAAATTATACTTTGCAAGACTTGAGGTTTTTAAAAGGATCTTCAAATGTGTGGAATAGGTTTGAGAACTGCTGGGTCTCTGATAATAGAAGTCAGTTCCCAAGAGAAAAGCTGGTCACCGTGTTTTCTGAGAAGTGCTTGAGTTCAGTGAGCACATTAAGTCCTACACTTTCTCTGACGTGGTGTGTTTGGATGATCTGAAGGCTGTTTTCTGAATCTGGGTGGCACCTCTAGTGCACTGTTCAGGAAACTATATACAAACCCTGCAGTCAAAAGCGTCACATATGGTCAGACACTTGCATGTGTCATTATTTATTTTTACTGAAATCGGTTTGATCAAATTCAGAGGGTGTGATATGTGTTTTGTGCATCATTAGCACAGCTGTATCTGAGGAAGTGCATATCAATAGAGCTGCAACAACTAATCGATAAAATCGATTATTATCGATTACGGAAATCATCGACAACTATTCTCATTATCGATTAGTCGGGTCTGCCCACAGTGCACGTCCAGCTTTAGCCGGTTGCTCAAATTACAGCACTGAATAGCGTTTCTATGGACAAAATGCATCTAAAAATAGTGGAGGAAACCGAATGAGATGCCGCGGGAGAAGTACATGATCCAAGCTGCCCACAGCATGATAATTCTTTATTTTGAGCTTTAAGTTAATGCATTAGTGTAAAGGCTTGCCCTGTCAGGCGCTGTGACACATGCGTGTGCGTCCTCAAAACATATCCGTACATTGATTCCGCAAACATATCCATTGCACTGAATGATCTGTTGTTGAAAGTTAATTTAAGGTTTAAAAGTCAACATGCAGAGTGTGTATATTGTATGAGAGTATGAACTTTAAAGGGATAACAGCATGTAATTGTCTGAATATAAATATGAGATGCTCCATAACCGCCTTTTACAGGATAAAGAAATGACAGTAAAACATGACTGTGATAAAAGTTCCTGCAGAACATTCCTCTCACATCGTGTCTTTATTATCATTTAAATTTTTAAGAGTAATGTATGACGATTGTATGACAATTAAGTACGGCGAGAGAAAGCATTTGGAGATGTCCACTCTCTGTAGCTCTCGCGGTACTTTGATGACACACACGCACCGATCGGTCTAGCTGCGCTGCTTCAAGTCAAACACATCTAAGCAGTCTTCAGAGAAAGCATGTTGGCACGCTGCTATGTTGCCAAGTCCGCAGTTTGCCGCGGGTTGTTTTCGTGTCCGCGGGTCATTCATAACATGCAGAATTGACGCGCTACATGTAAACGATATCCGGGTTGCTGGGTTCTCCTGTAGTGGGCGGAGCTAATGCGCAAACGGCAATCTCATTGGCCGGTGCTCACCTATCATCGCCCCTGTTTTGATTTCAGCGAATCTGTTCGAGCGAATGCAGACGACCTGATTAATATTCATGAACCCAGCAGCTCAATAATCCTTAGTGCGTTTTATATGGTTATTAATAGTAGAATTCGTGGTAGTTTTGTCATGTTATCAGTATTATTTGTAGGTTTTTTTCCACCTTTTTTATAGGAACACTAAATGACAAACAATATCTTAATTATATCCACCACCAGTCCTTAGTTCAGACAACATGGCAAATATGCATTCATACACGGTTATACTAAAGTTCTATCATCATACAATGCTAAATTATCATACTATCATATTATAATGATAGTATGATAGAAATAGTTTGACTGAAATAATCAATTGAATTTGATAGGTGTCTCTCACATTGTCCCACAGAAACATTAAAATATTGTAGATTAGTGTAATGTTTTATAATAATAATTTATTCTATTTGGTGACCATTTAATTTAATTTAACATATTTAATATTGGGACATCCAAGTTATTTGACATATTTTAACTTTTTTTTTTTTTTTTTGTAACAATAGTTACTTTCCCTGTTTAATTAGTTTCTTTTATAACGATGTACCTCGGTTAGTATTTGTGAGAAGTAACTAGTAATATAACTAATTACCTTTTTAAAGTAACGTGCCCAAAACTGCATACTATACAATGATTTATTGTATGTCTTTGATTAATAATGAATATGAAGAGCTTTAAAAAAAAACAAATCGCATATTAAATCGTTTTGCCCAATAAATGACAACAACATTTTATGATTTATTTATTTTTTTGACAGATTCCTAAAATATTTGTTTTCTCTTTATGACAGGTGGTCTAATAAATTAAGCACTGTATGTTTTCATAGCATTCAGTTTGTTTGAAGGACATTGAGCAAAATGTGGAATAGTTAGTTTTTTGTCAATAAAATAAAATAATTTTATTTAATCCGATTAATTGATTAATCGAAATAATAATCGACCAACTAATCGATTATCAAAATAATCGTTAGTTGCAGCCCTACATATCAATGTTTTCATTTAATGCAGATCAAAGTTTATTGTAGCTATGCGAGCGTTATCAAACATGATGTTTTAGATGAAGTGCTGTTTAAGACAATATTGGCTGTGACTAGATGGCAAGTAATGCATTCTTCTCTGCTCCTCAAATACATAAAACATTAGCCTTCATAGAGCAAGTGTTTCTAGAGTAAACAAAACGCTGTACTTGCTCAACAAACCAGTTCTTTATTTACCCTTTACTTCTCCAAACCGTGTGCAGTACTTCATTCAGGGTGGAGCCGTGAGCTTTTGCTGACACTGGAGTCACTAGCTCTTTTTAATAGTTTCCATTGGTTAAGTATGTGTGAAATCCACAGACCGGGGTGAAGCAATGACATTATCGACAGTTGACAATAACAAAAGTCACAATATGGAGATACAAATTTTCTCTCTGACAATGCCTGATTATTACTTGTCAAATTAATAGGGATGTCCTGAGCTGATCGGGCCGATAAAAAAAAAAAACTGATCTAGGGCCCTATGAAGTCGATTTAATTTTTCCCCCCCAAAATTCAGTTTTCAATTTTCAAAATTCCATTTTTCTGGATTAATTTTATATAATTTTTTTGTTTCTGGACTCCTTATAAATGTGTAAATTAAATTGTATTAAGAAAGCATGTCTAATTACAATCATGGAACTTATACAGTTTCACATTAATTTATTAATAGTTTTAACACATTACACGTTAAGGGCCCTATGAATCTTTTTTTTCTCGCCATATGTTTTGTTACCAAATTCTCTGTTTTAGCATGTCTAATAATTTGAATGCATAAAAACTAGGGATGCATTGATCCGATACTTTGGATCGGTATCGGCTCCGATCCGGTCATTTTCTGCGGATCGGGTATCGGTGAGACAGATCAGAATCCGATGTGTTGTGCGTATACTATTCTGTGTTGATCAACACAGAGAAGTATAGAAATTCTAAGTTACATTGATAAAAAAAAAAAAACACAACCTGAGCTGGTATCGGATAATCGAGCATTTTAGGTTCCAATGTTGCATGTATGCAGAAGTGATATTGTGTTGCAGTGCAATGTTCAGCGGTGCTGTTGTATTCCTGCAGGACTCTTGTTTTGTGCTCTACAGAGTGATGTGAGTGAATGGCATCATGAAGGAGCTGACGGTAGTGGTGTGCGATATTGAAAGAAAATGATATCTCGATATTTTGGGGGATTTTTTCGATAACAATGATGACACGATATTTTGCAGAGTGTGTTATTGTGCTGATATCGGAATACTGTGGACAGCTGCAGTTTATGATATTCTTCATATGCTGTGTGCTCAATTCACATCAGTGATTAATTAACTTTTTAAGTTAATTATGTTTAAATACATTTTTACCTCTAATAAAGCTATTCTTTTCTAAAAGTGTACATATTTTGAGTCAAATTGTTACGTGTAATCAGTCAATTAGGATAATGCACATTTAGGCTGTTACTAAACATATGAAACCAGTATCATCAAAATTAATCTCTGCAGAAGTTGCATCTGAAGGTGTTTAGATATATTCACACACTGTTTAATGCAGCTCATAGGGACATGGAGTGCTTTAACCAGTTACAAATGCATCATTTGATGTTTTAAACATAAAACATTGAATACTGATATTTAAAATTATTTTAAAAATGAAAATAGACTTTAAAAGTGAAATTAAGCTGCCACCAGGTGGCAGCACGTCACTGTTAGCAAGTGAGTCATTGCGATTGAACCGAATCATTTAAACGGTTCATTGATTCATTCAGGAACGAATCACTGTCATGTTGCTCAGAGATGCAAAACATCGCTGTAGCTGTTTGGAATTATTTTTTTGTCGGCGAAATGCAGCAAAAACAGGCAATATGGTGTCTAAAATGTAAGTCTCTTAATATTAACTTATTGTTTATTGAACTGTTGTATAAAATCAATATCACATTTGTAATCGTGCTTATTTTTGAAGAAAAAACTACACTCACAATCATATGAAACGTAAATATATACATTTCCTGACCCATATCTTGAATTTTGCGATCACTCTTAATGCATTTTAATCGACTGAATCATGCAGTGAAAGACCACAATATAAATGTGCGTGTGCACTGTTTAACCCCTTCATCACCACGCAGACTAATGTATGCGTGCATTCCGTAACGTAGCTGTTTTGTTGGGTTTTTGCAAAATACTCGATATTGTATCGTTAAAACAACAATTACGATATTATCGCAGACGATATATATCGCACACCCCTAGCTGACGGCTGGTCAGTGATATTTACAGCGTGAATCTGGTGGAATCAGCAGATCGCTGTATTGTTAGCACGCTCGTCCCATACCTCAGCTAGCTGATATGGGATTTGGCAGCCTGTTGGACTCAATTAAAGTGGCTCAGTGGAAAGCATCCTGAACGTCTTCCAGCGCTGTTAATTGGTCACTTTGAAAGCTATCAGTGTGTACATGCAGTCGAGTGCTGATAAGAGCAAGGCAAATATTGACTGCTGATATCCCGTATCGCCGCTGCGCTGATAAGAGCCGCTTGTGTTTGATAATCATGTGTTCAGGGCCCCATGAAGCTTGTTTGTTTGTGTTGTAATCTGCTGAATGTGTCCCGTGCCACATCTTGAGATCTTGAACCTGCTTCCAGACAGCCTGGATTAGACCAGTATTACAGCCAGGCCGCTGTTATAACTCCCTTGTCAATAGAAAAATGCATGAGTGACTTTTGCAAACCCCTTGATTCAGGTTTAAATGGATGACGGGCATCTTTGCACACTAGTGTCAATTTTATCTTTTAACATTTAAAAAAAGTCACACAATGCAAACAGCAATCATTTAAGAAGATTGACATTTAACCCAATTATTTTATTCAAATTAACTAATTAAATCAGCATATAATGACTGACGGACAGATGAAGTTGTCATACAAAGAGCAGCACACTGTTGATCCCAAGAACATTTAATAAATGACAAATTATTTTGGGAGCAACATTTTGACTTATGCATTGTTTGTTATTTGTTTGATCAGCTGAGTTACATTATTTGTTTGGATATGCATGATTTCAATATTTATTATTTGAAAATCATTAAAAGCAGTCACCAGTTAAATGTTCTTTAGCACTTAATGAATTATTAAATATTCTTCAGGGCTCTAGAGTGCGACCTAATTTCTCAAGGGTGCGACTAAAAAAAAACTTTGGTCGCACTGGTGCGTCCAGCCATTCGAGAAAACAAAACAAAAGTCTCCGCGACTCAGAAAGTCTCTCTGCTGTTCGACAACAGACACGTTAGTCTCATATCATGGTCTAAACCAATCAGAGATAGTGAAGGGCGGACCCCCCCCTCTGATTGGCCGTGGTCCAGATATTCCTGTATGTGTGTGTGTGTGTGCGTTTGAAGATGCGTGTGCTGCTGCTGTCAGACAGAGAGAGAGGTGAGTAGTAGAGATGCACGCAGCTCTTTCTCTGAATCTTCTCTGTTCAGTGAGCGTCTGACAGTCCCTCCAGGATTCTGCGATCGCTGAATTTATCGCAAAATCAAGCAAACTCCGCTATTTTCCAAATTGCCGCAGATTTTGCGCTTAGACGCGTCTTGTGACGTCATCGCAATGCGCATTCAGTCAAAGAAAGGTTGTTTCTCAGTTCCAAAAATGGAATGAACAGCTTTGCGTTCTCTTCATGCCCGATTTACAAGAGCTACATCGGACAAACGAACCGAAAGCGGAACAAATCCACGCTACTCGTTTGGGCTACAGACCGTTTATCTGCGCGGACCGGAGCCGCGGGCTGCTCTCGATCACGCGACACCGTTATACACAGCGCTTGGAGATACAGTGAATAAAGTAGAATCAATAACATCTCTGTCAAATCTTGTGAGAAGCATTTAAATTCGGCACAGAATTATGTTAAACTACAGACATCAGAACAAACGCCACTGATGTGGAAACCAGGAGAAAAATTGTTCAATAAACACATCACCACCATTCACCATGGATTTAATATAACTAACGTTACAGGAACAACTTGTGGCAGAAATGGTCTAATGTCTTAAACTGTTTTTAAATGCTTCACACAACTTTTCCCAGCACTTCAAAGCTTTAAGTATTACCGAATTGTAAAGTTATTTTTAATGTGATGACATTATTTGTTCATCCTTCATAGGTTGCCCCATTTATAAAACTAAAAGTTTCATAATGTAGGAAAGCAAACACTTATTTAAAAATAAAAAATACATTAAATTACCACTATTAGATGGCTGCAGAGAAGTACTTTTAGGCTTATCAGCCATTTCCACTCGATAAATATATATATATATATATATATATATATATATATATACATATTATTTATTAAATTATATTTAGACATTATGAATGACATTGATAAAAGTTCATTTTGAACTGCATCTCAACTCCCCAGACAGCACAAGTATATCTGTAAGACGTCTGCTAAAGATCTGGAAAACATCTGCTGTGTAATCTGATAAATGTCTCAGAAGCAGTTTTACATGCATTTAATAAATCTCTATTTGATATTTACATCTACTGGAAACATATTAGAGACGTATTGCAGATGAGCAAACACTCTTAAAAATACCTCTTGAATATGTAAATGTAGACATCTCTGAGATGTACATGTGTGATTAGGGTGAGTGCTTTACTGTCAGGTGCTGGTTCTGTAGGACTTAAAGGCACTGGTGCTGGTGTCCTTAAATGCTAGTCTGGAGCCCTACAATGGTTCTCGAAGTTAGAAAAGTCATAACAATATTAGAAGAATGTTGTCTGTGGTATATTTTGAAGGATTTTTTAATAGGTTTAAGGGGAGAGTTTGAGAAGCACTGCACTAGAGCATCCCTTCGTTCAGACACAGTGGAAGATCTGATATGAATCAGTGTAGAGGGGTCAAGTCTGGAAGATGTTGATGCTAGAGAGAGTGTGGTCAGCTGGTTTAGCCGAGGAAAAACTACAGGAGTTGGCCACCCGAGGGGCATGTGACTGCAATGGAGGATAGTCCATAATACATTGAGCCATGAGATGTTCAGTTTGACAGCCTTAAAACACTTAATTTAGATGTTCTTTTTATTTAATTTATCTTGAGATGTTTTTAAGTTTAAATATTAGCTCAGTAAAGCACTTTAAGCACCAACACTTTTTCAGTAAGTTACCTTTCTTGTAGAATTGTGCTTCAAATAAAGAACGTTATGTTGACCTGATTGTTAGTTAATCGTTTACTAGTAAATATTTCCTTTATGAAAATTTGGGTGCACCTAACTTTTGTGCCGGTGCACCTAAGAAAAAAAGTTAGGCGCACCAGTGCACCCAGTGCAAAAAGTTAGTCTAGAGCCCTGTTCTTGTGAGCAACAGTTTTTTTTTAATGCATGATTTGAATTTCTCAAATGTAACATTTGCAGAAATCCTCTAAAGTGTCTTAAACTGCTCACATCACACATTTTGTATTATTCCCCCCCCCCCCCTAAAATCCAACTACAATGTTAGTGAAGTTGTTTCATTAGTCATAATTATTATTTTCCACCCTCGCTATGAACCGTAGGCCAGAAACACACTTGAGACGAGTGTGTGAATGCAGCATGGAAACTAACCTCAGGACTCGAGGTGTGTGTCTCAAGACGTGGCTGAGAGGAAGCTTGAGTTCTGATAATATAATGAACTCTGAACTCGGGTTTGACCCTCGTGAGCTTTGAACAGGAAGCATGTCCCTCTGATTTGTGATGCTTCATCTAACAGCTCTGTCTGTGTGTGTGTGTGGGGGTGTGTGTGTGGGTCTATGTGTGTGTGTGTCTGTCTGTGTGTGTGTCTGTCTGTGTGTGTCTGTCTCTGTGTGTGTGTCTGTCTCTGTGTGTGTCTGTCTCTGTGTGTGTGTGTGTGTGTGTGTCTGTGTGTGTTTGTCTGTGTGTGTGTCTGTGTCTGTGTGACTGTG
The DNA here is from genome assembly GCA_003573665.1 of Oxygymnocypris stewartii. NCBI lineage: Eukaryota > Metazoa > Chordata > Actinopteri > Cypriniformes > Cyprinidae > Oxygymnocypris > Oxygymnocypris stewartii. Next base: position 366,065 of record QVTF01022328.1, read on the forward strand.
TCTGTGTGTGTGTTCTCTCTGCAGATCGGTTTGATGACGGTGACGCTCTTCCCCATCCGGCTCTTCATAGCGGCGTTCATGATGCTGCTGGCCTGGCCGTTTGCCTTCATCGCTTCGGTGGGCCGCTCCGAGACGACGGTGGAGCCGCAGTTCTTATGGAGAAAGTAAAGAGCTTTGTGTATTTCTATTTTGCTGTAGTGCTTGTAGTTTGTCTGTGCTGAGATGAATTTGACTTCAGATCCTCTATTTGGTAAATCAGGAAGTTTCTGAGAGAAGTGAAGGGAGCGGAGCAGCTTCTGTTTCTGTAATAGAAGAGCGCTTCAGATGAGTTCTGCTTTAAACTCACACCATCAGTGTCAGCATCAGCAAACACGTTAATGTTCTCGCGTCAGTATTTCAGTGACACACGTCTGCTTACGTATTCGTGTTACACTATGGATCAAAAGTTTGGGGTCAGTGAGACTTCTGCTCTCCGAAGCTGATCAAACATGCAGTAAAATTGTGAAATATTATTGCAGTTTATACACATATTTTCTATGTGAGTATGTGTTAAACTGTAATTTATTCCTGAGATGCGATGCTGTATTTTCAGTATCATTACTCTAGTCTTCAGTGTCACATGATGTTCAGAAATCATAATAATATGCTGATTTGCTGATAGGGTTGGGAATCTAAAATAAATTTCAGAATTGGATACTTGTTGTAAAATTAAAATACAAATTTGTATTCGTCTGTGAGGACCTGGCAGGACCTTTCTCGTTAATCTAAGCGCTCTAAAGTTTGGCTACACTTGCGATTAAAAGCCAAAAAGCTAGGTATAATATTTGTGGTAAGCTAAACATGTCACCACCAACATGATAAAGCACTTTAATTTAACAGATTGTTAAACATCAAGATTCAAACACCAACGTGAGCAACACCGAATCATTATTTCTGTTTAACAAACATTCAGATAATCTTTTCAGTTTATATGAACTCTGATATGTACAGTAGCGATCAAAATAGAGTAAATAGCCTTTTGAAAGTAACATATGGATACAGTAATTTCATACACTTCAAACCTGAGGTGGAAATACAATTTTTAAGTACATTAATGTCTTTGTTGGCACAGTTTGGAAGTGCCTTGTTCTCTTCTAAAGAAGGGGTGCCAGTACTTTTGTCCATATAATGAATGCACAAGTCATTAGTGTTTGGTGATGAGTTTGTGGCTCATTTAAAGTCACACCAGACGTGTTCAGCTGCTTTCTGCAGACCAGTCAAGTTCTTCCACACTGACTGAATCATCATTTCTCTTTGATCCTTGTCTTATACACAGAGACACTGTCATGTTTAGAAAAGGGTTCTGTCCAAACTGTTGCTATACAATTAGATTCCCTACAATATCATTATATGCTTAAACATTAAGATTTGTACTCATGGAAATTACTAAAGTAGTCAAACCTTTCATTAGAACTAATGTCAATATTATTACCGATACTTTTGGCAATGTATGTGTATATATATATATATATATATATATATATGTATGTATATGTGTGTATATATATATATATATGCCTAAACAATACATATTTTTTCACTTAAATAATAATTTAAGAAAATTAAAGAAAAAACTGTGCAACAAGTAGCCTTTGCACGGCTGTAATGGAGATAATACAAATATCTGAAGACTGTTAAAATTAACATATGACATGAACATATGAAAACATGATTAGTTGTTAGATTATGATGCAGTAATGTTAAAAAAGACTAGCTGCCTGAGGTGAAGCTGACTGTATGCCAATAAACTGAAACCCGTTCTATGCCACTTCCTATGATATTAATCAGATAACTCTGATACATAGCATCGACGTAACATTACAACTTGTATCTGCACAAAAGGATGCATATGCAAGTGAATCTTAAGTTACGTGAGATAGTTGCAAGATAGAGAGAGAGAGAGGATATTCTAGACTTCTTGTTTTCAAGAAAAAAAAAAAAAGTCAACATTTTGAATTGAGTTTTTGCTTGAAGCAAGAAAAATTATCTGCCAATGGGGTAATCAAAATAATGAAGTTTTCTGTTTGAAATAATATTATTTAGCAGATTATTTGTCTTGCTTCAAGCTAAAACTCAATTCAAAATGTTGACTTTTTAATTTGTCCTGAAAGCAAGACAGTAATTAGTACGATAAATGTCACTGTTTCCGGACCGAGCTGAAGTGTTCTTGTGCGCTGGCTCTTCTGTAGGCTGGTGGACGTGGTGCTCCGGACCATCATGAGGGTCATGTGGTTTGCCGGCGGTTTCCATTGGATCAGCGTTAAGGGCAGACAGGCTCTACCCGCCGAAGCGTCCATCCTCACCCTCGGCCCGCACTCGTCCTACTTCGACGCCATTCCTGTGACCATGACCATGGCGTCGATCGTGATGAAAGCGGAGAGCAAAGACATCCCGGTGTGGGGCAGTAAGTCTTCGTTCTCTTCTGCTGCTGCTGCTTAAAAAAATAAATGTGTGTGTGTGTATATATATATATATATAGATATATATATTAGGGGTGGGCCGTTATCGGCGTTAACGTGCTGCGTTAACGTGAGACTCTTATCGGGCGATAAAAAAAATATCGCCGTTAATCTATTCTCAAAGTTGGGTTGGGAGCTGGGTCTATACTACGCAAGCTATGATGACTTTCACCCTGATATTTTAGCGCGGATGTATACCTAGCCGAATTGCACTGTAGGGGGCGAGAACGAGTCTTCGAACTAGAGGCTCGCAGTCCGTGATGGACAGATTGTTAACGGCTGGTCTATGTGGTAATACACTCGGGCAGGACATCCAAACGCTCACCTATCATTCATCAACCTCAAATATGGCTTTTCATCTGAAAGATGTATGTAGTAGCAACTTTACATGGCCGCTCAATATGATGTTAACCTAGAGAAATGTGCGCTATTGAAGTGTTTGTGTGGAAGCGCGTTTGCTGCAGGACAGGCTCCGGTGCGCTCACTTGCTCTTAAAATCTCCGTCATTCTTGGTCATACAGATAAAAGTAGCCTAATACATCTTTCGAATCTGTAAAGACTCTATGTTTATTTGTGTGCACTCAGAATAACAACGAAACGTTGCGCTTTTAAGCAAACAGGATGCGCTTTAGGTCTCATGTGAACTTGAGCGAGAAACTTCGAAACTCCGTCTTTGGAAAATATATCTATAGAGATTGAAATGTCTAAAAAATTAAAATAGAAGACGTGTGTGTTAGCATGGATGATTTACATGCAATTTAATCTGTGCAACACTGTGCATAAGATGGCTTTCAGTTCAATATAATAACAAAAAACGACATTTTGGGTTTTTATTCAACTAATAAGGTGGGCACGCTGTGATCTGTACTATATTTTTACTGTAATTGACAGTTATCGGCAAAAAAAAAAAAACAACAACAACACGGGAGTGGGAGGGAATGGGAGTCATTCTTCCGGGAGTGGAACGGGATTTTCCCCCAGTTTTTTCGTGGGATTGGGACGGGAAGAGATTAAAGTTTGTGATGCATTTTGGAAACAGGAGATGAGCCCCTGGTCTAATGCGCTACCTGGCTTGAGAAACCCGTTCTCAAAGACTTACTTTTAGTCATTATTTGGGTAGCACACATATTCTGAATGCCTTCGGCAGAATTCAAATGAGCCATTTTAATCTAGATTAAAAAAATTAATCTATGCCCTAGGGCTGGGCGATATGGCTGAAAACTGTATCACGATATCAGTGTTTCATATCGGTCGATATCGATAATTATTGATATTTTTTATGACCCATTTAAAATAAGGACCAGGAGAAAAAATATATTACATTTAAACATTTTTATTTTAAACTTAACCTTCCTCTGATCATAATCCCCTCAGTTATTAAGACAGAAATGTCAATAACCATGGAAAACTCAAATAATTAAAATGTGAACATAAGTCTAAAGTCACAATGAACACTTAACAATTATCTCTTAACATTTGTTGTTGGTTGAATACGGCAGTGCTCCAAAGGGTGAGCGCGGCTAAGGTGGTAACGTTACATCAAGTTCGTGGTATTACCAGTCTTGGCGGGGACGACGGTCTTGCATAATTTGCAGACGACATTGGTCTGACTACGGTCAGACTTATAATATCCAAAAAACTGCCATTCTGGCGAGCTGACTTTTCCTCTTTTATTTACAATTTCCTCGCTCGCTGCGGCACTCATTTTCTGCTTATGAAAAGGCATCCAGCAGACCAGCACGAGACAACGATATGGCGCAACCGAACATAATACTGTTACATGATTGGCTGTTAGCATGTCACTCCCTACGTTGCTAGGTTACCAGAGAGTGAGTGCCTTTGTTAATGCAACCAAACTTGCATCGCAACCTCTGTTTTCTTCCGACGAAGAATAAAAATATATCGAACGTTTTATCGAAGACATTTTTTATTGATATCGATCACGTGTCTATCGCGATACATATCGTTATCGTTTTATCGCCCAGCCCTACTATGCCCACCACTAATATATATATTTGTGACCCTGGAGCACAGAAGCCGTCATAAGCAGCACAGGTATATTTGTAGCAATAGCCCCAAAAACATTGCATGGGTCAAAATTATCTTTTATGCCAAAATTAATTAGGATAATAAATAAAGATCATGTTCCATGAAGATATTTTGTACATTTCCTACCGTAAATATATCAAAACTTAATTTTTGATTAGTAATATGCATTGCCCAGAACTTCATTTAAACAACTTTAAAGATGATTTTCTCCATATTTAGATTTGTTTTGCACCCTCAGATTCCAGATTATCAAGTATTGTCCAATCATAAAAAAACATTCATCAATGGAAATATATTCATTCAGCTTTCAGATGATGCATACATCTCAATTTTGAAAAATGTACCCTTATTTCTGGTTTTGTGGTCCAGGAAAACACGCGCACACACACACGCACGCACACACACATAGACATACACACACACACACACACACACACACATACACACTCGCTCTGTCACACACACACACACACACACACACACACACACACACACACACACACACACACACACATACACACACACACACACATAAAACAGACAGAATAAGACTGAATCCAGATGAACTGAGTCAACGTTTCCAAGATGCTTCAAGAAAGCAAAAGCTGTAAAATGAGGATACTGTCAAAAATAGTCATAAATAGATTTTCTTGATCAATTAACTTATATTAACTGATTGAGCATCTTTGTGTTTAAAGCAGAGTTTTCCTCGGTGCACTTGAGCAGAGTTTCTCAGGAGCTTTGCAGTAGGTTTCTCGAAGTGTCAGTTCCTCTGGATTTAGTCTAAGTTTATGTTTCTTCATCTCATTCCAGATACTCTGAGTACAGGGTTAGTGTTTATTAGTCTGACTGACAAGCAGCAGCTGCACGAGGTCACACCTGTGTCTGTCTGTCTCTCAGCTCTCATCAAGTACATCCGGCCCGTGTTCGTGTCGCGCTCGGATCAGGACTCCAGGCGGAAGACGGTGGAGGAGATCAAGAGAAGAGCTCGTTCGGGAGGAGAGTGGCCACAGGTACGTGGATGGCACACTTTCAGAGATCTGCTCACTTCACACGTCGCCTAATATTCATATTTATAATATCACCTTTTTTGTATCTTAGAAATGCACATTTGATAGTAGCTTGAGTTAGGGTGCAGAGATGCATTTTTGTTTTATCAAAATCAGTCACAATTGCAGCAACCTCAATTTTATATAGTAAAAATTATTCTTACCAGTGTTTTTGTTTTATTAAGCATTGGTCCCCTATAGTAGCATACATTTAAATCATGATAAACAGTTAAAACCATGCATATAGCACCTCGATACCATAACTATTTGGTTTTTAGATGGCCTATTTGTATGAAAAACAGTCTAAAAACATTCAGTATAAATGCACACGTGCTATATATAGCTGCCTTAACCACACATACTTACTATAATTATATACCATTACTCCTGTAATAAAACTCAATGTGAATAACCCACATTTCTGCCACAATACCATGGTGCAGTGAGTGTTACTACAGTAAAACCATGGTAAATAATGGAGATGTGTAGTTTGAAAAGCCTGGTTGCACACAGTGTTTCTCCTGTTCGGCTTGTGTTCAAGCGTTACACGCTGACTGGATCTGGTTTTACAACTTGGACATTTTTATTGCAATTCTGAGTCTGTATCTAACAATTCAGACTTTGTTTTGTGCACTTCTGATTTTTGGTTTCTGCCTCAAAATGAAAAAAGGTAATGTGGCTTTATCTCACTTAATCAGCTTTTTTTCCTCAGATTTGTGAGTTTATGTGAGTTGATGTATCGCAATTCTGAAAAAAAGTCTTAATTGTGAGATAAACAGTTACAATTACTTGTATTTATTATTTTATATCTCATCGTTGAAATAGGCTTCCGTGTGCATGATTGGGACTTTGTGAGTTTGTAGTTCTCTTTAAATCAGTTCCTCATATGCAAGGCGTTACAGTGAGTCTTATGTCATCATGTCGCTGTGCTTTATTTCCAGATTTGACTCACTGTTGGTTTGGTGAATTTATTCATGATTGTGAACTGATCAGAAAATCTGTGTTTTCCAGATAATGATCTTTCCAGAAGGGACATGCACCAATAGAACCTGCCTGATCACATTCAAACCAGGTGTGTGCGTGTGCGTGTGTTGTGTGTGTGTGTGTGTGTGCTCTTGCTGCCTAATGACTAACCCTACATTCAAAAGCAACTGATGTTGATGTTTGTGTGTGATTCAGGAGCGTTCATTCCTGCGGTTCCTGTTCAGCCTGTCGTGATCCGCTACCCAAACAAACTGGTGAGACATCTGACTTTATACAGTATTACACACAGAACTGAAAGATTGTTCTTGATCTAATAAGATCAGACTGAAACAAATGAAACAAAGTAAGGACAGGAAACAAAGCAAGGACAGTAAGGCTTATGAAACAAAGTAAGGACAGGACAAAGTAATGTATGTTTCTTTAAAAGGATGTGCACATTTTTACGCCCCCTGTTGGTGTGGCGGTCTAGGGGAAAAGGGCACATAAAGGCCGCTCAGACAAAAAAAAACTATAGTTTACACAAAAAAATTGTGTAACGTCTTCGGCGTCACACGCCCTAACTAACCCACACTGTCCTAAAACGAAATATACATAAAGTGGCACACGCTTCTGACCTAGTTTGTTTAACAAAGGCAAACATGCGTGTTATGTCACATGACGTACTTTCCTCACTCTTCTCTCTGGGAAGGTGTAACACAAATCAGGGAAGATGTCCACTGACTAAACAACATTTAGAAGCGAACCACACACACAATCGAAGAGCAGCATACAGAGAGACTAACAACAGCAAAAATGAGCAGAGGCGAAGCAAGCCCCAACTCCTCCGCCTCTCTCTCGAGGCATGAGCATGAACGTCTTAAATATCGAGCCGTCATTCGTGATTGGATGTCACAGGTACACAGATTCTGACTGACAACCCAGCCAGCCAATGACAGAACCTAAAGAAGAAAGACAGCAGCGAATAGAGACAAAAAAAGGAGAAACCTACCAATTAATGAAAGGGGGGGGGGGGGGCACAGAACGCTGTCACTTGACACCCGCACCCTTAAAATCAAACATTTAATGTTTGTACATAGAAGAAAGAAAAACTCTACCTCACTTGTTAGACCCTAGAAAGTGCATCGGCCACCACATTATCAGTCCCTTGATTATGCCGGATCTCGTAATTGTAATTCAAAGCCCAACGCATGAGGCGTTGTTTGTGGTTGTACATGTGACACAAGAAGGTGAGAGGATTGTGGTATACACTCCCACTTGATAGGGGGTAGATCCAACATAGACCTCAAAATGCTGCTAAAACCGCAGTAGAGCTAAAGCCTCCTTCTCAATTGTAGAGTAGTTCAATTGGTGCTTATTGAATTTCTTGGAGAAGAAACAAATGGGATGGTCAATACCTTCTTTGTCTTCTTGTAAGAGCACTGCTCCTGCTCCTACAGCACTAGCGTCCACCTCTAACTTAAAAGGTGCAGATAATGTAGGTGCAGATAACACAGGTGAGCTACACAATAGATGTTTAATGGCTTCAAAAGCATGTTGACTTTCATCAGACCAAATAAACTCTCTTGCAGGACTAAGCAAATCAGTCAAGGGTTTAGCTACGGAGGGAATATTCTTACAGAAACTCCTGTTGTATCCAGCCATCCTTAAAAATATGCGCAACTCACTCCTAGTGGTGGGTGCGGGGAACTTTTTGATAGCCGACACTTTTGATTCAACAGACCTTTTCCAACCGCCTTCCCTAAATACGTTACAGTAGCCTTACAGAACTCACATTAAGCTAAATTGAGAGTCAACGAAGCAAAGGCAAGGCATTGAAACACAGTAGCTAGTGTAGACATGTGCTCCGACCAGGTGGAAGAATAAACTATTAGATCATCCAGATACTACGATTTGGAACACTTTCCAGCACCGTATTAACTAACCTTTGGAAGGTAGACGGCACGTTTCGCAGGCCAAATACCATAACCCCGGTACTGTAAGAACGAATCTGGTGTTACGAAGGAAAGCGTGCAGATAATGCCGATCCCAAAATTGGTAATAATGCATGTACCTGATCACCGACGGAAAAAGACCGTGGCACGGTTGCTTTGACATAACGTTGCTTCATGCTAAACTGTGTTCTAGAGAGCTCATTTATCTGCAAGCTCTCTGCACACGAACACGGAAACAAGTGACATAATCAAGAACATTCCCAGTAGGACGAGCGTTTGTTCTTGGTATGCTTTCAACGGCCCTCGTACCGAATGTCCACACACAAGTTCAGCTTGACTGAAACCTAGAGACTCCTGAGTGGTCTCACAAACAGCAAAAAGAACAAACGGTACCCCCTCGTCCCATTCATTACCCGACTCCCAGCAATACTTCTTCAGCGTCGATTTCAGCGTTTGATGAATATGCTCCAATGCGCCTTGACTTTCAGGGTGGTATGCACTGGAAGTGCGATGACCTATTCCTAATGTTTGTAATGTTTTCTTAAACACCTTAGACATGAAATCAGTGCCTTGATCTGACTGGACTATCTAAGGTCATCCAAAAATGGAGAAAAACTTAACCAATGCCTTCATTACTGCCTAAGAGTTAATTGCTCTTAAAGGAAAGGCTTCTGGATAACGGGTTGCCATGCACAGTAAGTAGAAACTGATTCCCAGTCTTAGTTTTAGGCAGTGGCCCAATGCAATTCACAACTTCATGTTCAAAGGGCTCACCAAGCACAGGAATTGGAATTAATAGCGCAGGTGGAATAACCTGATTCGGTTTACCTACAACTTGACAGGTGTGGCATGAGCGACAGTAGGCCACAACATCAGTCTTCAACCTGGACCAAAAACAAATGTTGCAACACATGGTTGTAAGTCTTAGTCACACCTAAATGCCCTGCCATTACATGTCCATGAGCGAGTGATAGTACATGTGAACGATATTCAGCAGGCACACCTATCTGGCAAACATCGTTCAGCATTCATCATCGGCTACTCAAGGTTTCTGTTTTCACATCAACAAACCATCTGCAATAAAGTAGACCGCATCTCCTTTTGCATTAGACACCGCATTTAAAGCACTCCGTCAGAGTCACATTATTCTGTTGAGCTTTAAGCAAACATTCTTGATTAACAGGCTGATGTGACATAAGAGAATGACATTCACTAACCTGTTCCTGTTCGGACTCCTTACACACGTGCACTTCAACACCAATAGTTTAATCTCTGGCTCTGACAACCTTATCTGCACGCATGAAAGTGTCATCTAGTGTAAACTCTATCCCATCTTCTTCGTCTGAGCACGAGTGAGCACACAAGCTGGGAAAACTTCTGAGTCAACTCATCTGGAACAGAAGTAATCACAGGTTTATCCAGCACTTCTAAAACTGGCAACACACGACCCCCAGCCAAGTCGTTGCCGAGATTAAACTCAATACCCGGGACTGGTAACGTAGGTCGCACACCTACATCCACAAAGCCAGCAACAAGCTCAGTTTGCAAGTACGCACGATGCAACTGGACTTTTAACACTTCCATACTGATACCTTGCACAAGGATACTGGAATCCAGACACCACCTCTCTTAGAAAGGTAATACATTACCCCGTATGAATGAGCAGGCAGCACTCGTGTCCCTCAACACTCGCACTGCAACTCTGCCCTTTGGTTGGTCACTGAAAAACACAAAGCCTTCCAACAAAAATGGTTCATACACTGAAGGCGTTTTAATCAAACCCACTGGCTGTGTTTTAACAGTAGAGTTGTGTTTTCTCTTTAACACCATACAATCAGCGATGACATGACCTGTTTTATGGCAGTAAAAACACTCGCGTCTTTCCCTAGGCTGCTCTACTTTATTTTCGGATGAAACCGTACACAATGGAGCACCTGCAGAACTATTCTTATCACCACGCACGAGACCTAACACATTTTTATGCGTCACCCATTTTTATTAACCACACACACAAACACAGAGACTAACAGCAGCAAAAATGAGCACAGGCGAAGCAAGCCCCAACTCCGCCTCTCTCTCGAGGCATGAGCATGAACATCTTAAATATCGAGCTGTCATTTGTGATTGGATGTCACAGGTACACAGATTCTGACTGACAACCCAGCCAGCCAATGAGTCTATGTTCTGCTAGTCACTCCACGGAAGAGAGGGGCGGGGTCGGCAGAGCTCATTAACATATAAAGCAACATGGACTAGAACAGCGTCCTGAAAACAGTTGATTTTGACAGGGTAAAGATGTTTTTTTAAACCACCATTGAGAAATTTTAACCAAAGTATGTTATAGACTTTTCATTAAGGCTAGGGATGCACGATATTTATCAGACAGATAAGTTATCGACCGATATGGGTGAAAATGATGTCACTTTTATTGCTCCGATAAATTAAATCCGATATCCAGATCCGATAAAGTACATTTGCTGGTAAATCAATCAATCTGATTTATCTGAGATTCATCCGCTTTCCGAGTGCAAGCTTTAAACTACAGCAACTCTCAGCATGTGTAGTGCTCATTAGGTCATCGTTTGTCATTGTCTTCGCCGGTCTGGAAGTGTTTCTCGGTGGTAGAGGAGGACAATGCCATTACTATTGATATTTGCAATGCATGTTCAGCAAGGACTCCGAGAGGAGGGAAAAAGGCGTCATGTTTAAACACAACACATTTTATATCTCACTTGAAAGGTCATCATCGCGACGAAGCTGTATTAAGGGACTATAAGCACCCCCCACTGTTGGAACGGTAACAGCATTCCAGCATCATATTGTGCGTTCACGACTTCAGCTGCTACTTCGTGGTGCTCTGTAACCGTCTACTACGGGAGAACAGCTGCTTTGCCGTAGTCGTTACAACGTGATCGCTTATTTAATTAAATCAGTATACTATTCTACCATTAGTCTTTCATTTAATCTGAGTTGATTATGTTTTAAACTTAAGCTAATTGTAACGATTGTTTCGTTTGTACAAATATATGTCTGCTGTTAGCAATGGCATCTCAGGTAGCACTAAGACTAAAGATATGTGAAGAGAACAATGTAATTATTGCCTAAACATCCTCCTCATAATCCATCATTTGTATTTAAATAAATGTCTTGTTTACAGTTGCTTAATTATTTTCTCGGATTAGGCGGTGTAACCGATTACTTTCGGTCAACATAGCCGTTCCATTCGCAGCTGTTGCTTAAAATCCCTAGATATAACCGCCTCATGCACAAAAAAGTTTGAATAGATGCATTTATTTATGCATGAAATACTTGAATATAGATATGTTGTTAATTGCATATAACCATAGTTCTGTCAAACCATTTCTGTTACTAATATTGTGGTGCCTTACACAAAACAATAAACACGTTTGAAGAGTCAGGACTGATGTTTGCTGTTATAGTTAGGCCAGACCTACTAAATGTCCGTTTCATCGGTGCATTTTAGAGTTTGTATTCTCATGGGTGCACAAACTGCAGATTATATGAAAATTATAATGTAAAAATATGAACTTATTGGTTATCGGAATCGGCCGTGAGAAGGACTTAAATATCGGTTGTCGGTATCGGTTAAATTGTTTCATATCGTGCATCCCTAATTAAGACCCTAAATCATATCACTGTGTGTAAAATGGGTATCCGATGACCCCTTTAAGTAATAGTTAGTCCAGTAATGAAAGCTGTCCCGATGCATAGTAGCTTGATGTCTCCGACTGTGTTGTTTGATGTGTGGAGCGTCCTGTCAGTTGGTGTTTTGTTCTGAGCTGTTTGTGTGGTGAATGCTGATGGATTGACGTTGTGCTTCTCGTTACAGGACACTATCACGTGGACGTGGCAGGGGCCCGGAGCGTAAGTGCCTCATTTCTCCACAGCTTTTCATTCGGCTCTTTAATATCTGTAGTGCTAGATGGACACGAGCAGTGCAGGTGGAGCTTAACTGCCAAAGCAGAAAATATTAAAGGAAGGAAAACGGCACACATCAGTGTAACTCTGCTCTTTTGCAGGTTTAAGATCCTGTGGTTGACTCTGTGTCAGCTTCACAATGAGTTCGAGATCGAGGTGAGTCTCTCTTCTCTGAAATGTTTTGTGTGGTCATCTGAACCATAGCAGATCTTCTGAAGAGCGTATGAGAGATGTGTGTCTGTTTGATTAGGTGGGGGTCAGTGAGGTGTTTGCTGTGGTTTTTAGCTAGGGTTGGGTATCGTTTGAATTTGATCAATTCCAATTCTACTTATCGATTCCTAGTTTGGATTCCAATGTGGTTAAAAAAAGTCTAACATTTAGATATCAAACACATTTATTCTGTCTCATTTTACTAAAAATGAAATTGGTGCTGAATACCGTGAACAAAAATCAGCTGGCTAAATAAAAACTGGATTCGATTAAGAGCTGTTTGTGTGAAAAATAGAGCTGCACAATTCTGGATGTTATTATTATTATTATTATTTTAATGGAGGTTTTAGGTCTCTCACAATTTGGAAGAAAAATTATTCAACAGCTAAACAAATGATGAAATGTATTAATAGAATGATTCAATGACTCACTCAAGATTGACTTGTTTCATTACTGAATTAATCTCTTGAATGAATGATACAAATACATTTTTAACAGCCCCTTTTTGCCACCTAAAAATAAAATATGCACACATCATAGGTGGGATTTTAATTTGTATTTTACAACGAGTATCCGATTCTGGAATTGGAATTGATTTTCATTTCCCAAACCTAGCACATCAATATGGACCGAGACCTATAATTTCTGCAGTGCAGACAGAATTCAGTGTCACTGAATTTGGCTATTTTTAGATGAATTATTCAAAAGTCAGGCTTTGCCCTTAATCAGATGGTTATGTGGATGAATGTGTGTGAATATTAAATAATTGGGTCGTGAACGTGGAGCTATGTTGTGTGTGTTTGCTCTACTACATGCACTGAAACACACATGACGCTTGTCTGCATCTCACTATATTAACACATGAACTTCATCTGAGTCACTTCAGCAAAACGAGTTCAGAAAAACTATAAGCAGAATCATTACACACAGAAACTCAAAGATCTGCATTAAAACCCCCCAAAATAAAGATCAGACAGAAACGCCAGGCATATATTGCTAATGCACAGTAGAATGTATGTCTAGTGTAATAATAATAACAAAATATTGCATTTTAAGGATGATTTTCTGGCATGTTTCAATTTGAACATTAAAGCTCTGTTGAGCAGCACTTTGTTTCCAAAACATAAAAGGTATTGTTATATTTTCATTTGATTTACATTTTAAGAAATACAAAAAGTATTTTGCCTTCAAAATACTTTCATTTGTTCAGAACGTTTATTTTTTTTATACTAATGTATTTTTATTACTTGACAAATCCAGGAAAATACAGATACACAACACTGAATATCAGAAAAAATAAACATTTCATAGGGTGCTATTATTTCAAATGTAGAGAAAGTTTTATACATTCAATTGATTAGACTCACTACAATTTAATCAAAACTAGTAGAATTATTTAAATTTGTTAAAAAAATAAACCTTTTTGTTGTTAAATTTTATGACGGAAGGGTTATTTAGGTGTCATGGTCTGTCAGCTCTCCTCAAGACACATGAGGTCTGAAGTGTTTTAGGGTTAGTAATGTGAAACTCTAGCTCTACATATGAGCAGAATAGTAGTGATGCTTGACTTGGCAGAGGGTTTGATTAGTGTATCTGACCTGGAGTGATTCCTGCAGATTCTCCAGGCTCGTTCTTGTCATTAACGGCTGTGGCGCTGCATGTCAATAGCGGTGATGTGACCTGCATTAGCGTGAGCTGCAGTCCAGACTTGAGCTGATTCACACAGACGAGTCTTCAGTGTGCTTTTCTCTTTCTCTCAGTATCTGCCCATTTACTCGCCCTCAGAGGAGGAGAAGAAGAACCCAGTGCTCTTCGCTCACAACGTGCGCCGCTTGATGGCAAAGTAAGATCTCGGTGCTCCTCATGGCCTCAATCTCTGTCTGTATTTACAAAAAATATGTACATAAATTTGTAAAGATTTTTGTGTTTGATTACCTGTTACTGTCCTTTTCTGAGGTGTGTCCAAGGGAGGCAGTGTCTCCTCAAAAACTGTTTGAGAAAATATATATTGCAAAAATAAAACAACACAAATATTACTAAATGTGACATTACAAGTATATAAGTCACTCGTTTTTATAAAGCAACACTCTCCAACAGCGATACCTGCAGCTAAAGTTACAGCTGAGGCTTGCCCCCCTTCAGTCATTGACTTACAACAGAGACCCGTCATGTGAGAGGAGGCAATGCCTCCATCACACTATAATTGGATATGATCGGTTATAATTTGATGTGATTGGTTCGTGCGATAAATCCCGACGCTTGTTTTTGTGTGAGCTCTCGGCCTGATTGAACTTGAAGAAAATGATGGCGTTATTGACTAATTATAAAGTAAACAACTCACACGCTTAAATATCCCTGCTTTGTCACATCAAAATAAGACTTGAAATGGACAGAAAATGTGATGACCGTGTCAGTTTTTAGTGAGCATTCAGCTCGATGAAATATGTATCTTTGTGCCTTTATGACGATGACCCGGAAATAAGTTGACTGTTAAAAAGAACAGCTGAACATCAGTTCACAAATAAAAAATGGATTGGCTATTTACACTGTCTAAATAGCATATAGCTAAGAAAATATTGCTATTTTCACTTGGCGTAAAAAGCATTTAACTAAGATTAATAAATGCTGTAGAAGTTTTGTTGATTCTTAGTTAACGTTAAAAAATATCAACTAATTAAACCTTATTGTAATTTTTTTTTTTTTGCATTTCTCAGGTTTGCATTCGATGGCAGGGCACACAAGTTCAGGGTTCTACCGTTTGGCCTGTCTCTAGCACCCGCATTTTCACTACACCTCTGAGGAAGCAGGGCATAAGGATATTAGCGGATCTCCACGACTGGCTATTTTGGCCAAGATGGCAGAGCTGCATACAAGGGCAGTGTTTATGCATTTGAATGCTCTGGAGTTTGTAGTAAACCAGAAAAAGGAGTGCATTAACTTCAACACAGTCAGTGACATTACTGAGTTTAAACCTAAATTCAGTATCAACCCTGTCATAACAGAGGGGAGAGAGTTTAAGGAACTGTGTGAATCAGTTTCATCTGGGGACAACAGTCTCTTTTTGACTGTGTCTGAGGTTGCCGGGCCTCATGGCTTCAGTCATAGCAGTTGCTGTTAATGAGAGATTTTCAGAGATGGATAAAAAGTGGGAACTTGTGCCAGTAGTTTTAGGAATTATGAAAAGCTTCCTCCGGTGCGAAAGCCCCTATGGTGTCAGGACAGACAGAAGATACTGTTTCTGTCATCAGTGTCGGACATTTATACCTTCCTTCAAGAGATATTAGAAGGTGGCAAAGCATTCTCTACAATTCAAAGTGTACCTGGTGGCCATTCCATCATGTCATATGGGATTTAATGGTGAAACTGTAGGAAAGCATCCTATTGTAAGTAGATGTATGAAGGGTGTGCACTATCTGAGACCAATTACTAGACCCATGTTAGTATCATGGACCAGTCCCTGGTCATGGAATCACTCAGGGAAGACCCTTTTGAACCATTTGAGCATGCCGAGTTGAAGATTGTCTCATACAAGACAGCTTTCCTGCTCGCCCTGATCTTTATGAAGCGGGTCGGAGAATCACATGCATTGCATATATCCAGGTATACACACTATTTTCCAGAATTATCTTGCTCCCAAACCCAGCTTCCGTGCACAAGGTAATCAAGCCTTGCTATTCTTGTATGGATGTAGAAATCCTCCTCCTCTCTCAGAACCCCCAGAGGAGGGGAATCGGCATTGGATAAGATAAGGTTTTAGATGATCTGAAAACCTCTTTGTGTGTTTTGCAAACCCTAAGAAGGGCAAGACACTGTCAAAACAGCGACTATCTCACTGGAAAGTGGAGGCTATAAAGCTAGTGTATTCAGCAAAGTGTCAGCTGTTACCAGTAAACCTAAGGGCCCATTCTACAAGAGGTATGACTGCTTCTTGGGTGTTATTTGAAGGCATCTCTATGGAAGATGCTGACTGGGCCTCTCCAGATACATTTGTGAGATTTTATAAATTGGACCTTACAAAGTCTGCCTTGGTACAGGCAGTGTTGGAAGCAAACTAAATGATAAAGGAGAACAGAAACTCCTAAGTGCAATGAGTAAGGTTGGGATGCCTGAATATTGGGTATTTTCTATATCCCATCGTGAGATGTCAAGCGAGTCGACTGGAAGAGAACATTTGGTTATGGTTATGGGAGATGAGTGAAGTATCTCACCGGAGGGCCCATTATTCTTATGCTCCGAAGAGCTGTAAAATATGCCATACTGCACCAGTGCTGAGGTTCATATAGGAAGAGCGCGGGTCTGACGGGTGTGATTGTGTAGGGCAAGAGACGTTTCTCATTATCAGATGTCTCCCGCATTTCCCTCAGAACCAAGGTTATATAACCGTAACCAAATGTTTCTGCTGTATGTTAGGACAGACTCTGATGAATATATTTGTCTGATTGTCATGTGTTGTGTCTGAAGGGCCCTGCAGGTTCCCGTCACAGACTACTCGTTTGAAGACTGCCAGCTGGCCATGGCGGAGGGTCAGATCCGGCTGCCCATCGACACGTGTCTGCTGGAGTTCGCTAAACTGGTGCGCAGTCTGGGGTGAGTCTCGTTATCATTACAGACGCTGACGAGGAGAATCAGCCTGCAGACACTTCAACATGCAGAAGATGAGGAAATGATTTACATGCACTTAATGGGTTTTTCCATTGGATTCCTTTTCTTCAGTTGTAATAGTTAAGTTTTAGTTATAAAAAAAACATTAGTCTAATTAGTTGAAATATTAAAAATTTGTGCAATTTTACATCAATTTATTAAAGGAAAATACAAATTGCATTTTTTGGTCACTACGAAAGCAGTTCTATTATTCCTCTTTTTTAATGTTATTTATTAATATATATATATATATATATATATATATATATATATATATATATATATATATATTTGTTTTAATTGCTGTTTATTAAAAAAAATAAAAAAATGACACTTTATGGCCATATGATCTACCCCCCCCCCCCCATTTTGGTTTATTTGTTACATTCTGTTTATTTCGTTTTTAATTGTTCTTGATTTTGCTGTAATTGTTTAATTAAATTGTTGTAGTCAGAAATAATGTCTAGTCACTTGAATTAATAAAACTTTAACAATATAATTATTCAAATTATTTTACAGTAGCGTGAAATTGAGTTATTTCTTTTTTTAGTCTTTCCAGAAGTTCTGGTGTCTGTTTAAATTTTTACTGGTTTTATGATTTAATGCAAATTTATTATCAGAAAGGTAAATGAAGGCATTAACACAAAATGTGATTATTATTTTTTCAAAAACAAAGTTCTGCACATCACAGTTGTATTGTTCAAATCAAAACATGAACGACAACTCACACTATTTCTAAAAGTTTTAATGCATATGTTTGTATTACTGATAAGTACATTCTACTGCTTCATATTAACAGACACTACTGCATCTCATGATCTGAGTGAGTGTGCAGCCCTGCTTGTGATGCATTAATAGGACATTCAGTAGATTGTGTTTTCTGACTGGGTTGTGTGATTTCTGCATGGCTGCACTGATGTGAGTGAATGCATGCGTGCTGATGCTGGATGAGGTTTGTTCTGAATCGCTCGTGTTGAATCTCAGGCTGAAGCGTGTGAACTCCGAGAAGCTCCTGCAGGATTATGGGAAGCGAGCTTGTAAACTACAGGGTCAGAGACTGAGTCTGGAGGATTTCGGCCAGTTCCTCGAACTGCCCATGTCAGGCGAGCTCAGACACATGTTCGCTCTCTTTGACGAGGTAAATTAATATCCATCCACACAGGTTCTGAGTTTTAATGGTTCATGATCAGATCTGAATGTGCGATTTGAATCAGATGTCTTCCCTTGTACTCAATGCCATGACATATGTCCATCTCGTCTCTCTCTGAGCAGAATGAAGACCACTCGATGGACGTCCGGGAGTTTGTGATAGCCTTCTCCGTGGTGTGTCGGCCTGCTAAAACCCTGGACACCATCAGGCTGGCCTTCCAGGTCAGATGAGTAGATTATGCCAGGTTTTCTGGAGCAATTGAATGAGTGCAATGACTCCGCTCTGAGAGTCTGCTGGTTTCTGTGATGTCTTCAGATGTTTAAGGCAGACGAAGACGGTGCGATCATAGAGAGAGAGCTGATGTGCATCTTGAGGACGGCGCTGGGCGTCGGAGAGCTCAAAGTCAGCCGTCTGTTCAGAGCCATCGATGAAGAGGACTCAGGCAAAATCACCTTCGGTAAGAGATATGCGTTCATACTCGCAGCTGACCTGCTGTCTTGTTCTTCTCCTGAAATCTTGATTCATTATTTCCATTTCAGCTGACGTGGCCTAGGATTGTGTCGATGATAAAACGTTTGGATAACACTTCATTTTAGGGTCTTTCATTAGCATGCTTATTACTAGAATATTAGCCATGCATTAGTACTAATTAAGCACATATGTGACCCTGGAGCACAAAAGCAGACTTATGGGTCAATTTCTCGAAATTGAGATTTCTACATCATCTGAAAGCTGAATAAATCATATTTACATTGATGTATGGTTTGGACAATATTTGAAAATCTGGAATCTGAGGGTGCCAAAATATCTAAATATTGAGAAAATCACATATAAAGTAATGCATTTTACTAATCCAAAATTATGTTTAGATATATTTACGATAAGAAATGTACAAAATATATTCATGGAACATATAAGAAAAATCAATAATTTTGACCCATACAATGTATTGTTGGCTATTGCTGCATATATAGCTGTGCTGCTTATGACTGCTTTTGTGCTCCAGGGTCACATATTAATTACTTATTTTACATCCCTAATCCTACTCAACACCTAAACATAACAACCATCTTACTAACTATTAATAAGCAGCAAATTAGGAGTTTATTGAGAAAAGTCGTAGTTATTAGTGAATAAGTGTTACCAATGTTTGTATTTAACACCATGACCTAATCAATTGAAACACACCCGACATTACGATATGGCTTAGTATGATTATATTAATTGGATAAATACATGCACTGAATGTTTCAGAGTGAAGGGTTCATGTATATATGTGAGGAACACATGATTTAGTGTTTTTAGTGAGTCTCTTTTACATACATTTCAGGAAATGATTGTGCCAAACATCTTTCCATCAACAAAAGAGCAGCTTTAAGGACTCCCTTTTCCATCAAAATTAATGTCTGATGGGTTATTGTTTGAAAATGAGGAAAGTAAGATTAATATTAGCCATAAATGTTAGTATCGCAATTTTAGAGTTCTAATGAAATATAAAAAGATTATTACATAACTTTTCCTCAATACCCTGTTTTTGTGTTTTACAGTGGAATATTGCAATAGTAATATTTCTTACTTTTATGTAGTCATTTTTTTAATATTAATATTGTAAGTTTATTATAATATTTCATCGCCATTTTGACATATAATAATTTTGGCCAAAATTGTGCAACCCTACAAACAAAGCACAGCAATCTGGATTTGTATTACATTTTTGTATTGCTTTTCAAAATTGCAATCATAAATTGATCAGGAAAAAATGCCCCCCACCCATTCATGCTACCCTGCTGTGACTCAATGCCGGTTAGCATTCACGGATTTCATGAGGATTTCATGCTGTTGTTTTCCAGCAAACACTCAGCCTATCACACGTTGCTCTTAACAGAAGCATCTGGGTCATGTGTCAGTTGTTTAGGCAGCAGCATCAGATGTAGTTTTCCTGCTCTGACTCGTGTTCCTCTGGTGTCTCCCGCTGGCAGAGAGCTTCGGGGAGTTTGCCGATCAGCATCCAGACTTCGCCGAGCAGTTCCTCTACACAGACAACACAGGCTTCGGCAGCAGCTCCCCGTCCCATGCCGCCAACGGCTTCTGCGCCGACTTCAGCTCCAGAGAGCAGAAGAAACTCGACTGAGCGCCGCTGCGATGTTTACGTCCTGTTGTCCGTGACATTTGATTGGCTCCTTTACGCCTGCTGGTTTTCTCTTCCCCTCAGCATCACTCCTCAGCATCACTATTTCAAAAGCAAATTGAAGGGAATTTGTGTTTTGTTTCTTGGTCAGAGATATACTTGAAAGCCAAGCACTTGTTTAATTTCTCATCGGGGGGTTATTTGTGTGACTGATACTGACCAACTGCATGTTTTTTGTAATACGGGATGAAAACATTCAGTCAGTAATGAATGCAAGCGGTTTCTTGCGAGTCCCTCGCCCATCCACGTCTTTTGTTTTCCATCGTTCATGACTGTAGATGCCTTTATGAATTCATAAGTGAGTATTTGCATGGGCTCGATGCTTGATAACAGTATTACTCAGTGTTTGATCTGATCGTTGAGCGCCAGTGACCAATATCTGGACTCTGTCTCCTCCTGCTGGACGGACGTGAGCATCAGATTTGAGGTGCAAAATACGACTGCTCTGAACCAGAATGAGCCAGGTTTATTATATTATATCTCCTGATTCCTTAATATTTCATCTCTTCGCTCAAGGGAAAGCGGCTAACGGGGTTTGTTTTGGGTGTGTGTGTGCGTGTGTTTTATTTCTTTTCTCATCCTTTTGTACAGTCAGTTACACATTTATGAATTGTGGACGTCCAATAATCATTACACGATCACATGAAAATCTGGGGAGGGGGATTAGGTACTGAAATAACTGTTAAAATATTGCATTAATATGGACCAAATACAGAATAATGCCTGTGGTGTAGTTAGAGAGTTAGTAATCTGATCAATGTTATTCATTAGATATAGTCAATAACAGAGCGTTTACCTTTTGATAAACATATTCCTGTATTTTTCTATGTTTCCCTCAAGTGAAAAATTAAATTCAAGTCCAATAATTCGGCCAATACAAGTGGCTTATTCTAATGCTATAGTAAAGTTGTATCTGCATTCTACGTCAAGTAAAGTCTTCCTCGCTTCACACAAACAATCAGATCCGACTGAGGTCACGTTGAATCCATAACGAGTGATGTTTTGCGGTAAATGGACCGTTTGTTTCCATGCCTTCTGCTTTAACACACAGCTGAGGGAATGCATCTACTGCCTGATGTGATTGAAAACATTTATTGAATCACATTTATTATTTTTTTTCTTCATTTGAAGCACACACTGAGGCCGAAGTTAAGCGATATATGCAGTTATTTTCTTAAATTTGATTTACCAGAAAGATATCAAAAGTTGTCAGTGTTTATTTTGCTAAACAATAATGTTATTATTCATGAAGATGCAGGTTTGATCAGTTTAGTTTCACCAACTGCGTTTATTACAATCGGAGATGTTTGATTCACACATGAGATCTATTAGACCCTCGAAAGGACTTCACTGTCAGTTCTCAGTTCAACACACATCAATATTGTGTCGATGTCACCACCTTTGTAAAAACGATTTCTGATATGTATTTTGAATATTCCGAGTGCTGGGCATTTTGTGAATTTTGATATACATAATAGAATTTCCTCTCACTGCCATGATAGATTTGATCTAAAGAGTTATTTTCAGATTGATCTGGTTAACTAGTATGATTAGCTTCTGTCTTTCTACACATGCTGTAATGTTTCCTTGCTGATGGCGCTATGTATGTAATTATTATGCTTACATTTATTTTTTTCAAAACTATACAGATTTCTCACAGATTATTGTTGGCCTTGAATTTCAATGTCGTTTTAATGAGGAAAAGAGAATGTATTGACAATCCATCACCATCAGCTGTCATAAGCGCATCATATATCAGTGGCGATCGTCTCAAACCGGATATGGAGCCTGATGTACAGAGTCTCTGTGCTCATGACGACTCCGGTCTCCGGCTCATCTCAGTCCATGCCCTTTTTCTAAATGTGATGCGTATTTACTCGTGCTGGCACTTTAGATTTTGAAGCTTTCTTTTCATGAATCCTCTGACAAATGTGATGGTTTGCTGGCGTTCATGTGAACGGTTACAGTGACTGGTTCCCGTGTTACAGTCATCAGTTTCTGTGTTACAGTGATTGGTTACTATGTTACAGGGACCGGTTTCTGTGTTACAGTGATCATTAACTGTTACCGTGTTACAGTGATTATAACTATGTGTCAGGTTACAGTGACCTGTTTCTGTGTTACAGTGATCAGTTACCGTGTTATAGTGATTGTAACTATGTAAAAGGTTACAGTGACCGGTTTCTGTGTTACAGTGATCAGTTACTGTGTCACAGTGATTGTAACTATGTAACCGGTTACAGTGACTGGTTACCGTGTTACAGTGATCGGTTTCTGTGTTACAGTGATCAGTTACCTTGTTACAGTGATTGTAACTATGTAACATGTTACAATGACTGGTTACCGTGTTACAGTGATCGGTTACTGTGTTACAGTGATTGTAACTATGTAACAGGTTACAGTGACTGGTTACTGTGTTACAGTGATCGATTACTCTGTTACAGTGATTGTAACTATGTAACGGGTTACAGTGACCGGTTTCTGTGTTACAGTGATCAGTTACCGTGTTACAGTGATTGTAACTATGTAACAATTTACAGTGACCGGTTTCTGTGTTACAGTGATTGTTACTATGTAACGGGTTACAGTGACCGGTTTCTGTGTTACAGTGATCAGTTACCATGTTACAGTGATTGTAACTATGTAACAGGTTACAGTGACCAGTTTCTGTGTTACAGTGATCAGTTACCGTGTTACAGTGATCAGTTACCGTGTTACAGTGATTGTAACTATGTAACAGATTACAGTGACCGGTTTCTGTGTTACAGTGACCGGTTACCGTGTTACAGTAATCAGTTTCTGTGTTACAGTTATTGTAACTATGTAACAGGTAACAGTGACCGGTTTCTGTGTTACAGTGATCAGTTACCGTCTTACAGTGATCAGTTACCGTGTTACAGTGATTGTGACTATGTAACAAGTTACAGTGACCGGTTTCTGTGTTACAGTGACCGGTTACCGTGTTACAGTAATCGGTTTCTGTGTTACAGTTATTGTAACTATGTAACGGGTAACAGTGACCGGTTTCTGTATTACAGTGATCAGTTACCGTGTTACAGTGATCAGTCACCGTGTTACAGTGATTGTAACTATGTTACAGGTTACAGTGACCGGTTTCTGTGTTACAGTGGCTTTGTTTTGATATGTATCCATACAGATGATACTGTATTGCGCAGAAAGGAATTGTGGGTTTGCTCTGGATCTGATAGGGTCGCAGTTCTTGGACATTAAACTGGTTAATTCTTATCTGATGGGAATCATTGTCTTTGTTTTGTAAAGAAGTGAATCTCATTAAACATGTCTTTAAGAAAACATGTTCCAAAACATGTTCCAAAAGAACATGTTTGTCTTTACCCTAAAAACCTTCACCATGAAGAACACAAACGCTATTTTTCAGACAGTTACGTTTTATTTTGTTTTTTTGTAACAAACACATTCACCCCAAATTCATATTATCATAATGAATCAAAGTGTTTTTTTGTGAAGAAAATAAAAAGTAATGCTGTTTTCAATTAAACAATCATTTTATTGGTGTTTTAAATTACACCAATGAGAATAACGAAGCAAAACAGTCAAATGTGTGTTTAATTGTCATGAAAATGTCAGATCAATGTATCTCAATTGTTTCATTTATTTCAATGGCCGGAATATTATTGTATGTAATAATCAGAAATGTGTGATCTGAGCAAACCTTCGTCTCCTTTCTCACAATCAGAAGCGGTGATTTAAGATGGAAAGGGTTTTGTAATCTAATGGAATGAGGACCCAGCATCTCTCTGGTGTGTAACTTCATTTGTTCAGCGTATACTTTATTTGAGACACCTCACAGAAGACCTGCTCTGTTCTGTTTGTAAAGGTCTCTGTATGTATTTCTCTGGTGTCTGTGACGCATGTCTAACACTGAGCTGAAGAAGAAAGTGTCTTTCTGATGGCTCTTCTGACACTCGTCTGGCTGAAGTAGATCTTAGCTCGGTTTTCTATTTTGCCCTGACTTTTATTTTGTAATGTATCAAGAGTCATTTTTACAAGATTTCTGGGCTTGTCTGTTTTGACTGCTATGACATGACTGCTCATTCTGACTCTTCAATAAAAAAGGGACACTTGAGCACATTCTCTGTCTGCTTGTTTTCTGTCGCGGATGGGCTTTTTCTGTGAAACACCAGCGATGCTGAGATCACATGAGCTTCAGGTTCAGATCGGCAGCATATCAAAACAATGAGAACAGTTCTAGTATTTATTGACTATAATATTGTCTATCCAGGGTTTCTGCAGATAACAAAAAGTATTCATTTTAAGTCTTAAAAAGGTCTTAAAGATCAAAACAATAGTATAGTATTTAAATAGTATTTTTAAATATTAAATAGTATTTTTGTTTCCCGGTATAAATATCTAAACCTCCTTAGATTTACTTGAGATGCAAAACAAAGATAAGACTCTTGTTTTCTGATAAATTTGACAAATTTAAGACAAGTTTATGCTTAAAACAAGAACAAATGTCTATCAATGGGAAAGAAAACATGTTTCATCTTTGAATTTATGAGCTTTTTTCTGAGCACTGACAGATATTAGTTCTTGCTTTAGTCATAATCTCACTTAATGTCATTAGTTTCTTAGATTTTCATTTGAATTAATTTAAGAATATTTTGATGTTTTTGGCAAGACTTTACGGTTCCCTAAGGGTTATTAGAGGGTATAATGAGTTATAATTATTAATAATGTCCATTGTAATGTATATCTTGTCGTAAATAAGTATAAGCAAATTTCCATAGTGTAACAATGAATGGATCAATCTTATAATGTATTAACTGTGGTTAAAATTATTCATGAAATTGTACAATGCATTATAAGTATAACTACAATTATAATGCATTGTACATGGACTATAAGTGAAGTGTTACCCCCTAGTTTTCTAGTATATTCTAATATTCTAGTTTTAACATTTACATTGAGACCAAACCTTATTCCTTGGATTTTATTTGTCTTAAAAAGGTCTTTAAGTCTTACGTTTACCCTTTAAAACCAGCAGAAAACTGCCCAGATTTGAACCTTCTTTACACTTATTCAGACCCCTTCAACATGTCTGACGTTATACGCTTATTCGCTATAGTTAGGACCTGGTAATAAAGTATGTTAAGAAGTATTATCAAGATTCATCTTGATAATGTCAGATAACTTTGAGGTATATCATTAATCCGGCAGAATATCTGTCAGCTGTTAAATTGAAGAACACTGAGATCTACCAGTTTTGCTCAATCAATCACCAAGCTATGCTTCATTTAGTTCAGTCTGTGTGTAACAAGGTCCCCCTAGCAATTAAAGAAAAACTTACTGACACAGAACAGCATACACTATTCGTGTAGAGCCGCTGATGTCATGTGGACTATTTTACCGATCTCTTTGCTATGTTTCTGAGCCTTGGTCATGTAAGGACCCTTGCTGTCTATGGGGGGTCTGAGAGCTCTCGGATTTCATCACAAATATCTTGTGTTCAGAAGATGAATGAAGGTCTTACGGGTTTGGAACGACATGAGGTGAGTAATTAATGGAAGAATTTTAGTTTTTGGGTGAACTAACCCTTTCAGCAAAACATGGTCAGGTCAAAGTGTATGAACCATTTTTGGTCCCATTTTCTTTTTTCTTTTTTTTTACTGGAAAACCACTGTATGATTATATTGTGTGTATAATATGGCAGTTTATTTTGCCATCCTGAATATTTTTTCATAATTTTATATTGGGTAAGATGACCTTCATTTTTGGTTTTCTTGACCATCGATGGCAAAAAAATCTCATCGGAGCACTTTTGATGAATGGAATATCGAAAAATCATGGTTTAAAATTCATAAATCTTTTTAAGATATCGATAAAATGGGTGAAATTCTGGCTGATATATTTGTCTCGTGTTCTGTGAGAGGTGTTGTGTTCATCTCTGTGTTTTTATGAATATGTTTTTCATCTATCTGCCCACATTGTTTTGAGCTGTATAGCTGTGTGTTGGGATCAGGGCCACCCCACGCATGGGGCCCTGCTTGCAATGTATTCACTGTCAAATTCCAAAATTAAATTTGTTTATTTTTTTTTAAACACCATTATTTTATTTTAAATAAAATATGTTAAGCCACCAGGCCATGTTACAATGTGCCAGATGTTATGATAGCCCCCCCCCCCCCCCCCCCCCCCAAATGGGGCATGTTGTCACATTTCACTTCCATTCTTTTGGGTTAAATTAAGAAAATAAAAAGTATGCACTGTAATTATTAAACAAACCACATATTTGTACTAGACAAGTGTGGAATTAATGTTGAACAAATGTATATTCTCTGACCCCATGTGGATTTATACAAACTGAGAAAGTCAGTATTTTTTCCATGTGTCTTTAATTGATTGATTTTAACAGTGTATATAATGCTGGATATCATGAGTCTTTAATGGACTGATGTTATTGAATGATCGGTCATGGATCAGCGTCTCCTGAAGCTCATCGCTGTGTTTCTTCTGCTTCTCTCATTAATGCATGAGTGGATCTGATGAATAGTGAAATATCACTGATTAACATCAGAGTTTCTCCCGCAGCGTCCTTGTTCTCACAGAAGTGTTTTCTTCAAATCAACTCTTTTAATTGTCTCCAGTCAGGTGTGCGGTGGACAGCGGCTCTATGGAGGATTGTTTAAAAGCAGTGAGTCTTACCATGACAGTGGCTCCGAGGAATCTCTCATTGTCAGAGAGAGAGAGAGAAAGAGAGAGAGAGACGTCTGGACCATACACCATTCATATACCATGCACTCACTGCTTTCTTCTGCCATAGTCTTTTTTATTGACTATGACCATGACTGTTTTTCTTCATCATTAAGACCCGAGCAACTAGAGACTCGGTTTGGCATTAAATATGAAATCTGCAGATCCACATCAAACCTTCAATGTGTTTGATCATGTTAGCAGGTGCTGAAAATGAATCTCTGAAAGGTGTTGATTATTGAATTAGCCCTGTCAGCCACTAATGATAATAATATTTGTTCAAAGGCCAAGCTGGAATATGAATTACCACACGCCTGTGCCATTTGATAAACACCACAGTATTGCATGTTATCATGCCCTTTTGTAAAAGGTACTCAAAAGTGCTATTTTAGTATTATTTATACTCTATACTTCATAGATTTTTGTTTAATTAATGTTAAATTAACTGTTTTATCAGTTTTCACATAAATTTTACTTGACGGGGTAATTCATTTTTCATTTATTAATTTTGTTAAACGCTTTAGTTGTTTTTGTTATTATTATTAAATCCTTTCATTCATTTTAGTTTTTTATTTATTTCCAGAAAGTAATTTTAGTGACTCAAATTGACCTTATTTCATTTGGTTGCAGGGTCTTTCTTTCTTTCTTTCTTTCTTTCTTTCTTTCTTTCTTTCTTTCTTTCTTTCTTTCTTTCTTCTTAATTTTTTCTCTCTCTCTCTCTCTCTCTCTCTCTCTCTCTCTCTCTCTCTCTCTCTCTCTCTCTCTCTCTCTCTCTCTCTCTCTCTCTCTCTCTCTCTTACTAACAATTCAGAGGCTAGCAGCATAGTTCACATTGGGGGCTTCTCACCCCTTCAACGTTTTCCAGAGGATGCTCAGACTCAAGTTGGCTGCCGCCTCTGTGATTCCTCTGGGTCTGCTTCACATGTGACCCCTCCAATTCTGGCTCAATACCCATGTACCATCCCACACTTTGTGCCTGGGATGCCTTCACTTCAAGGTGACTCACTGCTGATTCAGAGCTGTGGCTCCTTGGAAGGCCCTGTGCATGTATCAGATCAGGAGAATGGAGACTCCACCCCCAAGTGGTTCAGAAAATATGGTCTGTCTATGGGAGGGCAGAGGTGGTCCTCTTTGCCTCAGAAGAAAACTCTCACTGCTCAACTTATTTCTCAAAGGAGCGAGATGCTCTGGCCCACTATTTGCCAAGTGCTTGTCTGCATGCCTTCCCTCTGATTGCCCTGCTCCCTCAGATCTCCTCTCCCAAGCAAGATTTCGCAGCCCCAGCCCGACCTGTGAAGCCTTCATGTTTGGTCCCTCAATGGGAGTCTTGACAGCTCCCCTTGAGGGTAACTAACACCATTATGGAGGCTAGAGTCCCTTCTATGAGACACCTGTGTGCCATTATGTGGCCTGTGTTCTCTGACTTCTGTGCAGTACAAAATGAAGACCCGTCCCCATGTGACTTGTCATCAATTCTAACCTTTCTGCGAAAGCTGTTGGAAAGGGGCATACCTCTCCCATGCTCAAAGTATATGTGGTAGCTATTGCAGTGAATCACACTCTTGTGGCTGGCCAGTCAGTTAGAAATAATGACCTTGTTGTTAAGTTCCCGAAGGGAGCTAGCTCAGAGATTGAATCTGCTTCATCCTCATACTGTGCCGACCTGGGACTTACCCACAGTTCTCAGGGTCCTTCGAGGTCCTACCTTTGAGCTGCTCCAGTCAGCCGACTTACACCCTCTGTCGCTTGAGACCGCCCTCTAAATGGCTTTAGCATTAGTCAAACAAGTGGGCAATCTGCAAGCACTTTCACTCAGCACTTCTTGTCTTGAGTGGGCTTAATGACTGTAAAGTCATCCTCAAACCAAGACACGGCTATATGCCCAAGGTGCAGGTTATCACACATAAAGCTCTTCCTAACTCAGAGGACAAGCAGGGACCTAACTCACAATGACTGGTTAGAGCCTTTAAAGTTTACATAGAGTGCTCTAGCCACTTTAGGCAATCAGAGCTGCACTTCAGAGGAGTCTCGATCAGAGATATCTGTTTGGCAGCCGGCTGGTCTTCACTGTCTATCTTCCCTAGGCTTTATAACTTGTATGTCATTGCCCTTTAGGCATGGATATTGTCTGCCTGATCACCCTGATCCCTTATATGTTTGGAAAAGGTTTTTGTTAGACCCTGAGAGATCCAGAGCTGGATTTATTTTCCAGCCGCTTATATATAGACTTATATATATACTTTTGGACTCGTTCCTCGTAAGCGTGTTGACGCAAAGTGAGAGTCCATTTACCAATGTAACTTCGGTTTCACATGAACTGCTCCAAGACTTATAAGTTGCAGATCCATGCGCAGCTTTTATTGAAATAGGGCAAAATCCAATCAAACAGTCCAAGAACAGGCAGAAGGTCAAAACCAGTAAATCCAAAAGATAAATAATCCCAGAGAGCAAAGCAAAAAGAGCTCAAACGCAGTGTAACAATACAAAACCTCCATGACACTGATAGAGACAAACACAGCTTATATAAACAGGACCCAAATGATACAAATGGAAGCAGCTGTAACCAATCATCTCACATGAGACAGAGCAATGTATTCTGGGAAGTGGAGTTCATAACAGAATGAATGTGAATGGATATGAGTGCCCTCCAGTGGAGAATGAGGGCACACCAGATGGGCACCACGACATTACCCCCCTTCTACAGAGCGTATACCAAACGCTCCACCAGAATTCATAAAAGTTCAGGAGGGAGGTGGAACGGAGGCGGATCAGGGGGAGGGATGGCGGGCCAGGCCCGTGTAGCGGAAGAGGGCCTGGAGACAACGATAGACAAGGGTGCCCGGGTAATGCCGGCAGAGCAGTAGGCCAGGGTGGGGCCAGCAAGGCAGGAGGCCAGGGCGGGGCTGACGGCAAGGATAAAGCTAACAAAGCCAGCAGGCCAAGGAGCTTGGGTGGCACTGGGACGGCCTCCGGGCCGGCAGCTGGCTCTAAAGTGTAGTCTGAGGGCTCCCAGGTTGGAGCAGTCTCTGGAGTGAACTCTGAGGGCTCCCGGATTGGAGCAGACTCTGGAGTGGACTGTGGATCTGGACTAGTCTCTGGAGAAAACTCAAGGGCTGAAACAGATTCCAGAGCAAACTCATAGGCATGAGTAGGCTCTGGAGTAGACTATTGGGCTGGTACAAACTCCAGAGTGGATTCACAGGCTGAATTACGATCTGAAGTCCCCATACTCATGATCATGAGCGTGAGTGCACTGTAAGTCGCTTTGGATAAAAGCGTCTGCTAATTGCATAAATGTAAATGTCAAATGTAAATGGAGTTCATAACAGAATGAACGTGAATGGAGAAGAGTGTCCTCTAGTGGCTAAAGAGGGCACACCAGCTGGACAC
The DNA here is from genome assembly GCA_003573665.1 of Oxygymnocypris stewartii. Classification (NCBI taxonomy): domain Eukaryota; kingdom Metazoa; phylum Chordata; class Actinopteri; order Cypriniformes; family Cyprinidae; genus Oxygymnocypris; species Oxygymnocypris stewartii. The sequence goes on from QVTF01022328.1 coordinate 396,826, forward strand.
AATGACACTCCGTTACCTGGGATAACAGGAATAAGTGTTGCATAGAAGGCCATAATATACAACTGCATGTTGAAGATTGTTGCTATCAGTCGAAAGATTCTGTTGAAATTACATTGAGTGCTGACTTATATATAAGCAGTAAGCTCCACCTGTTTTGGCAGGCTGAAATGCCAGATGTTTGTGCAGCTACACAAACGTGAGCAAATAAGGCTTCAGCATTGAGAGCTACAGGAGTTTCCCCATAAACGTGTTTATGCAACTAACGTAACCTCGGTTCCCTGAGATAATGAGAAACCGAGGTTAGGTTAGTAACTGGACGTTTACCCTCTCACGGAAACTGCTGTATGTTCTGTGAACGGTGATGAATTCTGTTGAAGTGTTTTGGTTTGGCAGAGTCAGATCAAGGTTTGTGTTCTCATTATCAACTCATGTCTTGTTGTTTGGCTGTGGAGCTGTGATATGTGTGAAAGGGTAAGATGATAACCTACGTTTGATCTGGTATTTGCTGCGCTGGAGCCAAACTGCTGTCTCACTTCAACAGATGCCATCTTCAGATGATTAATGCTCAGCCTCAGGCACAGATTTACATGCTGAAATATCATCACATCGCCACAATCACGCCACACGCTTCCCTGAAACCGCACACGTTCACTTCATTCATTGGGCAGTGCTGTGGGCCATTGAGATCTCATCAGTGTCTCAGTGGTTACGCCCTGAGTGTTAGTGGAGAGCAAATTTATCTCCTGGTCCTCAGACGTTTCTCCTCTGTATTCTCACATGGTCTGCAATCATACGATCTCAGTACAAACATTTCTCAGCAAGTTTTTCTTGCTGCTTTCCAAATTTATTTCATACAGTGACAAAAACTACTGGTGTAGGATTTACTTGAATGACTTTCAATTAGAAATTGCAAGTAAACTTCACAGACAATTATAGAGAAACAGCAGGTAGCACACTGAAATATGAGATTTGGAAGCAGAAAGACTGAGGTAGTATTAACTTTTAAAACATACTCTAACAATCTAGTATTTATTTTATTTTATTTTTTTTATTTTTTTACAGCTCTAGATCCAAAATGAGAACTTTATCAGGTGTCCTTAACAAAGCCAACCACTGAGAAATTAAAATTATATATTTTTGGTTTTGTTTTCTTGTTTTAAGCATAAATCTAAACTCTTTTGTATCACTGTTTATGTTTTGAGTTTATGCTTAAAACAAAAACAAAAAAAAATTAAAAGGGGAAGAAATGCGATGCAGGATAATCTCTGAAAAGCATCCTCGTTGTCTCCTGGTGTTACTTCTGCTCTGGATTTGAGGAGATTTATTGAAATGAAGGAGCAGATGAGGAGGTTTCAGAGAGTGGGAGGAGGAGGAGGAGACATGGGAAGGTGCTCGTCCTTCATATTCCATCTGCTGTGGTCAGTGGAAGAGTGTCTGCTTCTACCTGTGTGGGAGAAAGACCGTCCACGCTCATCATTCACGTCTCCATTCGCAAAGAATGGCCGTAATTATTGTACACTCTGACGAGGATCATCAACGCATGGAGAAGTAAAAGGCTGTTTGGAGAAGTGCTGTACCCCACACTAAAGGTAGAATTTTACTATGCTTTTACAATGTTTTTATGGTATGATTTCTATTTGGAGAGATATTTCAGATCTCAGAAACTCAACAGGTGCTGTTTTTCCGAGAGTCCAACAGCTCTTGTTTTGTGCTCTTGTTTGGGCTGCAGTTGAGTTTGTCATAGAAATTTGATTCAAACTATATGAATCTTGTGGTTTTCTCTTTCATTTCAATATTTACAGATTAATTGTGGTCAGATTAATTTGCTGTTTTGTTGAATTTATTATATACACTGGGAAAATATTGTGGTGAACAAATTTTCATCTAGAAACTGCAAGTAAATTTCACAGATAATTACAAGGAAACAGCAAGTGAATCATTGAATGAACTGTGAATGTTTTTTAAGTAGAAATACTTTAATAGTATTTTCTATGTACTACAATAAACAGTATCTTACTTGGAACTAATATATATATATATATATATATATATATATATATATATATATATATATGTGTGTGTGTGTGTGTTAATACAACCACATTTTGGTCTTTATTTAGCAATAAAACATAAAAATAAAACACTGTTAAAGATAGAGAGATAATTGGAGTATGTTTTAAAATAAAATGCTATGTCAATCTTTTTACTTCCAAAAATCATGTTTAATTTGTGAAATTTGCTAGCAATTTGTTTTTGTATTTTTATCAAAACTGTTTCCTCACTATTTTTTGTCAGTGCATGACATTTGTAAACAGTAAAACTGTAAGGAGATGTATTTTAAAACGACTTTCATTGTTAGAAGAATTGATTTGATGATTAAATGCTATTTTTATTTGAGTAAAACAGTTCATTTAGATACCCGTGGCATCTTCTTGAAGGGGTTTGGCTGTTCTGATACATTTATAACATGTTTATTACAACATAATAACACGTTTATTACAACATAATGACTATGTTGAAGTGCTTTCTCATGGAATGGCTCTACATGTGCTGTATTTGCTGACTGTGGAATAGATCGGTCTAGTTGAGACTTTTAGCGAGCTCTGTCAGGTCTGGATATCTGATCAACATGGCTGATTTGCTCCTCCCTCCGTCTCTCTCCTCCTCGCATCCATCTCTGCTCTCCACGTCCCATCAGAGAGGCTTCTGCATCTGAGCCGCTCTCTTGTCCTCTGAGGCCTGCCGGCAACCCATGCCAAGAGGCAGACTCCCGGTCACACACATGTCCTCAGCCATCACCCCCGTCCAACCCTCCGGCACCGCCGGCCCCAAAGAGGTGGAGCTGACCCTGGTGAAGGAGCAGAATGGGGTGCAGGTCACCTCCTCGGCCGTGGTCAGTCCCAGCGGTCAGACGCACCCCTCCGGAGAGGAGCGCGAGACCTGGGGCAAGAAGATTGACTTCCTCCTGTCCGTCATCGGCTTCGCCGTGGACCTCGCCAACGTCTGGAGGTTCCCTTACCTGTGCTATAAAAACGGTGGAGGTGAGAGACGGACAAGTCTGAGATGTGCTTGAGATTGATTTAACTTTTACAAGAACATAGATTTTCTGTGGAAATCTGCCATTTACAGCTGCATTAGACGGTCTGAAAAATCAACATCTCTCGTGATTTGTAAAGATTTTTACATTTATTAGTATCATTATAGTTAAATATAAGAACCCTGGTCCAAACTGGTGATGTACATTGACAAACCAATAATGTGAACTCAATGTACATCACCAGTTTGGACAAGGGTTATTATAATAATACATTTAAAAAGCTTTAAAAATTTCAAAAAAAAAATCTTAATTTTAGTTACTTTTGTTCTACTTTATATACTAAAATAACTAAAATCAAAATGTATAAAAATTGTATAAATACATTTAAATATAAATGTCACAATTCAAAATATGATTCAAAACTATACTAGTATCTTAATGATAGTAAAATAACACTAAACTATTTGGCATACTTTAAATCTTGATTAATTTTTTTATCAATTTGTTTTGGCATTTGCTTAAATGTTTAAAATTTGTTTTGTAGACATCTAATTTCTTTACAATTATTTAGTTTTTTTACCAAACTAAAGTTTTAGTTATATTATAAAACTAACGTTGTATTTGTTAATTGTATTGTGTTTAGTGAGTTGTAGCAGTTAGAGATGAAAGCAGTGCTCCTCGGTTTAGAGTGACTCGGTTTAGTCACTTGACTAGAGTGACAAATAAAAGCGAGTTCATGTGTCGTGATTCCCAAACTTCACTGGTGTTATCTTAGCGTTTTCATCATCGTACTCTATCTCTAACCTGTATATCTGAGTATGTTTGTGCGGTTTTGTCAGGTGCGTTCCTGGTGCCGTACCTCTTCTTCATGGTGATCGCTGGGATGCCGCTCTTCTATATGGAGTTAGCTCTGGGTCAGTACAACCGTGAAGGAGCAGCAGGAGTCTGGAAGATCTGCCCCATCTTCAAAGGTACGTGCCCTTCAGTGTGTGATTTACTATGATCTTCTGGCCTATGTAAGTCTTAAGGTGACAGCGCTGTTATGATCAGATGTTCACTGGCTATTGAGGCAGAAGGTGTTTGTGTTCCCGAAACAAACTCATCATGGTAAACGGTGGACAGGTGCTGTTTATCTCCAGCTCAAATCATCTGCAGTCAAATGGAAGACAGAAAAATTGGCTTTTAGTATGAAATTAGCCTGCCATGCCTCGGTTGTTGGTGGATGGCAAATTTTGTGTCACTTCACTGGTATTGCATCATGACATGAGCATACAGAAGATACCGTAGCACCGTGGCCTTTAGTTTCTTAGTCCTAAACTAGACTTTATAGTGGGATATGAGACGCTTTCTGTAAAGGATTCAAGGTTTTATTCGTCACATACTCAATTATACAGAATATAATCTGTAGTGAAATGTAAAACAGAATAGATTGTTCTGCAGTTCCTTAGAAAACCAGCTATGTGCCTTAAAGATCGCATAAACCAATGTTGTCTGAAGAAGCTGTAATGCCTCAGACTTCATTATTCTCCAATTAATCGTGTAGTGTATATGACCAGTTTGGACCAGGGTTGTTATATATACAGTAGTTCACTATAAAACCATTAAAAACTCATTAAAATTGTTACTTAAAGGGGACCTATTATGCTCCTTTTTACAAGAGGTAAAATAAGTCTCTGATGTCACCAAAGCGTGTATGTGAAGTTTTAGCTCAAAATACAGATAGATAATTTGTTATAGCTTGATCAAATTGCCACTTTTAGGGTATGAGCCCAAACACACCTGTCAGGAGTATGTTTCTTTAAATGCAAATGAGCTGGTGCTCCTAGAGAAGAGGGCGGAGCTACAAGAGCTCAGCTCCCGCATTAGCAGTGCTAGCCTTTGCAAATAAACATTCCACGATTAGTACAAGCCTGTTATCTTTATTTTAACAGAAAACATACTGTTTCAAATTCAGTCATCTGATTGTAAGGTGCATAATAAATTTGCGTTTATGAATTACACAGACAGGGATCACAGCGCGATATAAATTACAACATAGCTGGTCTCATGCTATCACAAACTTTATAAGTCCCACTCGTCGATCGACTCACATTCTTTCATATGCAACTTTGAACTACCACATTACTATACACAATCATTCATGAAGACAGGACCAGTGAAAACAGACAGAGACGATGGTAGCTTTGGAATCATTAGCCGTACAGAGTGCCAAGAAGCTCTTTCAGAAGGGCAACTTGTAAAACAAACACGTGATACTTACTTTGTCTGGAGCCGGCGCTCGCTCACGAAGCATTGCTATTGATTCCTACATGTATTGGGGACTTTACCGATTTTTTCCAGGACATTTACTCAGACAATGCAGCTTAACCACAGTGTCCTCAGCGGCTCAGATGGAGGGAGTCTATAAAGTCTCCTATGTTCGTTAGTGCATCCCAAAAAAACCTCTTGGGTGCTGACATTATGGCAAGCTGTTTTGACATTTAAAACTTTGTTTTGACAACCATAAATATCTCCAGCAAGTAATCAGTTATGGAGGCGGACCCAGCTTCTTACTCAGGGGTGTGTCTATAGGCCAGCACCACAAATGGGCGGGATTTGTTCCCCTCAGTGACGTGAACAGAGGGAAAATATGAAACAGCTCATTCTGAGAGACTGTTTATTATGTTTTTAGATTATACTAAAATGAGTAGGTTGGTTTTTATCATTACAGGCTTGTTGTTTTCACACCCTGAGGCCACACAACTGTGTCCAACCACCTTATACAGTGATTTTTGCATAATAGGTCCTCTATAAAGGGATAGTTCATCCAAAAATTGAAATTCTGTCATCATTTAATACATATGACATAATCAGCTAAGCAGCATTTCTCAGTTCCATTTAGTCTAACCTGCTGTACTAAAATAAAAACAATTAAAATTAAATTAATAAGAACTACGTAGACATTTAAAAATGTAATACATATGACAAAAACACAACAAAATTACTAAAGCTTTGACTAAAATTAAAACAGAAAATATAAAAACTAATTAAAAATATTAATAAAAATGCACTTGAATGAATTATAGTAAAATAACTCTGGTTTTGGACATATTTGGACACACATTTAATCTTGAACAACTTTTTGATTTAAATTATTTTGCTAATGCTTAAATGCTTGAAATTAGTTTTGTACACATAATTATTTACAAAATTAACACTTTAGTTGTAAGTTTTTAGTATAGTTTTAGTGTGGTATAACAGATTAAATATAAACGATAAAAAAGGCTTTCTGATATGGTAGCAAAAATGCTTTAATCACACATGCTTGTCTATAATTGTTTGGATATATCAGCTGTTCTGGTGCTAGTTTGGGAGTATTGTTGATGCATGTTGGAGATTTTCTGAAGGAGATATCAGTCCATCCCTGTGAATGCTCTTCGGCAGATACTGTATATCTCAACCTTGTGTAGAGCTAGATTGTGAACACTCTTCAGGGCTGACAAAGCATCATCTGTTTCCTAAAGACGCCTGTTTTGCACGTCCATAACGGCTGTCAAGCATCTCACGGGGAGAGAGAGAGACGGAGACGGACATTTTAATCACAAGCTTGGCTCTCTGTGAGCCTGGCACTCGAGGAGAGATTACTGTAATTAACGCTGATCAACATGTTTGCTTCCTCAGGATCGATGGCTGAGAGGGCCGGGAATCACACATGTGCTGCTGATGTATGACGGAGAAACCTGCTGTTTGCTTTTAGACAAAGCTCCGTTAGACGAGCCACGGGGGGTTTATGAGAACGAACTCAGACTAGCTCTCAGTGCGGTTCACTGGCTGTGACTCTTTCTGTCGTTTTGATTGACTCACTTCTTCAGGAGTAAAGACTGCAGTGAAAATAACTTTTTAAGAAGATAAAAGCTGAGCTTCAGTGTCAGTAGGTCAACATGAACATGAACCCCCGGTTTCACAGACAAGGCTTAAGCCTAGTCCTAGACTAAAATGTAAATCTGAGCTGTTTCAACTGAAATAAACTTGCACTGACTGATCCTAAAATATATCAGTTGTTTGTTTTGTCTTAAGATGCACCCCAGTAATTTTCTTTTCTAAGACATGGTTATAAAAAAATACTTAAATATCCTAATTAAACTGTGGCCTAATCCTGGTTTAAGCTAAGCCCTGTCTATTAAACTGGGCCTATATGAACTAATGAGTGAAATGCAATGAGCGAAATCTATTTTATATGTGGTTTGCTTTTTTTATCCTATTAACTGACTTCAGGACATGGTTTATGCTTCAGAATTAAACACATTTTAAATTTGCATAAAATAAAAAACAAGAGGCCAGGGTTGGAAATTTAGTGTAAATTATGCTTTGATTCAGCAGGCATTAGCTAAATTGGGATTATGTATTTTTCATTATAGGTTATTGAAACAGTTGTTATTGATAAGGTTATTAATAATATTTGTGAATGTAATCAACATGATAATGCTTGTAAAAACTATTGTAAAAGTGTATTTACTTTGTCTTTCCGCACGAAGATTGAACATGATGTCACTTATTGAGTAAAATCATCTTCTAACGGTTCTTTACAAACGTTTTTGCTAAATAATAGTTAATGAAACAATATTTAAAAAATAAGGTTAACTTAAATTATTAGTTATTCAGTTAAATTAATAATTATATTAAGATATTGTTTAAGATAAACACTCATTTAATTTGTATCATTTTAAGTGTAGGCAATACATAAATAAATAAATACATAAATGCATACATGAATGCATTAATGCATAATTATTGGAGTACAGAGGAAAATACTATTTCAGATTTTCTAATTCAAAATGTCATGTGTTTATTGCCTTTTTTAATTAATATTTGAGATTTTTTTTCCTGAGTGCAGTTTATGGATTCCCTCATCTGAATTGTATATTATTTTTTATGTTATTCATTTAAATATAAATCCCTTCTGTAAAGATTAGTGCTGGTTTGGTGCTGGTCCAGCTGGTGTTTTCAACCCGATCTCATGAATGTGCATATAAATAGTACGTCAAATAAAAACAAAAACTTGTGGTATTGATCCACAACAATTGACTTTGCTGTATATGCTACGCGATGGGTAGGTTTAGGGTTGTGGGGTAGATGCGCATCAAATGCACACGAAAACTTCCTCTTATGCATGCCAACAAACTTTGTATGATATGTACGTGAAATCTGCGTATTATATGCATGTCAAACGTATGCCTAGCATATACACGGCAAGGTCACTTGTTGAGTGTCAATACCAGGAGTTTTTGTTTTTATTTGGCGTACTATTTATACACACTTTCATGAAACTGGGCTCGGTGGTCTACCATAGGCAGAGTCTGTATGGTGAGACTGACCAAGGAAGACGTGTTTGTTAAACAAGTTAGTTAATCATCCAGAACACAAGCCGGCGAGCAGCTGATGGCGTTTCAGGCAGGAGTATCTTTATGTCTCTGCTGGTTTTGCTCAGGCGTGGGCTTCACAGTGATCCTGATCTCGCTGTACGTGGGCTTCTACTATAACGTGATCATCGCCTGGGCTCTCTTCTACCTGTTCTCCTCCTTCTCCGCGGAGCTGCCCTGGATCCACTGCAACAACACCTGGAACAGCCCCAACTGCTCCGACCTGAACGCCACGCTGATCAACGAAACACACAAGTCCACGCCGGCACTCGAGTACTTCGAGTACGTACACATGACCTGCTGCAGACACTCTTTAGACTAGTCTTAAAAAGTGTCATATCATTTAAAAAATATTTTCTTCAAGACTGGTCATAACTTGTTTTTTATTCAGCTATTAAAAGATAGATTGGTCTTATTTGCATTGGAAAAGTAAGACTGATTAAGTTCTCAACTGCTTACACACATTTTAAAATGTCTCGTTTTTTTTTTTTTTTTTTTGTAGCTGGATACGTTGGTATATTTATAATTTCGTTGTATGTAAGTACAATGACAATAAACAATCTGATTATGAATAATATATTTAAAAAAAAATCAACAGCTTACACACAAAATCTTCACTTGTCACAATTTCTGAAAGCTTTCACTCAAACAGCAGAAGCACTCATCAAATCTGCAAAACCATACATTAATTCTCAGCCTTTGACTGTACATAAAACACTTTTTGCAAAACATAACACACAATTCTCTATGTAACACTCACAGGAGTTTGCAAATGTTTGCTTTTGAGATGTGTTTGAATGTAGTGCTTCATTTTGCAAGAGATGTGAGGTGTTTTGCATTTTGTGTGCAATTCTTGTATTTGTGTGTCAAGTTTTGAAAATGTGTGCTAGCAGCTAAAAAAACTAACTGTTGTTGATCAAACTAGTTCTTAAGACACAGTCTTAACAAGTTCATGCAACTGGCCCCTGAAGCCGTGAGTGTGGAGTACGATCATGTGTTGATGTTGATCTGCAGGCGAGGCATGCTGCATCTCCACGAGAGCACCGGCATCAATGACCTGGGTCTGCCACGCTGGCAGCTCACCTGCTGCCTGGCCTTGGTCATCGTGGTGCTCTACTTCAGTCTGTGGAAGGGAGTCAAGACCTCAGGAAAGGTTCGAGATCAGGAGACCAGCAAACATCAACCACTTAATGTTTCTGATAGATTAGATGTGCTTAAAAAACGTTTCACAACACCATCCATTTGAAGTTTCTTTGCAAAAACAGATAACTCTGTTATTTTTTATTGTCAAAAAGCATTTTTTTATTATGCCATCATGTTTTTATTGTGTTAAATAGCTGTTATTTTTAACCCAGTCAAAATAACCCAACTGCGGTTTGATTGAGATTAATTGGAATGCACAATAAAAAAACATGATTTCTGAGAATTGATAAAAACTGAGTTATTGGTCAAACTAGTTCATACTTCATATGTTCTTCAAAAATCTACTTTTCAGCTGTCATGTAGCTGTTCCATTCTTCGAATATAATGAATGTTTAGTTGTTTGGTAGATTAAGCATTGTATAAATGTGATGCATTTCTGTTTTATGGTGACATTCATGCAGTGTCTGTTTGTGTAAATGTGTGTTTGTGTGTGTGTGTGTGTGTGTGTGTGTGTGTGTGTGTGTGTGTGTGTAGGTTGTGTGGATCACAGCCACGATGCCCTATGTTGTCCTCACCGTCCTGCTGCTGCGCGGCGTCACACTGCCTGGAGCCATCGATGGCATTAAAGCCTACCTGAGCGTGGACTTCCTGCGACTGTGTGATGCCCAGGTACACACACACACCTACACATGAGCACACACAGAGAGACAGAGACACACACAGAGAGAGAGAAACAATCACACGTTTACATTAATATTTACAAATATAATATGGTTGTTATGTTGTTGTTGTTTTTTTGCTTGTTCTTTAAAGTGTTTAATGCTTTTATTCATCAAGGATGCATTAAATCTATCAAAACGGACAGTAAAGATATTTATAATATCACAAAATATTTATTTTCCCTCCGGGAACTCGAGCTGTGTCGAAAACGCTAGGGGTACGCCATCAGCGATATCAAGCTCTGAATCATATGTGTAATCAGTTGAATTTGATGGCGAGACGTCAGGTGCGGGTGATGTCATGACCAGGAAGCTTAAAAGCACGTGCAGCCAGCACCAGCTTTCTCTCAATCAGCAATGCTCTCTGTGTTTGTCAGTCACGATATATGTTCTGTGAGTATTATTTACGGTTGTTCGTCAAGTTACACAAGCATGCAAAGCTCCAGCATGTCAAAAGCAACTTCTAAGACAAATAAGGGCGAAAGCAGTTCGCGTTATAGACTGTGTGTTCCTCCCTGCCCACGCTTTATCACGAGCGGGGATGCACAAAGTCTGTGCGTTGTCTGCTTGGGAGTGAAACACGCAGAATCAGCTCTCGAGGGGGCCGACTGTCTGCATTGTGAGCGGTTACCACAGCATACACTTCGCTCCTCGAGTAGGGAGCCTTCACCAGCATTCCTCATGGTAGTGGCCCCGCTTCCACCGAGGCGGAGCGACGGCTGCATTCATGGGGTTCGCAGTTGGATCTGGTGTGGGAATGGAGATGGGCAAGTCCCTATCTTCTTCCTCACCTGCCAGATCCACTGCCCGCTCTCTGCGATTGGAAGCCCGTTCTGCATTTTCGTCCCCTCGGGAAGTGGGCTCGGCGCTTCTCCTATCTTCCTCCGAGGAGGTGAATGTGGAGAGCGCTGACTATTCGCCCCTTCAATCCCCACAATATAAGGAGCTATTGGAGGTAGTTACTCGCGCGGTTGCCAAGTTAAACATTGATTGGCCTGAAGAGAAACAGACCGAACCGCAGAAAAGTAAATTAGATGAGCGCTTTTTGCATACTAAGCCACTACCTCCATGCCGAACCCTGCCATTTTTTCCCGATCTCCACACCGAGGTGTCGAAAACCATTCTCTGCCCGCTTATTCATCCCCACCTCTGATTATTATGGCAATGTGGCGGAGCTGAGTGAGTGGGTCTATCTGTCACCCAGTGCGGCATCATCTCGGAAGGCTCCGGGTCTTGCCCTCTGAGCCCCTGCGCACAACATCAGCACTGATGGGCAAGGGGTACACGGCATTGCGTCATGGTTGGTGCGTGTCTGCACACTGTGTCACCAAGCCGACCTGCTAAAAGAACTAGAAGAAAGGCGAGCAAGTCAATTCTAATGATATAGTAGAACTGAGGAGAACCGCTGATTTAGCTCTCCGCTCCACCAAAGAGATCGCCCGTGCCATTGGGCAGTCCATGGCAGTGCTAGTGGAGGTGGAGAGGCATTTATGTTAGACAGTCCGATATGAAGACGAAGGACAGTGTCTGCCTAATGGATGCCCCACTTGCGCCTTCTGGTCTGTTTGGCGACGCGGTTGATTCAGTCGATTCAGCCCCAGCTGTGTACCAGCTCCTCATTTAGGGAGATTCAGAAGCAGAGCGTTGCCTCTCGTGCTCCCCCGCAGCGTGACCAACGTTGAAGATGCTCTAAAAAGTCGGGGGCTTCTAAGGCGAGGCCCGGTCTGAGGGTCGTGCTTCAGTCTGGGAAGTCCTCGACAAAGTGGTCCTGACATCTCCAAGCTCAGGACTGCTGAGGGCGGCCCCTACTGGGGAAGAGCGGGATGCACCTCATTACACAGTGTACGTCTCTCCTCAACGCCCTCTGGAGATCGCTCTGCCAACCCTGCCAGAGTTCTAGGGCACACCAGTCTCCCGCGAGTGCTTCTCTCAGTTCTTTCCGCACTTCGGCCATCTCCTGCCGGTCTTCCGCTTCAGGGCACCGAGCTAGTAGCTCCAAGCACACCAGAGGCCGGTCTTGAGAGACTGTTCTCTTAGAAGACTATTTAGCAGCGTGGAAACTACTGCCAAATGTATCTCGTTGGGTCCTGCAGACTGTAGAGAAAGGCTATCGTATTCAGTTCAGCGCCCCGCCGCCTCCTTTCAAAGGAATTTGTCTCACATCAGTGAGTCCCAAGCAGGCTCTGGTATTAGAACAAGAAGTGATCACTCTCTTGAGGAAGGAGGCCATTGAGGTGGTCCCTCCTCTCGACACGGAGTCCGGGTTCTACAGCCGGTACTTCATTGTTCCAAACAAGGATGGGGGGTTGTGTCCGATTTTAGATCTGTGGCTATTGAACCGCTCAGCATGCGTCTGAAGTTCAAAATGCTCACTGTCAAACAGGTTGTGTCGCAGATCAGGTCTGAGGACTGGTTTGTCACGATAGATCTAAAAGATGCTTATTTCCATGTCTCCATCCTTCCCAGTCACAGGAAGTTACTGAGGTTTGCTTTCAGGTGAAAAACCTACCAATATCGGGTTCTTCCCTTCGGCCTAGCACTCTCACCCCGAACTTTCATGAAGTGTGTGGATACTGATCTGGCTCCTCTGCGACTCCAGGGCATCCGCATACTCAATTACATCAACAATTGGTTGATTCTAGCTCAATCAGAACAGATGGCGGTTCGACATCGAGATGTCGATCTTGCTCATATGAAAGAGTTGGGGTTAAGACTAAACGCCAAGAAAAGTGTGCTTTCTCCATTACAGAGGACCACTTATCTGGGCGTGGTGTAGGTTTCGACCACGATGCAGGTACTTCTGTCTCCTGCTCGGATCGAGTCGATTCTCACTGCAGTCAAGAGAGTCAGAGAAGACCGGTCACTCACTGTCAAGCAGTTAAAAAAATTGCTGGGTCTGATGGCAGCTGCTTCCAACATGATACCTTTTGGCCACCCTACGTGCAGTCTGTGGAGTGGTCGCCATCTCACATGGCACATCAACTGCCTGGAGATGCTGGCTGTGTTTTGAGCACTCAAATACTTTCTTCCAGACCTAAGAAATCGCCATGTGTTGGTACGCACCAACAACACAGCTGTTTTTTTTTTTATGTCAACCCCCAGGGAGGTCTGCGTTCACGCCCCTTGTACAAGCTGGTGCACCAGATCCTTGTGTGGTCCCAGGACAAATTATTCTCGCTGAGAGCAGTCTTTATTCCTCGGCATCGCAATATTAGAGTAGACATCCTGTCGAGGCAGGGGCCGAGGCCCGGGGAATGGAGGCTTCACCCCGAGGTGGTGAAGCAGATATGGAGAGTTTTTAGCTAGGCTCAGGTGGATTTGTTAGAGAATCGTCAGACATCGCACTGTCCCCTCTGGTTCTCTCTGACTCATCCAGCTCCACTGGGGCTGGATGTTATGGCACTGGCTTTCTACGAGTTCTAGAGAGAGTGTGCCAGAACAGGGTTCGGCTGTTGCTAGTAGGGCTGTGGTCAAGTCCACCTTTGTCGAGTCCAAGACAAGTCCAAGTCCAGGAATATCGAGTCCGAGTCAAGACCGAGTCCAAAGAGGTTCGAGTCCGAGTCAAGACCGAGTCCAAAGAGGTTCGAGTCCAAGTCAAGTCCAAGTCCACATGAGACAGTCAAAACAGAGAAAGAAAAAAATAATCTTCTTCAAAACCACATACTTAAATATTGATAATTTATGTGATACGAGAGACAGCATAATTTTATAAATTGACAAATTGTATATCCTTATGGAAATATGATTATATTCTGTAATTGTCATTTAAATCTGAATAATTTTCAGATTGTTTGTCATGAAGCAACATCTCAGGAAAATGTTATGGGTTTTCAAATTCAAATATGACTTCCTGTTATGAAACAGGACATCATTTAATTAATATCCACTGTAGAGGACACCAGGACTAAAAGTATGTTCATTATGCATTTTGGGAGACATAACAATTGAATAGGGAAATAAATTATATATCAGTTTGCTTATGAAATATTATATATCTCAGGATGATATTTTAGGTTTAGCAATTTCACTAATATTTGACCAATTCTCGATTTTGTGTGATTTTAACTAGACAACTTGAAAATGTAATAACAACATGATTCAAGCAACTTTTTCTTTATTAACCCTCTAATTAAAGAAAAGTATATTCTAAGTGCACCACACATGACGTTGTCTTCATGATGTAAATGTTAAACAAATCACTAAATATCTTTGCAGAAAAGATGCATGAACTACAACTACAACTTGTACACACTTTTATTATCCATATTAGGCTATATGTTCTGAAATAATACAAGACAAATGCTCAAAACAACTCAAGTAATTCAAATTCAAAATGACTGAAGGTATAACACCTAGAGTGCTATTATTCTATAAAGGCTCTGTAAAACAACAAACAGCAGTTTTCAGCCTGTCACCCTGATGCACACATGAAATATGTATGTCTGATATTATAATAGTAGTTCTTCACAGGTTTTGTATTCGAATACGCTGCTGTTCCATTGTTTTTTCTATGTAGACATGGACGCGTTTGACTGTTGCGCTCACGTCTCTTACAGCGTCTCGTGCATGAAACGGCTTTCTAAAAACGTGGCGCTCTAGTTATTAAAAGATGTTTAACTCACATCTTCTTGTATTTTTCCTATTCCACTGCCCGCGTCAACACAAAAACACACTCTGTGTGAATGGCACCTAGAGAGCATCACAAGTGAGCGGTTAATCATGTGCGCCGACATGCGTTGGATTGTTCTTTTCTCTTTACAGTTATTACCAAAGTGTCTAATTCTAAAAATCGCGATCGCAAAATGCGCATTTATGCGCACGGGCATTAATAAGGTATTTTAAAGCAAAGGAAAGTGAGAGAGAAAACTCCAACAAACTTTGTAAAAACCAAACTGTATTATGCAACTTGCCGACAGCGTGTCTGTGGCCAAAATAAAAAATTATTTATGCCTCCACGCAGCGCGCACACTCGGAGCCAGGCATATGACGCAGCTGTGTATTCAACAGGCGACCAATGGCAATGCCCGTTCTAGATAGAGTTAAACCAATGGCAATTACATTACCCGTTTGCGGAACAAGCGAACCAGATTAATGGTTTTGTTTTGAAAGAGAAAAAAAAGAATATATTGCTGGACTCGGTCGAGACCAACTAGAACATTTGGCGAGTCCGATGACCAAGTCCGAGACAAGTCCGAGTCCAAATACCAACGAGTCCAAGACAAGTCCGAGACGACAGAAAAATGTCTCGAGTCCGGACTCGAGTCCGAGACCGGACTCGAGTACTACAGCCCTAGTTGCTAGTAGCCCCATTCTGGCCGGGCAGAGTATCGGGCTCTTCTGTTCTCTTGCCATAGCTGTGCCTTCCCACACTAAGCAGGGATTTGCAAGTCTGGCGGCGTGGAAATCTCGTTCCCCTAGTGTTTTCAACACAGCGTCTTGTTCCCTTGGGGAACCATGGTTCCCTATCAGTCAGTCACGTTCGACGTAACGTCAGAGTGACTGACTAATGGGATCTCGCCGGAGAGCCCAATCACCTTCGAGTGTTAACAAAACAAGCCAATGGCGGTTGGCGTGCTTGTTTCGCCACGCGCACTCCGCCCCGCGGTGCGGGTATAAAAGGAGAGCGCGTGCAAATGCACATCAGCTTTTCGCTTCGGAGCCGAGCCTGCAAATCTCCACAGTGTCTGCAAGCAGTCAGCGTTGGTGTTACGGCGCGTCAGCGGAGGTTGCTGTCCAGTGCTGCAATCTTTCTAAAAATAGAAATCGGCAGTTACGCTGCTACCTCCCCTGGGCGCTTCAGCGTTTCCTAAAAGAGAGCTCCACGAGCAACGGGCATCTTTTTAAAGATGGCTTCCCGCTCGTGCGTTTCTGGATGTGGTCGTTTTCTGACTTCATCTTATTACTGTCCTGTCTATTTTCAACCGGACCCGTTACAGGTTAAAGGGGGGATCAATTTTGCAAGATGTCCTATAGGTTACAGTGTAATAAAGTTTTTGATTAATGTTAAACAAAAAAGGACAAAGACAAGGGATATCCTTTTCCCAAATTGTATTCAACCATCCCCGCCAATTATTCCCAAACACCATATTACATGCTTCCCCAATACACAAATGACCACAGCAACCAGTCACAAAACCACACAAATACACAATGTCCAGAATAAATGAGCTGGGTTTCGAATACGGAATGTCCACTTATGCTGATGACGTTTGGTGCTAGTTTTGCAAAATGGTGCAGTTCGTGAGCAGTTTAACAGTCTTATCTGTTGATGAGATGATAGAGGCAATGTAGAAATCCTTGCAGAGGTAGGCCGGGAAGCTTTGGGTACAATCCTTGGACAGGTGCAATCATGCACTCAAGAGATCACCAAAGTCGTTAATCCATTCCTCAAAGTCGTTAACATGCCACATTAGCATGAATTAGGACAAACAAAAATCCTCTAGAAAAGATAACAATTTATCAGAATCCATATAGTAACCAAACAAACATAATACACAAAACATTAAACAGTAAACTCCACTAAAGGTTAAACTTAAAAGTATCCACAAATTACATATAGACAGCAAGGTGCAAAAATAGAACAGTAAACTCACGGTTGAGCAGCAAACTAAACGTTTCTCCAACCAGGATTGTTTGTACAACCAAGAAGTCATGAGGGATTCAAACAGAATCTGCTTCTTACTCTACTGCTTCCTGTTTTATACAAAAAAGGGTGAGGCTATAGGTGCCACCTAGAGGTCAGGATGAGCATAGCACCCAAAATAAACCTTGTAACAGGAGGTAACCATTACAATCTGATGGTCACGATCGCTGCCCCTCGTGCTTGGGCTTTAAGCACGCTGAGGCAGCGCTCGTGGATGAGTCATGTTCTCACTGCGGGAACATGACCATGGCGATGTTGCACTCTAGATACCTCCTCGCTAGACATGGGGGTATCCCCCTTGCTCTGCCCCGTTCTAGTTCCTCCGGCCGGAGGACTACTTCGGCTCAGGGCCAGGGTGATTTGAGGGTTACAGTGAGAGCTTCCCCGTCGAGTACGTCTCCGCGGACCTCTCACTCCTCGAGCACATCGCACCGTCTGGGGTTCCCGGATGAGTATGCGGGGTCCTCGGACAGGGCGGGGCCCAGCATCTCATTCGGTGCCCCAGCAGATGACAGGATATCGATCACTGCATCGGGGGATGAGCTAGGTTCTGGAGAGGACGATTTGGCTGCGCTGCCTCCGTCAGGAAGAGTAGCGTTGCCCGAGTCAGATCCAGAACTGACCGCTATGCTTTCCCGGGCCGCTGAGAGCATCGGGCTGCACTATAGGCGTCCGCCTTCTCCCGAGCGCTCAAGGCTGGATGATTGGTTCCTGGGGGCGCAGGCCGAACGTCGGCAACCGCCCCCGGTTCCTTTCTTCCCGGAAGTGCATGAGGAGGTGACTAGGTCGTGGAAGGCGCCTTTTTCTGCCCGAAACAGGCCTAGTACCTCCTCCGTCCTCACCACCCTCGATGGTGGAGCGGCCCAAGGGTATGTGGAGGTCCCCCCAGTCGAGCGGCTCTGCCCGCAGGGCGCTGCCGCCTGGAGGGGTAATCCACGCCTTACGTCCAGGGCCTGTAAGTTCTCGTCCGCTCTAACGGCCAAGGCTTACGGTGCTGCTGGACAGGCCGCTTCCGCCCTGCACGCCATGGCCCTCCTGCAGGTCCACCAGGCCAAGGCGTTGAAGCAGTTACACGAGGGTGATGTTGACCCAGGAGTGTTGCAGGAACTGTGCACAGCGACGGACCTCGCACTAAGGGCGACGAAAGTCATGGCGCGGGCCCTGGGTCAGACGATGTCCACATTAGTGGTCCAGGAGCGCCACCTGTGGCTGTCCTTGGCGGATATGAGGGAGTCCGACAAGCACCGCTTCCTGGACTCCCCGATCTCCCAGGCCGGCCTATTCGGCGACGCGGTGGAGGATTTTGCCCAACAGTTCTCCGCCGCACAGAAGCAGACGGAGGCGATTCGTCACATCCTGCCCCGGCGGTCCGCTGCTGTCTCCACCCCACCTCCGGCTGCAGCCCCTCCGTCTGCTCGTCGCCGAAGGCGCCCTCCTGCTGCCTCCACCTCCGCTCCAGCTCGGCCACAACAGCAGCCTTCACAATGGCCGCAGCATGGAGCTGGCCGCAGGAAAGCGGCGCAGCCCGCCTCCGCCCCTGCCAAGCCTGTGAAGCGCCAGGGCAGGCGGCGTCCCTGGGACGGGCGACCCGGAGCCTCTGGATCCTGCTCTTCAGGAGATGGCGATAGCACCACTCCTTCCCCCGGAGGAGGGCCGGGTGGAGAATTTTTGTTCTGTTCCACCACTGGCCCCCGGGTCAGTGGCACCCAAAACTTCAAAAGAGCAGTTTCCTTTTCCTCCGGGTCCCAAGAGGGCGAGGATGGCAGTGCACAGGACCCCATCTCCACACTCCCATCCCCCTCTCTCTTCGCCAGTGGGCAGCAGGGTCCGGTCCGAGGACGCGATGCCTTCTCCCGCGCCCCCTGCCCAGCCGTGGAGCCAGGCGAGTGTCGCACCACACACTCAGACCCCACTTCGAGACGCACTGCCTTTCGAGTCGGGCCCCTGGGCTCCACTTCGCTGCCCCACCGCGGGTACGTCGATAACTCCCCTGGTCCCGCTTGTACGGTCCCTGGGGGCCTGGCTAGAGCTCCCCAGGCCGTCTCGCTGGCTCCTGAGGACCATCAGACTCGGCTACGCGATTCAGTTCGCCCAGCGTCCTCCCAAGTTCAGGGGCATTCGGTTCACCTCAGTGTTGAGCCAGGATGCCCCTGTCTTGCGTGCAGAAGTCGCGGTCCTACTGGCGAAGGACGCGATACAGCCGGTCCCTCCAGCCGAGATGAAGTCAGGGTTCTACAGCCCCTACTTCATCGTACCCAAGAAAGGCGGTCTTGGACCTGCGCGTTCTGAACCGGGCCCTTCTCAAGCTCCCGTTCAGGATGTTGACGCAGAGACGCATCTTTCAATGTGTCCGTCCCTTCGATTGGTTTGCAGCGATCGACCTGAAGGACGCCTACTTCCATGTCTCATTCCTCCCTCGACACAGACCGTTTCTCCGCTCTGCGTTCGAAGGGCGAGCATACCAGTAGGCCCTCCCCTTCGGGCACCTCAGCCGGTTGGGGCTTCAGGTCAACCGGGAAAAGAGCAAACTCTCCCCTACGCAGAGGATCTCTTTTCTCGGCATGGAGTTGGACTCGGTCAACCTCACAGCACGTCTCTAAGCAGAGGAGCGTGCTCAGTCAATGCTGAGATGCCTGGAGTCTCTCCAGCGCAAGAGGGCGGTTCCACTGAAACATTTTCAGAGGCTCCTGGGGCATATGGCATCCTCAGCCGCTATCACGCCGCTCGGATTGCTTCATATGAGACCGCTTCAGCGTTGGCTTCACGACCGAGTACCGAGATGGGCATGGCGCCATGGCACAGACCGGGTCTCACTCACCCCGTCCTGCCGTCGCACCTTCAGCCCATGGTCGGACCTTGCTTTTCTTCGGGCAGGAGTTCCCCTAGAGCAAGTATTCAGGCATGTTGTTGTTTCAACAGATGCTTCTGCCACGGGCTGGGGGGCCATGTGCAACGGGCACGCAGCCGCGGGGCTCTGGACAGGGCCCCAGCTGCAGTGGCATATCAATTGCCTCGAGTTGCTGACAGTATGGCTTGCTCTGCGCCGCTTCAGAACGCTGCTACACGAGAAGCATATACTGGTCCGCTCGGACAACACTGCGACCGTTGCGTACATCAACCACCAAGGCGGTCTACGCTCCCGTCGCATGTCGCAACTCGCCCGCCATCTCCTCCTTTGGAGTCAGAAGCATCTGAGGTCGCTTCGCGCCGTTCATGTCCCAGGCGAGCTCAATCGTGCAGCCGACGAGCTCTCACGTCAGCACGCCCTTCCGGGAGAATGGCGTCTCCACCCCGAGGTACTCCAGCTGATTTGGAGACGCTTCGGGGACGCTCAGGTAGACCTGTTTGCCTCCCCGGACACGTCCCACTGCCAGTTGTTTTTCTCCCTGTCCGAGGGGACCCTCGGTACAGATGCACTGGCATGCAGCTGGCCTCGGGGCTTACGCAAATATGCGTTTCCCCCAGTGAGCCTTCTCGCACAGACCCTGTGCAAGGTCAGGGAGGACGAGGAGCAAGTCCTCTTGGTTGCGCCTTACTGGCCCAATCGGACGTGGTTCCCAGAACTGATGCTCCTCGCGACAGCCCCTCCTTGGCAAATTCCTCTGAGGAGGGATCTACTTTCTCAGAGAGGGGGCACCCTCTGGCACCCGCGCCCAGACTTGTGGAATCTCCACGTATGGTCCTTGGACGGGACGCGGAGGTTCTAAGTGGGCTACCTCCAGCAGAACTATCACTTCTGCCAGGGCCCTGTCTACGAGACAAGCTTACAGGCTGAAGTGGAACCTGTTCGTCGATTGGTGTTCTCCCCGCCGGGAGGACCCCCGTAGATGCCCGATCGCAGTCGTGCTTTCTTTCCTGCAGGATGGGTTGGAGCGAAGGCTGTCTCCCTCCACCCTCAAAGTGTATGTTGCCGCTATTGCCGCACATCACGATGCAGTAGACGGTAAGTCTCTGGGGAAACACGACCTGGTCATCAGGTTCCTCAGAGGGGCAAGGAGGCTAAATCCTCCACGCCCTCACCTGGTACCCTCTTGGGATCTCCCCTCGGTCCTGTCGGCCTTGAGGGGGGCCCCCTTTGAGCCTCTGCAGTCAGTAGAGCTTAAGTTTCTGTCTCTGAAGACAGTGCTCCTCTCGGCATTGGCCACAGTTAAGAGGGTAGGGGACCTGCAAGCATTTTCGGTCGACGATTCGTGCCTAGAATTCGGGCCGGCTGACTCTCACGTTGTCCTGAGACCCCAGCCTGGATATGTGCCCAAAGTTCCCACCACGCCCTTCAGGGACCAGGTGGTGAACTTGCAAGCGCTGCCCCGGGAGGAGGCAGACCCAGCCATTGCTCTGCTCTGTCCCGTTCGTGCCTTGCGCATCTATGTGGACCGCACGCAGAGCTTCAGGACCTCAGACCAGCTCTTTGTCTGCTTCGGAGGACAGCAGAAGGGAAGAGCTGTCTCCAAACAAAGACTCGCCCACTGGATAGTGGAGGCTATAGTCTTGGCCTACCAGGCCCGGCGCTTACCGTGCCCCCTTGGTGTGAGAGCACACTCTACGAGAGGCGTTGCTTCCTCTTGGGCTTTGGCACGAGGCGCCTCAATAGCAGACATTTGTAAAGCTGCCGGCTGGGCGACACCTAATACGTTTGCGAGGTTTTACAATCTCCGTATAGAGCCAGTGTCCTCCCATGTACTTGTCTCGGATGGCCAGTAACACTGGAACCCGCTCGGTGTCAATCACGCTTGCTGCGCCATTCCCCTCTACGGACCGGATACGTGCGCCTTGTTGCTTCTCAGTTCAGTTCCCCATGGCGAACCCTGTTGAAGTTCCTCCCGCACCCTCGGCAGTCAGGTGTGGCGGAGCACCAGACGCCAGGTCCAGTACTCGTACGTTGCCCAAGGTCAACCCCTGTGCTGGGCTAGGTGCCCGTGTGTAGTGATTCCCCTTTGGTGATCCCACATGTGTATTCTTCCACGGTACGGCTCCCCCAAGTGGAGCCCGTGTCTTCCCTGGCAGAAACCTTCTGCCCACTCTGCTGTGTAGCTACCTCACCCCAGGCGGGCTGAGTCTACCTCAGAGACTCCCGTATGTAGTACTGCCCTCGGCCAGTCCATATGTGTAATCTCCACATGATACCTCCTTATGCGGGATGTGGCTCCGTAGCGTTTCCCCCTACTTGGGGTACGCTTTCCCAGTGTTATTCTACCCACTGAGCGGAACAGCAGTGGCAGTTATCTCTGCCTAAACCCTGTCCTATCTTCCATCCCAACTGGTGTGGGGGGACTTGCCGGCTTCTGCAGAGCACTGGAGGGGGTCAGCAATAGTGGCGTTTTCCAAGGGATCCCATTAGTCAGTCACTCTGACGTTACGTCGAACGTGACTGACTGATAGGGAACGTCTCGGTTACTTGCGTAACCCCCGTTCCCTGAAGGAGGGAACGGAGACGTAACGTCCCAGTCGCCATAGTTGCTGTACCACCGCTGTACGGCCGGGGCACACAGTCTCGGCTCCTCAGCGAAAAACTGATGTGCGTTTGCACGCGCTCTCCTTTTATACCCGCACCGCGGGGCGGAGTGCGCGTGGCGAAACACGCACGCCAACCGCCATTGGCTTGTTTTGTTAACACTCGAAGGTGATTGGGCTCTCCGGCGAGATCCCATTAGTCAGTCACTCTGACGTTACGTCTCCGTTCCCTCCTTCAGGGAACGGGGGTTACGCAAGTAACCGAGACGTTACATACGTAACCTGTGACGATTTCAAATAAATGCTGATGTTTTTAACTTTCTATTAATCTGTGAATCCTAAAAACTATCCCAGTTTTCACAAAAAATATTGGGCAGCATGACATCGTTGATAACATTTACATTTCTTCATTTAGCAGACACTTTTATCCAAAGTGACTTATAAATGAGGACAATAGAACCAATCAAAACCAGCTAAATAGTAATAATATACAAGTGCTATAACTCAAGGTTTATAATAGTAATAATAATCAAAAATGTTTCTTGAGCAGCAAATCAGCATATTATTGTTATTTCTGAAGATCGTGTGACACTGAAGACTGCAGTAATGCTGAAAATACAGCTTTGATCACATAAATAAATTACAGTGTAACAGCTATTCACATAGAAAACAGCTGTTTTAAATTATAATAATTTTTCACAGTTTTTTACGGTATTTGTCAAATAAAAGCAGCCTTCTTTCAAAAAAACATACAAAATTGTCCCAGTCCCAAACTTATAAACAGTAGTGTATCTAATTATTTATAGACTGTATATAGAAAATAATATATATAGATAATAATAGTAATAGTATTAAAAGCCTAACCATACTACTAAAAAAGACACAGTTTTGGAATAAAACAATATTCAATATCCAATAATTTATATTTGTATAATTTAGGCTTTGAAGTGTCCCAAAGCGTTTTGATGTTCCCAAAAAGAAGGTTTTGTCAGATTTAATACACTTCTGGCATCTCTCTCTCTCTCTCTCTCTCTCTCTCTCTCTCTCTCTCTCTCTCTCTCTCTCTCTCTCTCTCTCTCTCTCTCTCTCTTTCACACACACACACACACACACACCAACTGAGACGTGTAACGCTCTCCTTTAAACACACATGCAGTATAATTGCATTAAAGTACAACTGAAGGTTTATCCCTCTTTGAGAGCCTGTGACATTTACATTAGAGTTTTTATCAGTCAGTCGCACAGATCCAGACTCGCGTGCACGTGTGTGTGTGTTTATTAATCAATCTCATATGAATCGCTCATGTCCTCATGGCGCAGCGGCAGGTGAAGTTACTATTAGGTTTAAGTAAGTTTTTTCTATGATCTGTGATTCTCTCCCGGAGCACCACTTGGCAAAAAGACCTCAAAGCGGCAATTTCAGAATTAGATTAGACACATGTGTGCAGCAGCAATTTGCTAAATTACCCTGTATTCACAAGTGTCTTTCATCTTTCTGCTGAATGAGTTTCCTGCAATTATCTCTAATGATAGCTGTTGTGTGGCCCCTTTGTGCGGCGACCGGGGCCGTTTGTGTCGTAGGTCTGGATCGAGGCCGCCACACAGATCTGCTTTTCTCTGGGAGTGGGGTTTGGTGTGCTAATCGCCTTCTCCAGCTACAACAAATTCAGCAACAACTGCTACAGGTGAGCAGAGGAGTCGTACAGAGCGGTGAGAACCCACCCACACACACACACACACACACACACACACACACCAGCACACACACACACACACACACACACACACACACATACACGCACTCTCATGCACATGCATATGCATACGCACACGCACACGCACACGCACACGCACATGCACATGCACATGCACATACACATACACACTCTCACACATACACATACACACACACACTCTCACTCTCACACATACACACACACACACACACACTATCATTCTCACACATACACATTCACATACACACACACACTCTCACACATACAAACACACACATGCATGCACACACACACACACACACACACACACACACATACATGCATGCACACACACATACACACACTCACACACACACACACACACACACACGCATACAACAAAGCCCTTTGATGCATCTGCGTGTTTGAACTGAGTTGATGTTACAGAGACGCCATCATCACCAGCTCCATCAACTCTCTGACCAGCTTCTTCTCTGGGTTCGTCATATTCTCCTTCTTGGGTTACATGGCACAGAAACACAACGTCGCTCTAGATAAAGTCGCCACAGACGGTGAGTCAGTTTCTATTGTGTGCCTGTCTTTCGACTGAAAACGTGCAGCTCACAATAACATAAAATATAGCATTTATTAATATGCATATTAATACTTACTAACACATTTTAACTTTCAATTAACATTAACGAATGCATTACAAACAAACATGAATTAACAATAAACCACAGCATAGTTCATGATAACTAATATTAGCAAATGTTATTTTGTAAAATGTTGCCATTATATTTTGCTGAACAAGATGAACTACTTCATGAACTACCCCCCCCCCCCACATAAGTGTATGCTATACAGCATTTAAATAATTTACATTCAAATTTACATATAATTTATATCGTAATTATTTAATTGAATTCATGTCAGTTTAAAATACATTCTAAACTATATAAGTAATGCTACATTATAATACGATGAATCAGCTTTAGAGCTTTAATTATATGCTCAGTGCTTGATCTGGTCTGTAAATGTAATGTCCTGATTGATCTCAGATCAGTCTGTGATCGGTGTTCATTGTGACAGCAGCGTCTGGAGACAGAGAATTATTACAGAGCAAATCAATCGTGTGAGATACAGATAGTCCGTGGAAATGAAACATGTCGATTTGTCTGATTCTGTTTCTGTTGGACTGATTTGTATTTGCCGTCACAAATGCAGGACTAATTTATGTTTTCTTGTGATCTTTAAAACCGTTTGATCTGCTGAGTTCTGCCTAAATGCTTGGGATTAATTTTATAGACAAAACACGCTCAAAAGAAAGAAGTCTCTTCTGCTTGTCAAATGATTAAAAAGCAGTAGGCATAAAAACTGCAATATCACGAAATATTATTACAATTTAAAATAGCTCTTTTCTATGTGAATATCTGTTAAACTGTAATTTATTTCTGTGATAAAAGCTGTATTTCCAGCATCATTACTCCAGTCTTCAGAGTCACATGATATTCAGAAATCATTCTAATATGCTGCTCAAGAAATGTTTATGATTATGATCAATGTTGAATACAGTCGTGCTGCACATTATTTATGTGGAAACTGTGATGCTTTGATTTTTCAGGATTCACAGATGAATAGAAAGTTCAGAAGAACAGCATTTATCTGAAATAGAAAACACATTATAAATGTATTTACTCACTTTTGATCAATTTAATGCGTCCTTGATGAATAAAAGTATACATTTCTTAACACATACTTTCTAACCCTAATGGTTTGAACAATAGCATAAATTTAGCCTATATATGTGCACATTTATCTTTAAAATGTAAAAGCATAAGATAATTTAGATAATGAAGGCAATAGTGTTTATTTCTCCACCTGATGGAGTTTGTAATTCCACTTGTTTTATTGCATCACTTTACTATTAAACTAACCATGGAAATTAGTATAAATTAAGTAATAATATATTTACATTTAGCAGACCTTTTTATCCAAAGCGACTTACAGTGCATTTTAGGTTATACATTTGTTTGTCAGTATGTGTTTTCCCTTGGAATTGAACCCACAAGCTTTGCGCTGCTAACGCAGTGTTCTACCACTGAGCCACAGGAACACATAGATGTATACATTATTTGGGTCTTGTGTAAATGAAAATGGTAATATGTATGTTTTTTGGTGATTGTATATAAAAGCATATACAGTGTGCTGTTTATAACTGGAATTGATACGATTATGATATTCTAATCAATTCCAGATTAATACAGCATCTTCAGAGTTTTTAACGGCGGTGTATGCGGAGGTGTTGAATCTGTGTTGTTTGCGTCTCTCCAGGTCCTGGTCTGGTGTTCATTATTTACCCAGAAGCCATTGCTACACTGCCGGGGTCATCAGTGTGGGCTGTGATCTTCTTCATAATGCTGCTGACTCTGGGAATCGACAGCGCTGTGAGTCTCAGGATCTTGTCTGATCTGATCTCGAACACAAGACTTTGTCAGTACAGTATTAACCCTCATAATACATTCAAAAACCTCTAGACTATTTTCACATTCTGGGTCCATCTGAACCTGAAGAATTTATGCATAAAAACGGTCATAACTTCATATTTTCCAACTAAAACCACATATATATATATATTTGAATTTTATAAGATCATATAATTTTACCAGTATTAAGCCTTTTTGGAATAAATAGAATTGAATTAAATTACTTTAATTTAATTTATAACTCATGATTGGTCAAAAACATTCAAATTTATGAAACATACACTGTAGAAAAAAACCCATAAAATTACGGTAAAAAACAGCAGCTGTGGTTGCCATAATTTTACCATTAAAAATGGTAGCAACAACATTTTTTTTTCTCTTACATAAACAGTATACTGCTTTAAAATTACAGGTCATGTTCAATACAGTTTTTCACCATATATAGTAGGGGAACTTAGCATTAACCTATTAACCAGCATTTTTTTGACAGTCTTTTACCGTTAAAATCATGGCAATTTCTTACAGTATACATATATTTTTCTGACAAAACAACATCAATATTAATCTGAAAAGTAAAATTGCTGGACATTCGGAAGTACACACCACCCGATAGTTCACCGAATTTCGTCTATTTTGATGTTTTCCTGGACATTGTACTCGGTGGAGCAGCGGTGCTGTTTAGACGATTCAGGACGTGCAGATGGTGTACAGATGAAACAGTGATAAAGAATATGTTTTGTTCTGATCTAGAAACGCTCTTCATAAACTGCAAGCCGTTATACTCGCCGCAGGAGTTCTGCACATTCATTCTCGCGAGTGTCTACATTCCTCCGCAAGCGCACGTGAGCTCAGCTTTACAGAAACTTGCTGATCTGATCACAGAGACAGAACAACAACACCCAGACTCTGTTTTAATCATTCTTGGGGACTATAATAAAGCAAATCTCTCCTGTGAACTGCCAAAATACAGACAGCGCATCACTTGTCCCACCAGAGCCAGTAATATATTTGATCACTGTTACACAACAATAAAGAATGCACATCACTCAGTCCCATTGGCAAATTTGGGGCTCTCTGATCACTGCCTGGTCCATCTTATACAAGCCTACAGGCAGAAACTAAAATCTGCTAAACCTGTGGTAAAGACTGTAAAAAGATGGACTAACGAGACAGAGCAGGTTTTACAAGTCTGTCTCGACCTTTCTGAGTGTTTTTGAGGCTACTGCAAACAAACTGGACAAGCTCACAGAGACTGTCACTTCGTATATCAGTTTATTTGAGAACATGTGCATTCCTATCAGGACTCATTTAAACTACAACAACAAAAACCATGGTTCACTGCAAAACTCAGACAGCTCTGTCAGTCCAAAGAAGATGCTTACAGGAAGGGTGATGAAGTCTTGTATAAAGAGGTCACATACACACTGGAAAAGGAGATCAGAGTAGCAAAGAGGAATTATTCTGGTAAGCTAAGGATCCAATTATCTTCCAGTGACTCTGCGTCAGTGTGAAAAAGTCTGAAATAGATAACCAACTACAAGACACCATTCCCCAGCACTGTGGAGAATCAACAACTGGCAAACGATCTGAATGAGTTCTACTGCAGGTTTGAAAAAACACCCCACACCCGCCCTGAACACCTGTCCACATAACCATTAACACCTCCAGCAACCCCCCTCTTCCCCACACCTGCAATTCAGATCAGCGAAGACGAGGTGTGCCAGGTCTTCTGAAATAATAAAAGGAGAAAAAAAAAAACAGGCCCAGATGGTATCACACCAGCCTGACTAAAATCCTGTGCTGACCAGCTGGCCCCAATCTTCAAAAATATCTTCAACAGATCACTGGAACTGTGTGAAGTGCCCTCATGCTTCAAACGCTCCAACATCATTCCCGTCCCAAAGAAACCCAACATTACAAGACTAAATGGCTACAGGCCTGTGGCTCTAACGTCTGTGGTCATGAAGTAATTTGAAAAACTTGTGCTGGCCCACCTGAAGGACATCACTGGACCCTCGCTGGATCCTCTTTGGTTTTCCTGCAGAGCAAACAGGTCTGTGGACGATGCAGTCAACATGGGGCTGTATTATGTATTATGTTGTCTAGACCAGGGGTTCTCAAAGTTTACATTCAAAGGTCCGAATGGGAATTATCATCAACGTCAAAAGGTCCGAAATAATTGTTATTACAAAACTTGTTTTTATAAACATGCTTATAACTTTATATAACAATTCAACTTGATCTATGCTCTATTATCATATTTATGACGTCATCAGTTCGTACTAGCGTTTATGAAAATTAACCATAGTTTTAAACAAATAAAACAAAAAGACTTGTTTACTATACTTAAACCATGATAACCACAAATTAACCATGGCCTTGCTACACTAGCCATAGTTTAACCATGGTATTTGTAGTAAAACTGGTTATATAAATTGTAATCAATATGCAAAAGAATTCCAATTTTACTACACTTTTATTATAATAAAACCATGGTTATTTTACATAAGGGTTACTCAACAGTACTGCATTTTTATACAACTAAATGCCCAATAAAGCAGTTCTCATTTAGGCCTACATATTTAATGTTTCTGAAATAGTAATTCAACTTAACCTGCAGTCCCTTCAACTGAATTGCTAAAATCTTTAATTATTATTTTTTTAAATATATATTTCATGGAGCACAAACGTCCGAACTATGTGCATATTTCAACCCTTTACAGATGAACTACATTCATGTTCATATGCCAGACGGTCAACAGTGATAGGTTTTTGGAAACGCTGTTTTGTACTCGTTCATTCATAAGTCTGCTACGGTTTGGTTCTTTGAATACGCTGCTAACTCTGCTGGTGGAGAAAGACTGCGTCGGGAAGGCGAAACCTCGCGCTCGCGGGGCGAAACCGGTGACATTATTCTACTGAATGAAAGCAAAGGTTTATACAAAATGTCGCTAGTTGCTATGTGCTTTGTCTTACAAAAGAATCTGTAATCACTTCAACACTGGTTCATGCGCCCGTGTGTGTGTGTGTGTGTGCCACGCACGCCGCACGGAGGTCTGAGTGATACGAGTGCACTTGAAATATCAAGTGGAGGCGGGTCCGGATTGAATTCCCTCCTGGTCCGGATGCGGACCGGAGTCCGGACTTTGAGAAGCCCTGATCTAGACAGACGAGGGACTTATGTGAGGATCATGTTTGTTGACTTCAGCTCGGCCTTTAGCACTATCATCCCAAACCTCCTTCTGCCCAAACTAACTCAGCTCTCCATGTCCTCCTCCGTCTATCAGTGGATCACCAGCTTCCTCACAGACATGCAGCAGCTAGTGAGGCTGGGAAAATACACATCCAGCACCCGTACGATCAGCACTGGAGCTCGTCAGTACTGTGTTCTCTTCCCACTGCTCTTCTCCCTCTACACCAATGACTGCACATCTAAAGACCCCTCTATCAAGCTCCTGAAGTTTGCAGACTGCCTAGAGAAAGGAGGTTAAGGAGCTGGCTGTCTGTTGCAGTCTTAACAACCTGGAGCTCAACATGCTCAAAACAGTGGAGATGATCGTGGACTCCAGGAGAAACCCCCCGCTCTCCCCCCACTCACCATCATGAACAGCACTGTGACTGCAGTCGAGTCATTCAGGTTCCTGGGCACCACCATCTCCCAGGACCTGAAGTGGGACAATCACATAGACTCCATTGTGAAAAGGCCCAACAGAGGCTGTACTTCCTTCATCAGTTGAGGACGTTCAACCTGCCACAGGAGCTGCTGATACAGTTCTACTCTGCCATAATTGAATCGGTCCTCTGCACATCAATAACTGTCTGGTTCAGCTCAGCTACCAAATCTGACCTCAGAAGACTATGGAGGGTAGTCTGGACTGCTGAGGGAATCATTGGTACACCCCCCCCCCCCCCCACTCTACAAGAACTGTACTTATCCAGAGTGAGCAAAAGGGCTGGAAAAAATCACTCTGGACCGCTCACATCCAGCACACTCCCTCTTTAAACCATTACCGTTTGGTCGACGCTACAGAGCTCTGAGCACCAGAACGACCAGACACAGAACCAGTTTCTTCCCTCAGGCAATCCATCTCATGAACACTTGACAATAATTATGGGGGACACACTATTTATACACTTATTTATCTAACACACATAGTTAGTCTACACTTCAATTGCACATAATATATCTATATATCTGTACATACACAATTGTCCATCGTTATATACCTGTACATACAATTGTCAATGTTTATATTGTTATTCTTTATTTACTTGTTCTTTTTAATTATTCTTTTTATTATCTGTGTTTTTGTTCTGTCACTGTCATTCTGTTGCAATGCGGTAGGTTCTGTCACGAAAACAAATTCCTTGTATGTGTAAACATACCTGAATTCTGATGCTGCAATGGTTTGTCAATAGGTGACATATTCATGTTTATCAACAAAATGCAGCCCAAAAGTTTGTCACACATGGGGAAAAGGCTAAATATATTAGAAAAAAGTTTTTGACACTAATAGTATTAGTGACACAGTAGTGACAATATTTTTGGCGCCTAATGGTACTGGGTCCAAAATGACCTGAACACAAAACATTGTTTGTTTATTTGTTCATTCATTGATTGAGATTGTTATATTTCTTAAAATTATTTTAACAGTTCTTTTGGTCAAATGTTTGTTCCCTTACTAAAAACTATTATTTTTTCTTTATTTTATGTATGTATCTCTTCCGGGTCAAAATGGACCCGTAAGTGTTTATGAGGGTCACCGCTGTAACTGATGAAGCTCAGTCCTGATAAACGGCAGCGCTGTGACTGCATCTGAATGCTGTTTTTCAGATGGGAGGGATGGAGTCTGTGATCACGGGACTCATAGACGAGTTCAAGTTCCTGCACAAACATCGAGAGCTCTTCACGCTCTTCGTCGTGGTCTCCACGTTCCTCATCTCTCTCATCTGTGTCACAAATGTACGTGAAACACAAACGCTCCTCTAATGAGCTTCTCATCTGATTATGAAGGGTCTCTGGTGTGGAGTCTCGATCCAGTCTCGTCTCTCTGTCTCTCTGCAGGGTGGCATCTACGTCTTCACGCTGTTGGACCATTTTGCCGCCGGGACATCGATTCTGTTTGGAGTGCTGATTGAGGCCATCGGCATCGCCTGGTTCTACGGTGAGGCTGATCGCTGCTGCTGCATGTGCAGTGAAGCTGATGTGGCATTAGGGGCTGATGGTCTATCAGACGGCTGTGCTCCGGGGCCGCTGGCCCTCATTAGGCTCCCAGAGCGCAGATATCAGCAGAGGAACGCTCTTCACACAAACACCTATCAACCTGACATTCGATTCTAACTCCAGATTGCCAATTTTGATCTAGTTTTGATCTAGCAAGATAATGTTTCTTATTTTCATTTAGTTTAACTTGATGTGTTACAATAACTCAAACTAAAGCTGAATAATAATAATAATAATAATAACAATAATAATAACACAAACTATTAAAAATGACAAAAATATTGACATTTTTATAACAAAACAACATAAATATTACTTCAAGCAAAATACATTCATTTTACTTTAGCTTTTGAAATTGCTTTTACTTGCAGATTAAAAATGGGATCATTTTTTCATGATACAATAGTTCGTCAATAAGTGACATATTCATGTTTATCAAACAGACTTAAAATTCAGCCCAAAAGTATGTGAGACATGAGGAAAAGGCAAAATATATTTGACAAAAGTTTCTGACACTAATATATATTTTTATATAAATCAATCTAAACCTGAAAAATAAATACATAATATAATACAAACTAAATAAAAAAATAATGACTATTAAAGACAAAAATTAATAAAACTAACTAAAATTAAAGTGACAATGGAAAATAATAATAAGAATAACATTTTATTTTGATGGTCTCCTTTAGATATTCTGTTGATTGTAGAAAACTTGTCAACTTCATGTGAACTAGCAGTCATTAGAGTATTAGTAGACCGTCTGCTGAATATCTGCTAACACTTTATTTAGATGGACAATACACTGACTAGGAGCAACTTTGCACGTACATGTGAACTGATTCCACTAACCCTGATCTAACAGTCTACTAATACTCTAATGACTGCTAGTTTACTTATAGTTGTGTTCAAAGTGGACAGATTGAAAGTGGATTGAAATACAATGTAACCAAGATGATAATTCTGTTGAGATTCTATTGGCAGTGTGTCTTGAATCTGAATCAGAGGGCTTCAGCCCTGCTCCTGTGGACCTGCAGAGCTCAGTTTGTTAGATTATGTCCGGAGCTGAACTCTGCAGGACAGGGTTGAAGACCTCTGATCTGAATGATAGTCTTCAGAGCGGAAGCCTGTTCCACCGCAGAATAAAACATGGGATTGTGACTTTTTAACCTACAGTTCGGACCTTTATTTTCATAATTCCAAGTTTACAAATCTCTCAATTTTTACCTTTTTTTGTCTCTGAATTTAAATCTGAAGTTTAAATCTTGCAATTATGATTTTTTTATATTAGAAAAAAAATATTTACAAATTATAATTGTATCTCACAACTTTTTTTAAGTGCTAGTTTATAACTTGATATTCTGCATTTATATTTTGCAATTCTGAATTTACATCTCACAATTCAGATTTTTTTTCTCATAATTGTGGGAATTATTCTTTTTTTCTTTTTTTATCCTGTGGCATAAACAAGTTTCTGTGCTTCTGAGTTAATGAAGATCAATTATTTTTCTTTACTCTGTACATATTAATAATAATTGTATTTAGTAGTTTAATGTTTCAGTAACCACAAAAGTAGTATTACAAGATCGTCCAACAGAATATCATGGCAATCCATAACCGTTTTATGTTTCGGCATATGAATTTGTGCAGTCTCATTCGTCTGTTTTCCGCTTAGGTTACACTTTACTTTGATAGTCCATTTTAGGCATTCTACTAACTATTAGTAACTTTGTAACTACATGTCAACTAATTCTCATTAATTCACAACTACATGTCTACTAACTCTGAGAAGGGTAGGTTTAGGGTTGATAGAATACACTGACATATTCTGCAAAGTTTCTGATAGTCAGTATGTTGTATGCTGTGGACTCATCAACATAAAGTGTTAGAAGACATTAAGCAGACAGTCTGCTAATACGCTAAAGACTGCTAGCTGATATGTAGTTGCAAAGTCACTTACTATAAGTGGACTATCACAATAAAGTGTTACCTCTGCTTACGCCCAGTGATGGTTAGGTTTAGGAGTGGACCCTCATCTTTACTTTTAAAAAAATCATGCATGATCATAAGAAGTCTCCACCTCATTCAATTCAAGATTATTTGTATAGCGATTTTTACAATACAATCGTTGCAAAGCAGCTTTACAGGAAATTGCGTTTCTACAATAAATGTATATATTGCAGAAACTTAATATAATTAACTTATGGCAAAATTTGGTTAATTCTGTATATTGTCTGGGTGTTAGCATCATCTCTTCTCAGGTGTTCGGTCATCTCAGATCATTTAAGGGTTGGATCTAGACTGAAGCTTGTGTAATTATGGGATGTTAATCCAGAAACAGAGAAACAAATAGAGACATAATAAGCGCAGCTGTTGTTCCATCCAAGCCAAAATTATTTGTTCGACCCAAGCTAAAGCATAATAATGTGCGTTTGATCAGATATACCTGCAGTACTAGATTATGGGATGCATTATATGAATGCTTGGCTAAAGAGATGTGATTTAAACCGAGAGAGTGTGTCTGAACCCCGAAAGTTATCAGGAAATGTATTCCAGAGTTTGGGAGCCAAATATGAAAAAGTTCTACCTCCTATAGTGGACTTTGCTATCCGAGGTACTACCAAGAGTCCAGAGTTTTGGACCTTAGGGAGCGGGTTGGATTGTAGCGTGATAGAAGATTAGTTAGGTACGCAGGAGCTAAATCATTTAGGGCCTTACAGGCAAGTAATAATATTTTGTAACTGATACAGAACTTAATAGGTAGCCAGTGCAGAGACTGTAAAATTGGAGTAATATGATCATATTTTCTTGAGCTGGTAAGGACTCTAGCTGCAGCATTTTGTACTATCTGTAGCTTATTTATTGAGGATGCAGGACAACCACCTAGCAGTGCATTACAATAGTCCAGTCTAGAGGTCATGATTGCATGAACTAACTTTTCTGCATCAGAAACTCTTAACATATTCCATAGCTTGGCAATGTTTCTAAGATGGAAGAATGCTGTTTTTGTAACATGGGAAATATGATTTTCAAAAGATAGGTTGCTGTCTAATATAACACCCAGATTTTTGACTGTGGAGGAAGAAACAGTACATCCATCTAGTTGCAAATTGTGATCCAAGAGATTCTGTGTACTGTTGTTTGGTCCACTAAGTAATATCTCTGTCTTCCTCATACAATAATTCAGTTTTTCAGTGGGTTAGTTTGAGTGGATATGTAGCTCTAAAAACACTCTTTGCCACTGTCTGAAGTGGATACAAGAAACAGCGTAGTTATAATTTTTTTTCAAATATTCACATTTCACAGATATGCAGTATAACAACTTGTTTTGTCTCGTATTTTATTTTAGATAGGTGAGGTTTGATAAAGACTATTGTGGTCGCATGAGATGATTGCATCTTGAATGTTACAGTTAGAAATTCTCCTCAAATGTTTCAGTGTAATTCACGCGTTGACTTTCTCCTGGAAAAGCCATGTCTTTGCCTTGGGCGATCTGGCATGCGGTGGCAGGGATGTGAACTTTACAAACAGAACCGAGGCAGCGAGCGATTCCTGAAGACCTGATCTTCAGCGTGACTCGGTGAGCTCAGGACCGTTAGATCGTTTGACCTGCTCTGCTGTCGGTCAGAGCGAGACACACGGGCCCCGGGCTCCGCTGGCCTTTCTGGAGGCTGCATTACCTGCTGAACACCTGCGCCTTTGGCCCTGAGCTCTGCTCCCGCTATCTGCTGCGATCAGACGTCAAGCCTCGTGGCCACACAGACTCGCCGAGATCTGCTCTGGAGGGCGCTTGATTCCAAGGATTCTCTCATTTTATTCAAAACTCATGTATATTGTTTCATGTGGAGCATGGCTCAATGCTGTCACTTTGTCAGTATTGACATATTCACATGTTAAAATATGGTGTTTGGTCAAGTGTGTTTAAGACGAAGGGACTGCAGCGGAAGCTGTGATATTTATTATGTTTTCCTTCATAACTCCGTAGCTACTATAAATCTACATGCAAGTTCTGATGTATTGTGATAAATATTTATACTGGCCACTACAGTTCAATTTTTTTTTGTTTTAAGCAATTAACATTTATGTTCATCAAGTTTGCATTGAATTTATAAAAAGTGGCATTTATATTGTTGCAAAAATATCCCTATTTCAAACAGACGCTTTCGATTCATCTGTGAATCCTGAACAATTAAATGTATCAGTTTCTACAGAAATATTGGGCAGAACAAGTGTTTTCAACATTGATAATAATCAGAAATGTTTCTTGAGCAGTAAATCAGTATATTGTTATGATTTCTGAAGATCATGTGACGCTGAAGACGGGAGTAATGAAGCTGAAAATACAGATTTGATCATATAAATAAATTACAGTTTAACACAGTATATTTAAATAGAAATTCATTATTTTAAATTATAATGATATTTCACAATTTTACAGTTTTTTTTACTGTATTTGTATTAAATAAATGCAGCTTTGATGAACAGAAGCTACTTTTTTCAAAAACATAAATAACATTTCTCAGACCCTGAACTAGACTTCTGAGAAAGGACGGATCAGACGATTCCACAGTGGTACATATATTTTAACAATGGTAGGACAATTTTAACACTTGAAATATTAGTTATATGAATCCATTATAACGCATGTTGCTTTTTAAATATTTGAAATTGGTTAAATGCATCAGCTGACATGTAGAAGAGGTCTTCAATTAGAGATTTTGATGAAAAACAAATTTTAAATTTTAAAGAGTCAGTTTCAAATTTAGCTTAGTTCATATCTGCTATTATGACTCATAGTGATAGCCACAATGACATCTTTGATTTCTGCGGTAGGAGCTGCGGTATCAATTTACCAACAACATCAATCGATACCCTTCAGAGTTTGGATTCAAAGGCATGAACACTTAAGTGTCTCTGCGTTGTCTTGATGCTGACCAGCATGTTTGTGTTCAGGTGTGGATCGCTTCAGCGATGATATCGAGGAGATGATCGGAAAGAGACCTGGTCTCTACTGGAGACTGTGCTGGAAGTTTGTCAGTCCGTGTTTCCTCCTGGTGCGTTCACAGCCTCTCTGTCCAACACAAATATCACCAAACTCCTTTAGATACCGTTAACCCGTGCCTGTTTTCTCTCTCCTGCACTCAACTCAGTTCATGGTTGTTGTGAGTTTCGCGACGTTCAATCCTCCCAAGTACGGCTCCTATTATTTCCCCACGTGGGCGACGATGTTGGGCTGGTGTTTGTCCATCTCCTCCATGATCATGGTGCCGCTCTACGCCATCTACAAGTTCTGCTCTCTGCCCGGAAGCTTTTGTAACGTGAGTGTTTCATATTTGTCAATATGCAAAACACTTTAGAAAGAAGAATTACGTCAAGCCACATTTACTTCTATAGCGCTTTATTCAAATGTTATGTTGAAGCAGCTTCAGCATAATAAATTGGAATATAGAATAATTATGATACAAATTCAGTTCATCTTTAAGCAGAAGACAATAGTATCATAATTCAGTTTAAATGTATTTATCATGCAATAGTGGCAGTGCCGTTGAAACAATAACATTGCATTGCATTGGACC
The DNA here is from genome assembly GCA_003573665.1 of Oxygymnocypris stewartii. Taxonomy (NCBI): domain Eukaryota; kingdom Metazoa; phylum Chordata; class Actinopteri; order Cypriniformes; family Cyprinidae; genus Oxygymnocypris; species Oxygymnocypris stewartii. Next base: position 434,219 of record QVTF01022328.1, read on the forward strand.
AACACTTACTGACTTTGCTCACACATGGTATAACGTTTTGGGGACCCCCCCAACCAGTTATATAAATTTCTTCACATGCTATATTGTCACCAAATCTTGCATTCAATATTGTTGTCAACTTGTTTTCTTGCAATAAGCATAGGTTTTGTATTTATTTTTGGAGCTCATTGATCTGAGCTTATGCACCTCAGTTTTTTAGTGAATAAATCATTATTTGTGGATCATTTTACCAATTTTTACTCAAAAGAGGTGCATAAGCTCAGACCAATGATAATATAACATAATGAGAGATTTACAAGCAATTTTGGTCACACTTTATTTTAAGGTCCAGTTCTCACTATTGACTATGAAATTTGCCTCAACAAACTCCGCTGCTTATTAACAGTCAGTATGGTAGTTGTTAAGTTTAGGTGTGGGGTTTAAGGCATCTAACATATGGTCAAGCAGAATAAGACATTAATATGTGCTTTATAATTACTAATAAACCGCCAGTATGCATAATTTTTTGACCAGGAAGACCACATTTCAGCACAGCACCAGGGTTAAACATGCATCACTGCACAGAAATCATACTGCATGCATGATGGCTTTGGTTATAGTGATGTCCCTGCGTTTGTCCGGTTGTTTCTGTGACTCTGTGTGAATGTGGTGCTGGATTATCTTGGCAGAAACTGGCATACGCCATCACTCCTGAGACTGAACATCACCTGGTGGAGCGTGGAGAGGTGCGGCAGTTCACGGTGAGCATCATGGGTGGTTTCATGTGTACGGCCGAACAAGGAAGATTACACAAATTTAATGGGTGAACTTTCAATTATGCTAAATGTGACATTTTACTGCACCGTTATCACAGTCGATCCTCGGCGCAGATTGTTCTGGCTTCACTATTGTTGAAGTCGTCAGTGATTTCTGATCTGTTTTCAGCTGTTTGCATGTTTTCGGCTCATGTTTTGAAGAGCGCTGTATGAATATGACTTGTTTCTCACAGCTTCATCACTGGATGGTGGTATGAGGTGATGATGAAGAGGATGATGGCACACAAGGGATGCACTGACAGCATATTACTAGTTGTTTCTTTCTTGCATAATCAGACATGTGGCTGTTTCGTGACTTCGATCACAATGTGGTTGACATTCTGTCAGTATCAGTTTTAGTCTTATTATACGATGACTGTTATGATGGCTGATGTTGTCCCTGCTGACTGTTTGTATGTTTATTTATTATATATCTTTTGTTTGTAGTCAGAGTTCAACGGAGCCTTATTGATAAATGTGATTAACATGTCAAAAACTGTACAAAAGACATCGTTAGTAACGCTAATGTTTAGAGAGGTGTAAATAGTGCTATTGCAAAAAAAATAATAAATCTACCCTCTCTGTGTCTGAGAAGTGCTAATGCATATACGACTTCAATTGATCACAACAAACTCTTTCATTTCCACGCCTGCTTCCAGTATTGATCACATGATGCATATGAGCAGAAGAGATCTCCTCATTCAAGACTTTAGATCGCAAGAAGGTTTGACCTTTGGTCACTACATGTTTGCAGGACTGCAGAAAATCAATCTGTAGGAAACAGCATGCAGTGATTATATTGGTTAGAAAATAAAATGCATTTAATCCATGCAGTGGTTTACCTTCCAAACCAATAAAACACAGCAGCATTTATAGGATTTCTGTCACACTGAATGTTGTCATCCACTGCTGTATTACTGGACTATCAGAGTTTGATTTACATTAAAGTTTATTATGAATATTTGAAGTCTTTAAATTTAATGATTTCAGTGCCTGCTGAAATTTGTCAACTACTGAAATGTCAATAAAAAGTGTTTATGAAAAAACAAATATATAGATTTTTTTTTAATAAGACATGCACTTTGCATGTTGTTGGGGTCAATATTTGTGGAAGAGAAGAGCTGATTTTAATGGTGTGATCATATTAAAATATCTCAAAACAAGAGGCAATGATGTGGAATAAAAAAAGTGTCCAGTTTATACTCCAACTAATTCAGCTTAGGGTATTTTATTTCACTGGATAAACAGTCCATAAACAGTCTACAAAGGACTGTTACTTCATATTGTGTGGGTCAGAAAGTATAAGCAAATCTGAAATAGTTTCAATAATATCAGAGTAGATGAACGGTGCACGAATCTATCACTGCTCAGGATGTTCTTCATTCAATAACATGCGATGTTTGCCAATTAGTTTATGATGAAACGATATCTGTAAAAAAAAATATATATATATAATAATAATAAAAAAAACACCTCTAACACTTTGGTCTTCTAATCTATATGTCATATGTTGTGAAGCAATATAACAAATTCAGAACCATTTCTGCCAACTGCGTCTGTGTGAATGACCACAGAAGAGAATTTCAATCAGTCTGTAAAAACATGCAAACAGACACAGAAGTAATTTCACACAAACATTACCAGGTTTACCAGATTTTCGTGGTCATGACAGGAGCCGAAAGGAAAACTCTGTCTTGCTCCATAAACTTCTATTAAAAGATCATTACTTTCAACATGATTTTTGCTTGTTTCTGTTCATGGTAATCAACAGCATGTCACAGATGCTGTCAATAATGTTTAACTTGTATTGAACCGAGAATACAGTCAATACTGTTCACAAAGTTCAAAAAAAAAATTCTCTCCATATTAAAAGGAATAGTTCACTCAAAAAGGAAAATGTGCTGTGAATCGAATGTGCAGCGATGATGCCCCCCCTCCCCATTAGAATGAGTTTGTTTCTTCATCAGGTTTGTAGAAATGTGTCTCTGCATCAGTATCTCAGTAATGGATGCTCTGCAGTGAATGGGTGCCGTCAGAATGAGAGTCCAAACAGCACAATAATCTGCAAACAATCCACACCATCAGTTAACATCTAGAGAAGTCTAATGTAATGCATTACAATATTGTGTTACTCCCTAAAAAAATAACTAATTACATTACTTCATTACTTTTTATAGAAAATAATGTGTCGCGTTACATTTGAAGTCTGGGCAGGGCTTGTTTGTTTGTTTTTAATAAAAAAAAGTTATTATTTTACAAATGTAAAAGCCCTTTCACAATAAAGTGTAACAGTGGAAATGTAAATTCATGTCTGTACAGTAGAGGGCACAGCTCAACAAATTGCATGAAGAATATGACGCAGGAGAAGAAAGTTCAATACTATTCAGCAATAACAAAAATGAAACACAAATGTGTAATTTTTGCTTATTAATATGGTTGAATTTGGTCAAAAGGTCAGTATACAGGCATTGGTTAATACAATGGGATTAAATACATTAATTATATTTGTCTTATTTAAAGGTGCCATAGAATGGAAAACTGCATTCATCTTGGTATAGTTGAATACTAAGAGCCTCAAACACCATTATTTCCTTCTTCTTATGTAAATCTCTTGCAAGCAAAAGACCACTGAAAAATAGACGAATCAGAACATAACACCAAATGCCACATTAATACATGGGATCACTAATAGTCACGCCCCCAACATTTGCATATACCCGCCCATGTTCTTTGCCGGCTGCCAGGTGAATCTGCACATCCAAATCATCAGAAGTTCTGCAGGTATTGTGAAGAAACAAGCGAGGGTAACAGCGAAAATGGCAGATGATAGAAATTAATGTCATGTTCCAGGCTGTGAAGGGATGGGTTGGTGTCTGTATTCAGAAATGCACAGAAAACAAACAACGCTTTCCAATAAAATAACGCGAGACACTAAGGGGACATGGTTAGCTTCTTGCTAGAGGTAGCCTGTTACATTACAGTACATACGATTTCACTTACTACATAAACAGAGTAAGGAGAGATGACTGAGGATGATGGCGAATGATTTACAGATCCTAAGACTCTGCCTGCTGTGTGAGCTATTGAAATTAGCAGCCAATCAGAGCAGAGCTCAACATCGAGCAGCACTGTGAAACAGCCAATCAGAGCAGAGCTCAACATCATTATTCATGACCCTTCCAAATAACAATAATAACACACCATTTCATTCTAGGGACAAATTCTAGGATTGTAAATGAACATGTAAAACCGTTTCTGGAGAATTTGTGCCCTAACCTAAGCCCCATACCTTCTATGTAGATATCAGAGAACAATTAAAAATATTGTATCAATGCATTCTATGGCACCTTTAACAAGACAAGTCAAGTTTAGCTTTATTGTCATTCCGCTACATGTGTTGACATACAGTGGGACGAGATGTCGTGTCTCACAGGACCACGGTGCTACATGAATACAGATATACAACGCAGAGTAAAATAATATAAACCTATACACAACTAACCTACTGTCAGTTTTGACTATACATATGCTATATATAAAAGTGGTTACCTATACATAAACTAAAAAAATACAAACTGTACAACTGTGCAGATGACTCAAATACTGTACATGTGCAAAAATAGAGACACTCAAGCAGCTGGCTGGGGAACTGTGTAAGGTGATTTGTGATGCATGAGCGTGTAAACATACATATAATACAGTCATATATTACAAACAGTCTTTTTGTGGGATTATGGACACAGTAGTGTGTGAAAGTGTCTAGTGGGAGTAGAGGAGAGTGTGTTACAACAGGTGGCTTGTACAGGGCCACACACTGTGTATAGCACACTTGAATTGCACAAAAATAAAAGTTTGACAGTTTTTTCCTGTGATGTGGTAAGGTTGGGGGGTGATGGTCCATGTTTCAGGAGGTAGGGGGTTTGTATGGGGTTTCAGAGAGGGGTGGAGTGATGTGAGTTCAGGGCTCTCACAGCCTGGGGGAAAAAACTGTTGAGCAGTCTGGCCGAGCGGGCTTTGATGCTCCGGTACTGTCTTCCTGATGGTAAGAGCTGGAAAAGACTGTGGGAAGGATGGGTGGGGTCCTTCACGATACTATTGGCTTTGCTGGAGCATCGTGTAAGGAAAATATCCAGGACGGAGGGGAGAGGGGCACCGATGATGTTTGCAGCTGTGTTCACTGCACTACAGTTTCCGTACCAGACAGAGATGCAGTGATGCAGCTGGTAAGCACCCTCTCAATGGTACCCCTGTAGAAGGTGGTGAGGATGGGTGGAGGGAGACTTGCTCTTTTCAGCCGGCAGAGAAAGTTTAGGCGCTGTTGTGCCTTCTTGGAGAGTCTATGTCTAATTATTCCAAGTTTGTATTATATTCTGAGTTTGCATTGGACGTTTTTTATTCATTTTGAGGAATACTGAAACTGTTTTTGTGCAGGGAGATGAGTAAATACATTCCCATATTTAGTCTAGAACTAGTCAAGTCAAGTCAAGTCACCTTTGTTTATATAGCGCCTTTAACAATACAAATTGTAACAAAGCACTGCACAATATCAAAATAGGCAAATTTAGTCAATAATGTAAAATGACAGGATTTAACACTCAATTATCTGCTGAATGCATTTCATTATTGAATTTAGTAATGGCATTGTCCAGCTTAGTTCAGTTTAAATAATATCTGTGCAATCAAGTCGATGATTGTGCTGGAAATGAAGTGTCCCCAACTGAGCAAGCCAGAGGCGACAGCGGCAAGGAACGAAAACTCCATCGGTGACAGAATGGAGAAAAAACCTTGGGAGAAACCAGGCTCAGTCGGGGGGCCAGTTCCCCTCCGGCCAGACGAATCAGTAGTTTGTTCCAACTGCAGCAAAGTCACAGTGTAAGTGGTCCACTGGTTCCAGGGGTCTTTTCCCGATGGATGTCTAGGTGACGAGGTCCTCACTGGAGATCTGTCTCTGGGGCTCATCTCGGAGGTCCTCGGAGGGGTTGTCATCGTCTCTTCTCAGGTGTTCGGTCATCTCTATCGTTTAAGGGTAGGATCCAGACTGAAGCTTGTGTAATTCCTAACTACCACGGGATGTTAATCCCGTGGCAGTAACATAGAAACAGTAAGACAATTAGCGTAGCAGCTGCTCCATCCAGGAATAACCCTGGATGAAATTATCAGTATAACCCAAGCTAAAGCATAATAATGTGCATTTGTTCAGATAGACTGGCAGTACAAGATTGTGAGATGCATTATATGAATGCTTGGCTAAAGAGATGCGTCTTTAATCTAGATTTAAACAGAGAGAGTGTGTCTGAACCCCGAACGTTTTCAGGAAGGCTATTCCATAGTTTAGGAGCCAGATATGAAAAAGTTCTACCTCCTTTTGTGGACTTTGCTATCCTAGGTACTACCAAGATTCCAGAGTTTTGCGACCTAAGGGAGCGGGTTGGATTGTAGCGTGATAGAAGATTAGTTAGGTACGCAGGAGCTAGATCATTTAGGGCCTTATAGGCAAGTAATAATATTTTGTAACTGATACGAAACTTAATAGGTAGCCAGTGCAGAGACTGTAAAATTGGAGTAATATGGTCATATTTTCTTGACCTAGTAAGGACTCTAGCCGCAGCATTTTGTACTATCTGTAGCTTGTTTATTAAAGATGCAGGACAACCACCTAGCAGTGCATTACAATAGTCCAGTCTAGAGGTCATGAATGCATGAACTAACTTTTCTGCATCAGAAACACTTAACATGTTCCGTAGCTTGGAAATGTTTCTAAGATGGAAGAATGCTGTTTTTGTAACATTGGAATTATGATTTTCAAAAGATAGGTTGCTGTCTAATATAACACCCAGATTTTTAACTGTAGAGGAAGTAACATTACATCCGTCTAGTTGCAAATTGTAATCCAAGAGATTCTGTGTACTGTTTTTAGGTCCAATAAGTAATATCTCGGTCTTTTCTGAATTTAATAGGAGAAAATTACTGGTCATCCAATCTTTTATATTTTTAACACACTCCGTTAGCTTAGATAGTTTAGAAGTTTCATCTGGTTTTGTTGAGATATATAGTTGAGTGTCATCAGCATAACAATGGAAACTAATCCCGTATTTTCTAATAATATTACCAAGGGGCAGCATATATAATGAAAATAATAGAGGACCTAGGACAGATCCTTGTGGTACTCCATACTTTACTGGTGATAATTGAGATGACTCCCCGTTTAAATAAACAAAGTGGTAGCGATCGGACAGGTAGGATCTAAACCATCTTAGAGCCTGCCCTTGAACACCTGTATAGTTTTGTAATCGATCTATCAGTATGTCATGATCTATAGTGTCGAACGCAGTACTAAGATCAAGTAAAACTAGCAATGAGATACAGCCTTTGTCCGACGCAAGAAGCAAGTCATTTGTAATTTTAACAAGTGCAGTTTCTGTGCTATGGCGGGGCCTGAAACCTGACTGAAATTCTTCATAGATATCATTTTTTTGCAAGAAGGAGCACAATTGAGCAGACACTACTTTTTCTAATATTTTCAACATAAACGGAAGATTTGAAATGGGCCTGTAATTTGCCAGTTCACAAGGATCTAATTTTGGTTTCTTAATAAGAGGCTTAATAACTGCCAGCTTAAATGGTTTTGGGACGTGACCTAAAGATAGCGAGGAGTTAATAATATTGAGAAGCGGTTGTTCTGCAACAGGTAACAACTCTTTCAATAGTTTAGTTGGTACAGGATCTAATAAACATGTTGTTGGTTTAGATGCAGTGATAAGTTTATTTAGCTCATCCTGTCCTATAGTTGTAAAGCACTGCAGTTTTTGTTTGGGTGCGATGAATGAAGCTGAAGTACTAGACGCTGTAGAATCTACGTTTGTTATTGTATTTCTAATGTTATATATTTTATCAGTAAAGAAATTCATAAAGTCATTACTATTAAACTGTGAGGGAATATTTAGATCGGGTGACATCTGTTTATTTGTTAATCTAGCCACTGTGCTAAATAAAAACCTTGGATTGTTTTGGTGATTATCTATGAGTTTGCGGATATACTCGGTTCTTGCAGTTTTTAGAGCCTGTCTATAGCTGGACATACTGTTTTTCCACGCAATTCTAAAGACTTCCAAGTTACTTTTTCTCCATTTGCGCTCAAGAATACGAGTTTCTTTCTTGAGAGAATGAGTATAACTGTTGTACCATGGCGCAGCACGTTTTTCTCTAACCTTTTTTAATTTGATGTGTGCAACAGTTTCTAACGTATTGGAGAAGATAGTTCCCATGTTGCTAGTAATTGTGTCCAGTTCATCTGTATTTATGGGTACACAGAGCAGTTGAGATAACTACAGTAACATGTTTACACAGCGCACCCAACACCTCTGCACTTACTCCGTTTTATCTCAACATGGCCATGACAGCTGTCAGTCAATACATGGGAATCAAAGAAACTGCGATATTTCCTTGTTAATTAGTTACTAGAAAAAAGTAATCTGATTATGTAACTCGCGTTAATTTTAACGTGTTACCCCCAAGGCCCCAACACTGGTTGGGAAATGTCTGCGCCTGCTGATGTTATATTTTTTTGTTAATTTAGCCAATGTCTTGAATAAATACTTGGGGTTGTGTTTGTTTTCTTCTAAAAGAGAAGAAAAGTAATCAGATCTAGGCGTTTTTAAAGGGGTCATTGCATGCTAAATTTACTTTTACTTATTTGAACTAAAAATGTGTTGTGGCAGTGTGTGAACACAACCACTATATAATGATAAAAATCCACCCAGTGTTTTTTTTTTATCACGATAAATCCAAACCTCTTTTCCATATCAAGCCGTTATCAGACTCTTGGCAGAATTACATAGTTCTGCACAGGCCCTTCCCACAATTGTTGATTGACAAAAATGTAAAATGGGCATCTTATGACATCTTTAAGGCTTTTCTGTAGGATAAAGTATTTTTCTGCTATGCAGTACGAAATACCTCTAGTCTTGTTTTCCTCCAGCTGTGCTCCATTTTCCGGGCTGCTCTCTTTAGGGCGCGAGTGTGCTCATTATACGACGGTAATTAAGTAAGTACTTTATTTCTATAGCACCTTTCTATATCATGCGTCACAAAGTGCTTTACATCCAAGGTGGAGAAACAGTACAAAAACATAACAATTAAGATAACAATTTAGAACACAAACACAACAACAACACATAAAAATACATAGCAAACAACTTAAAAGGCAAGTTTAACAAAGTAATTTTTAAAAACTGCTTTTTAAATGAGTTATTGCAACCTTATAACTCCAGCAAGAATCCTCCAAACAGATCGTACTAGTTGTCCCTTGCTCCAGATTAAAGACAAAGGGTGACGTGCATTTGAGGTTTAGTTGCTCCCAAGTTGTGGAATGCTCTTCCTTTGAATCTCAGATCTGTGGACTCTGCGGACATTTTTATATAAACAGGAACTTGGCCATGCAATGCTCTACATACCAGGACAAGAAGTTTGAATTTAATTCTAAATTTGACTGGTAGCCAATATAAAGTAATTAAAATTGGTGCCACGTGATATCTCTTTGATTACTTAGATAAAAGCTTAGTAGCGTTTTGGACAAATTGTAATCATTTCAGGGATGAATTACTAAGACATGTTAAAAAATTATTACAAAAATTAAGGTGGGAGGAAATAAAAGCATGTATAATCATCTCCACTATTGACACAGATATACTTCATTTTGCAATGTTTCTCAACTGACAGAAACACTTTAGAACCAAAACTTGAATATTTTGATTACGGCACAAAACCCGACCTATATAAACACTTAAATTACGGAGGGAAGGTTTAATAGAATGTAATAAGAGATCAAGACTTTTCATCACCTTAGGAAGAACACCAGCAGGAGCAGTAATAAGTACTTATGCTTTTTTTCAAAATTTAACTGCAGGTAATTGTTAGCCATCCATACTTGTATAGTATTTATACAATTTAAAAGAAGAGATAATTTCGTAATTTTATGGAGCTTAAATAGATATAAAGTTGAACATCATCTGCATAGCAATGATAGCATATACCTTGAAAAGTAATTATCAGTTGCCCCAAAGACAAAACTATACAAAGCAAAAACAGCGGGGCCAAAACAGAGCCCTGGGGAACCCCAAAGCAGATATATTCTGTTGATAAAGCATTATTTTGAACTTGAACTGAAAAAGAACTATCTGATAGTTAATATCTGAGAAGAACCATTTCAAAGCTGTTCCAGAGATACCAACATACTGTCTGAGCCTCTCAACTAATATACAGCGATCCACAGTATCAAGAGCAGTAGTGAGATCTAATAAAACCAGAACAGAACATTACCCTGCATAATCTTGCATTAACAAGTCATTAAAGACTCTAAAAAGAGCAGTTTCAGTAGAGTGCAGATGACGACAACCAGACTGGAATTTGTCAAACACATTATACCCCTCTAAAACAGCTGTAAGTTGATTAGATGGGAACTTGAACTGAAAAAGAACTATCTGATAGTTAATATCTGAGAAGAACCATTTCAAAGCTGTTCCAGAGATACCAACATACTGTCTGAGCCTCTCAACTAATATACAGCGATCCACAGTATCAAGAGCAGTAGTGAGATCTAATAAAACCAGAACAGAACATTACCCTGCATAATCTTGCATTAACAAGTCATTAAAGACTCTAAAAAGAGCAGTTTCAGTAGAGTGCAGATGACAACAACCAGACTGGAATTTGTCAAACACATTATACCCCTCTAAAACAGCTGTAAGTTGATTAACATATACTTGTCCAGGACCTTAGCCATATAATGAGGCTTAGAAATAGGTCTATAATTTTGAGGCAAAGAAGGATCAAGACTTGTTTCCTTAAGAATAGGTTGAACAACAGCTTTCTTTTTTAAATAGTGACTGTTTTCTTTAATCATTCTTAAGCGTAAAGGTTGTATCTAAAGTGCTTTAAAATAAAGAGTCCAAGTTTCTGTTTCATCATCAAGTTGTTCTGAGCTATTGGACATGCTGAAGAGTTGCGATAAATCAGGAAGATTATTTACAAAGAAGTCTTTTGAGGTAGAAATGACGGTTCTTCCGTATTTGTAACAATGAGCTGAATTTGCAGCTTTAGTTATATGGAGTACACATAAGATTATATATTGATCTGTGATACCGTCACTCTGCTGTAGAATTTCAACGCCATTGAAATCAATTCCATGTGACAGTATTAATTCTAGAGTATGATTTTGACAATGAGTAGGTCCTGACACGTGTTGTCCAACCCCGATATCTAACCCTGAAGATATTCTTTAAAGACACAGTTCCTGTCGCATGTTCATACATCTCTGTGCAAAAACACTCTATAGGGAAGTAAAATATTACCATCATGACCTGATTGCTCAGGGTTGGATTTCAAAATCAACATCATCTTATGCATCACCATTTGTCTGTATTAGGAAAAGGGACGGAAGTCTCCACCTTTGTGTGGATTACAGGGAGATGAATAAGAAGACCAATCCTGATCGTCATCCAATTCCCAGAGTCCAAGATATCCTTGACAACCTGGGTGGGAATTCATGGTTTTCACTATTAGATCAGGGCAAAGCATATCATCAAGGCTTTATGGCAAAGGAGAGTAGGCCCCTGACCACATTTGTAACAATGTGTGGGTTGTATGAGTGGATACGAATTCCTTTTGGCTTGATGAATGCTCCAGCTGCCTTTCAGAGGTGTATGGAGGAATGCTTGGAGAGTTTGAGAGACTGGATATGTGTGCCATACCTTGATGATATCTTAGTCTACAGCAAGTCCTTTGAAGACCATGTCCACTATGTGCGGGAGGTATTGCAGCAGCTTAGACGGTATGGAATAAAATTGAAGCCAAGCAAATGTGGAATGTTCAAAAGGGCAATCCGCTACCTCAGAAGAATTGTGTCGACTGAAGGTAGCAAAGTGGATCCAGCTAACACGGAGGCTGTGCAAACTTGGAAGGAAAAGAGACCATGTACTGTCGGGAAGCTGCGAACTGTGATGGGCCTCTTAAGTTACTACCGACAATATATTAAGGATTTTTCAAAGATTTCTGGACCACTGTATGATTTACTCAAGAGCACCCCGGAAGTATAAAACACTTGCCAAAATTCCAGATGAAGTAAAGTGAAGAATAGAGGAGTGTCTTCGAACCAACCAATGATTTGGAACGATGAGCAGCAAGAGATCTTGGAAAAATTGATAAACCATCTGGTCGAACCACCTAACCTTGGATTTCCAGACTTTTCACTGATTCTTCATACGGATGCCTCTAATCAAGGCCTGGGGGCAGTATTGTACCAAAAGCAGGGGGTAAGTTCCGTGTAATAGCAAATGGATCTCGGCCCCTTACAGCTGCCGAACGAAATTACCACCTCAATTCGGGTAAATTAGTGTTTCTCACACTCAAGTTGTCAATAACAGAGAAATGTAGAGACTACTTATACTACGCACCTACATTCACCATCTTTAGCGATAATAACCCTCTCACATGTGCACTGTCCAGTGTGAAACTCAATGCAACCGGCTGTAGGTGTGTAGAGGTGTAGAGCCAACTTCCATTTTTCAATAAAGTACTGCCCTGGCCGAGAGAATGCAGATGCCGACAGTTTATCAATATTGCCTCTAGACACTGAAGGGATGATAGAACAATTTATGGAGGAAATGTCATCAGACAGCTTTGCAGCCACCGCACAAGCTGCAGAAGTGCAGGACGACACCTCACATAGGGTAGTATCTGATTCGTCTCCATGTTCACCTGACATGGGTGACAATGAACCTCTTCCTGAGGATAAAATACAGCAGAGTCAAAGGGAGGATCCACACATCGGGCCTGTAATAAAATATAAATTAACTGGTATGTGACCTTGCCCCAAACAAATGAAGTCTCTTACCCCTCAGAGCTGATGTCTTCTTTGTGAATGGGAGAAGCTTCAGAAGGAAACAGTGACAATAGACACCAACTGGTCCTACCTCAAAGATACAAGGCAGTGGTAATGAAGAAGTTACACAATGAGATGGGTCACCAAGGAGTTGATCGCAATTTCTTCATTTAGATAAATGCAAGGGGGATACGAATACATATTAGTGATAGTTGACCATTTTACACGGTTTGCGCAGGCGTACCCCACAACATCAAAGTCTGCTAAAATGGTAGCTGATCGCCTGTTTAATGACTATGGACTGCGATTTGGATTTATAGACGAATACACCACGATCAAGTTGGTGAATTTGAAAACCAGCTTCTAGCCCAGCTGTCAAAGAATTGTGGTGTCCTCAGTTCCAGAACAATGCCATACCACCCGCAAGGGAATGGCCAAATGGAACAATTCAACAGGACCTTACTTCAAATGTTGAAAACACTGATATACAAGCAGAAGACGAACTGGAAGGAATCCCTGAATAAACTGATCTTTGCATTTAATAGCACAAAATGTGAGGTAACAGGATTCTCACCTTTTTTATATTCTTTATGGTCAGCATCCCAGACTACCAGTGGATCTACTCTTTGGTTTGGAAGAAAGCACTGGAACAGTGAGCCAACAGGAATACCTGCAGAGATGGAGAGAACAGATGCAAGAAGCACACAAAATAGCTAGAGAGAATGTGGTAAAAGCTGCACTGTGATGTAAAAAACACTACGATAGAAAACTGAGAAGTACAACCCTGTATCCGGGCGACCGTGTACTTGTTAGAAACCTGACACCAAGAGGAGGTACAGGCAAATTGTGCAACCATTGGGAAGAGACCATCCATACTGTTGTGAGGCGAATGAAAGAAGATCTCCCGATTTATGAAGTGAAGCCAGAGATAGGAAAGGGAAGGTCTAGGGCCCTGCACTGTGACCTCTTGCTGTCATGTGATCACCTGCCAATGGAAGGGCAATCTGACACAGCTGCTTATTTAGAAAAAAGAATGACAAAGCGGAAAATAAATTATACTGTAAAACCTAATGAAGATGAAGAAGAGGATAAGGACGAGTTCTGTCTTCATTACTCACCAAACCAGCAGCAGTATGGTGGAGAAGGGAGTGACGGAGGTCCTGATGAGTTAGAGAGGGAGACAAGTGGACTGGCCGGGCAGACCAAGTATGATGAGGACATAGGAGAAAGAGTGGACACTGTTGAGCTTTCACATGAAGAATGCCCAGGTGAAAACGGAGTTGAAGAGCTGATTCAAGTAGAGGAACCATTAGTGACAGGGGACCAGTGAAGAGGAACGAATTGAAGTTGAACACCCAGTATCACTTGAGCCAAGCAATGATTCTACGGTAGATGGGAAACATCCAAGACCACAGAGAGAAAGATAAGCCCCTCGACTGTTATAAAATAACCGAAATAACCGACCTGTAAGTGAAGGAGGACTGATAAAACGGATGAGTGCAGGCAAGTCCAAAGGTAGGGGAGTCAGGTAGAGACTTCAGGCTTCAGACTTTTTTGTTAAACAGGTGATTAACAGGTGAGCAGCAATGCAAGATGCAGGTGAATATCTTGAATGGACCTGGAACTTAGCTGTAGACTGAATGATAGAAAGGCCATCAAGAGAGTGGAATCCAGGTAAGTGATCTGAGGTGAGAACAAAGGGTAAGTCGAACTTGCCTTGGGTACATACGAGACCAGACAATGACTATGCTTACGAATAATGTGATTATTTCCAATAATCTGAGTTGATTTACTTAATTGGATTATGATGTGTATATGTCAAGAGCAAAGCTCTTCTCTTCCATTCACATGCAATTTATATTATTCACTGATAATTGGGGTTATCTTTAACTGCTATTAATCATATACACCACTGCACAACAGAAATGACGGACTCAGAAAGAGTAGGTGTGTTACAAGGCCGCTGTTTTAATTTATTTAAACTCCTTGGTTCCCCAGAAATGCGATTCTTTCTTCCCCGCTATCATTTCTAATCTGCGTATTAGTGATGTCTCTTTCGTGAACGAATCGTTCTATTTAACCTGTTCTTAGTGAACCTGTTGAACCAGTTCCCCAAATCGGACTAAATCGTTTAAAGCATTTGTGTCTATAGAAAACAATGATCCACAAATTGCTTAAGTTATTTATGTTTTTTTAATGTACCTGACCCTCCTCTGTCTCAAAATAAACCAATATCCTGAGTTATTCAGTTACAGTACACTGACTAAACTACTGTGAAAAGAGAACTGATGATGAACACGAGCAGAGCAGGTGTTTTATTGCAGGTGTGTCATGTACATCATGAGCACATGCGCACTTTGGTCAGAGCAGCAATACTGCGATTAAGGTGTTTACATGCCTTTATATTTCGATTAAAATTAGCAATGTTTATTAAATTATGCTTGCTGCGATTATGAGCTTAATCGTATTATTTGGATTGAAGTATTGCGTTTACATGAGGTACAATTTAATTTCACTATTGCCAAAATCACATTAAGAGGGTGCATGTAAACACACTCATTGTGTGAGTGCTTGGTGCTGGCTTATAAAGACCCACTGATTAAGCTAATGTCAGACAGGTGCGGTGATTGTGGACTGTGAGCAGGTGTGAGCCAGGGAGGAATTCTGGGAAATGTAGTGTACTGCGGTGACTGGTCTTGTGACAGAAGCAGGTGAACTTGTGACATTCATACATTTAATTCAGTTGATACGTCATTAAGTTTTCAC
The DNA here is from genome assembly GCA_003573665.1 of Oxygymnocypris stewartii. NCBI lineage: Eukaryota > Metazoa > Chordata > Actinopteri > Cypriniformes > Cyprinidae > Oxygymnocypris > Oxygymnocypris stewartii. The sequence continues at coordinate 449,657 of QVTF01022328.1, forward strand.
TCAAATTATTATGCTGATATAATCAACACAAAACCACACAATAAAATAGAACAAATGCTAAATAGGACAATTTTACTTATTATTTTTACATTATATTATGTTATAGATTATATTTATAATTAGTAAACTCATAATTTTTTAAAGATGGACATCACCATAGTTGGTCACTAATACCTTATTTCACCAATCTTTCATCTCAATGTTATTTTAAAGCAAATATAAACTCTGATTTAAAAAAAATTTGGTCCCCCCCTCCCAATTTGTGGACATTTTAGTTGTCTACCAAAAAATTAAAAATAATTGAAAAGTGTGAAATCACGTTGACTGTGGCAAATTCATATACATACTATTAAATGCAGGTGTTGAGTGAATAAGAATTTTTTTGAGTATTTGGGCCGGAGTAGGTGTACTGTTAAACTACTACTGCAGAAAATGAACAAGCTGTTTCACTGGAAACTCAATCGCCTTCACAAAACCGAGCCAAGGAGTCTGTACGCTGATTTTTGATAAACACTGCCAGTTTCCATTTTTTTTGGCTGGCATATTTTCTGAGACGTTTTGGCAGTCAATAAACCATCAGACGGAAAGGTCGGACTATTACATAACAAATCATCCAGCACTTAATAAAGGAAAAGCAGAGGCCTCGGTGACCTTATAGGTAAATAATTGTTTCGGCCTTTCTCGAGATTACTTGTGTGTTCCTGAATGCTGCTTGTTGATTATTTACGAGGGCCTCAGTCTGAGGAAGATTTCCCGGCGCAGACGCATATCTGAGGACAGATGAGCAAATCTGATCGCTTCAGAGCTGTCAAACAGGCAAAACTTTGTATTAGGCAAATACATAAGCTGATTTAGACGTGCAAATGACACACTAACTGTCATTGATTGAAGCTGATCAGCAGCTGCTGACGCTTAGCAGACAAATTGGCACAAATGTGGCCATCTGGAGCACATCAACACCAGAGCTGGAACAGAGCATCACTTATACAGCACCTGCTGAACTCAATACAGTACGGCTCAAGCAAGTCTTATTATACATACTTACAGCACTTCAGCTTTAGTAATTACAAAACAAAACCATTTATTATGATTTCAAATTAGCACTTGAAAATGAGCAGGATATTGATAAATGTGGGACTGATAATTCGTTTACCTGAAGATAATTTTCCACGTTTTCTGAAATGATGATCTTATCAGTCTGATTTGTGTCATTTGATCAAACAGCATAAATGTTTTAGAGAAAAACAAATCAACTAACATCACAAAACATCCCTAAATTCACCAGATCCATTCATAATACTGATGCACCACTGATTTAAATCAAGAAATGTATTCAACTCAAAATTACTGAAAGTTCATTGCACTTAATAGAAAATGTTATATGAACTTTCAGTTTATATTTGCAAAATCTTCTTAGGCTGTTAAATTCATTTAAACAACTTTGTATGATGCAAATTACATTTATGTTCCCAACAACATTTACAATAACCTGCTGGGTTATTTATGAATTAATAAAGATTTTGATTAATTAGGAGTTTGTTAGTGAATGAAGACACAAACTTTTACTCACAAACACACACTCCTAAAACTCAAGAGTTATCACTTTATAAGACACTACAGTTTATCTGTGATCATATTCAATTGAGACATCACCACCAGAATCATACAGCTTCAGTTCTGAGTTTATTATGTCATTGAATGTTAATGTTCTTTATTAAGTTGTAGAGCGAGGAAAAACCGCAGGTTTATATACTGTAGCTGACGTCACTCAAATGCAGTGCATCTGCTCTGGCAACATGTTCCTCATAATCATATGCTGTAAATGATGGACAACATGGTAGAAAAGTTGTCTGCTGTCATTGTGTGCTCATGACGTCATTTGGAGACTGAATCTGTGTAATAGTGATTATGATATGCAGTGCATCATAAACTCACCCCACTTTACTTTGATAACTTCAAGAGCCGGGCAGCTACAGTGCTGATGTCTGCTGACTGTACGGCCACTGGAGGCTTGTTAAATAAAGGTAAATACAGCAGTTAATCACATGGCATCTGGCTTTATATTTTCAGATGATACATTGAATAAGACAGTTTTACAGCATCTAGGCGCTCAAGAGCACATTGTTTAAAATTCTGCATGAAACTCCTTGTCGCTGGACTATTACTGAATAGATTGAAATGACATGAATCTTGAAAAACTGACAAAGTCCTCACCCTTACGCAAAAAAAAAATGTTTCAATATATATTAGCAATCATTTTGTCACAGCAATTATTGTAGGTTGAAAATATGCTAAATAATATATTGTGTTAATATATTCCAATACATTATATTAATTCATAATAAAATTAACTTTCACTTTACAAATAGGCCTACCATTAAAAAAAAAAAAAAAACAATTGTGACAATATAATGTCTTCGATATTGTAAAATAACACATTTCATGAATTTCAAACATAATTTTCCACCCACCGTGTTGCCATGACTTTAACAACACATCAAATTGTTAAAAAAATTCAAAACGTTTTTATGTTTTCTGAATATTGTTCATGTATTTCTTTATATCAAATGTGTACCTATGCAAACAATAAAGTGCGATCATATTTGTTCAGTGTAATGTAAACCCAAACATGAACTTTTGTCTTCATTGCTATATATGTATTATAAGTTAAGTTAAACTTTATTGTCCGTTCTGCTTGTCACAGAGTGGAAATTTGTCTTTGACACTGGTAATATGGATATATACACATTAATACTTAAAAAACACATCACACATTAACAACACAATATAAAATTGCACAATATATACATATATATATATGTATATATTGTATATATATATATGCAGTGTGACATGGGGGGGGGGGTCCAAAAACCAGTCAGTATCTAGTGTGACCACCATTTGCCTCACGCAGTGCAACACATCTCCTTCACATAGAGTTGATCAGGTTGTTGATTGTGGCCTGTGTAATGTTGGTCCACTCCTCTTCAATGGCTCTCTTCAGGAACTGGAACACGCTGACGTATACGCCGATCCAGAGCATCCCAAACATGCTCAATGGGGGATATGTCCGGTGAGTATGCTGGCCATGCAAGAACTGGGATGTTTTCAGCTTCCAGGAATTGTGTACAGACCCTTGCAACATGGGGCCGTGCATTATCATGCTGCAACATGAGGTGATGGTCGTGGATGAATGGCACAACAATGGGCCTCAGGATCTTGTCACGGTCTCTCTGTGCATTCAAAATGTCATCAATAAAATGAAACTCAGAATTTGAAGGATGTCTTCTCCTAACTGCTGTTTGAGATCTCTCCACAGGTGTTCTATGGAATTCAGATCTGGACTCATTGCTGGCCATTTCAGAACTCTCCAGCGCTTTGTTTTTTAACAATTTCTGAGTGCTTTTTGAAGTGTGTTACGGGTCCTTCTGGAAGACCAATGACCAATGGTGGAGACCGCAGCTTCCTGACAGTAGCCACAGCGTTGCGCCCCAAAATGATTTGGTAATCATCAGATTTCATGATACTGTTCACACAGTCAAGACATCCAGTGCCAGAAGCAGCAAAGCAACCCCAAAACCAATTATGAAAAGCCTTGCAAATGGATATGCATGCCTCTTGCCTTGTCAGCTCCGCAACAACATGCTTGAAAAGTAATCATTTCTTACAATTTTGATTGGCCAAATTTGAGTGGCCAATACTTTTGTCCAGTCCATTTTTGAGTTCTGTGTGAAATTGTATCAAGTTTGACTTTCACTGTCAGTGTTTTTTCTGGGTGTTTTATTTTTTGTATTTATTTTTTTGTGATGTGCGGATGGCGGTTCTATCTGTGGGCGCTGCGGATGATCCGTGGGTCGGGTGGGTCGGGTAATAAAAAAGTGCATTCTGATTATTTGCGGGTGGGTTTCGAGTGGATAAGATAAATCAGTAATGATGCAAATATTAACTAAATTTTCTAAATAGGCTACAGAAATCGAATAAAGTGTAAACTAAACATTAAAATTATTCAACAAAACATTAGGCTATTTAGTCAAGAGCAGTGAGGGATTTTCTCTGTCTTTCGTTGTTTGATTAACATTATTGACAGTTTTATTATAGGCTGCTGTCACAAGACATATTTCACAAATCCAATACTGATACACATGCGCTTTTATTGTGTAACTGTTTACATTAACTTGATACTCGCAGAGCACAACTTGTATGTGACTGTGAGTGCACAGAAAAGAAGAGCACGGGTACCGAATGGCTTAAATAGACGTGAAAATAATATTTTTTTTTGTGACAATGCAACAATGACTGGTTAGGAAATTGACAATTCTGTGAACTGCACCGAAACGTGAGCTAAAGTCTTGTAACGCAGCGTGCAGCAGCCAGGGGCCAGGCCAGAAATGTTTAAGTGGGTGGGCCAACATAAAACCAGGTGGGCAAGGTGCATGTAAGAAAACTGTATAATTGCCAACAGAAAATACAGAACAAATGTTCAATACACAACACTTCTAAAACATTAATTAACATTCATTTTAATTTCAACATTTACTAATAGTTATTAAACTTTTAATTTATTTGTTAACATTCGTACCCGAGCTAACAAACAGTTGTAGCCTATTTTTATTAAATAACCTCAAAAAACGTTAATTAATACTGTAACAAATGTATTCCTCGTTGTTAATGTTAGTTAATGCATTACCTAATGTAAGTTTATTGTAAAGCATTACCTTATTCTGAGACGACGGAGCTTCAGATGATCTTATAATCAAGGGTCTCTGTCAGGAGAGTAAACGAAACGAATACAAGCAGAAAATTGTGCAGCTGCAAATTTGCAGTTTGTTCTGCAGAAGAGTATGTAGCACAATGTTTATGTGTTTCTTTCTACAAATGACGCATCTATTTAGCAGTTTAAATACTAGGCGCATTTCCATTACAGATTTGCGTAAAACTTTGGCGAAATGTTATAAATGATGATAAAAAAGTTTTTCGAAATGACGGCATTTCCATTAACCAATGTTTTGTGACTAAATCGTAACCTTTTGCCTCTCGCGATAAGTCATGGCAACGAATTTTGGTGAGGTTTTACGGATTTTAGCTATATTTATTCAAAGGAGGCGTAAGCGTGTATATTTACAGAAGCAGTGAAGAGAGACGCTTCATAACATGCATGGTGTGGCTGGAATAAACACAAGCATCGACTAGACTGGCCGCAGTCAGCTTCAGTGGCGTATCAGAGCCACACTGTGTCGCAGACATGTGCAGTGTACATTATTTAAGCATTAATGGCAGGGAAAGACCCTTATATTCGAGAGCGACTATGTATGAAGTGTTTCTTGGAGGTTGTAGTACATTGAATAAGAATTATGTGACGTTTTACCTGCCACATGACCAGTAAATATGAAAAAACTTTTTCCATTGCACTTTTGCAAAAAATTTATTTTTCGAGTTGCCTGAAAAACCACCTCATGCGAGCGTAAAAACTTTTTTCGATATATGAGAGTTTTGGTGAAATTGACGCGTTTCCATTAGACGTATTTTCAATTCGAAATTTTAATTTGCGTAATTTGACGGGTAATGGAAACGCGCCTACTGTATCGTTGCTACTCAGATGCTTTAAACATGCTAATATGTTCCAATATAAATCAATCACCCGGTGGTCTGGTTTCATTTGTTGGCAGTCCGGATTCAGTGCTAAGACTTAAGTTTCATTTGGGATATGCAATATTTTTAAAAGACTGATTGAGGTTTCTTTCACTATTTTCAAATGTGCACATTTTAGCCTGCTATGTTCTTATCTCGTAAACATAAATGTGGGATCATAAAACTGAAAATATCTGTAATTGACCATAAAAACTCACGTTAAATATATTTTAAAGTAAATGTATGAAGTTGTAGGGAAACTATATGTTTATTATTATTATCGTTTAATAAATATAATTAGTTTTAAAAAGAACCAACTTCTCATTGGGTGGGCCGCGGCTGAAAGTGGCTTCATCACTGGCAGCAGCTCTAGATTCGCCGATGTGAAGAGACGGTCAAAGAGAGACGACTCGGTGCTGAATCACTCACGCTGTTTTCAGTTTTAATTTGAGGGTTTGTGTGAATTTATTTACTCATCTAAACTATATACGCTATATTGAATAAATGTTTTGCAGTAATTTCCCTAATTTTAAAATTGAAAGCTGTGGGAATGAGTAATGCATATATGCGCAAACTCGCAGCGAAATTGAGGATCTGATTAAACATAAATCTAGAAGTGTGAAATAGATTTCCATGACTTTTCCAAAACTTTCTGGGTTTATTTATTTTTCCAAATCGATCCAGGCTTGGAAATGGCTGTTTTCAAATTCCATGACTTTTCCAGGTATGGACCCTGAATGTGACGATCGGGTCGGGTCGGGTTCGGTTATCTAAATCATACAAAATATAGGTGCAGGTGGTTGGTATGGGATCATATTCCCGCCAAAAGTATTGCAGTCACGGATCGAAAAATAATAAGCGTAAATCAAAAAATTAAAAACACGTGTAAAATAATAACGCACAAAATCGAAAAACAAATGCAAAAATTTTCAGAATGGCAAACAACGCGGTCACGGATCGAAAAATAAAAAGCATGAATCAAAAATGTAAACACATTGAAAATATATATTGCACAAAACTGAAACGTGAATTCAAAGTTTTTCAAATTGCAAACAAAATCAGGTTTCCCGCTCATATTTTTATTTTTTGTGTGCTTACGGTCTTTTACCCTTTGCTCTTGTTTCCACGTTCTACGCTTGCGTTTCCAAATGTTGCGCTTAGAGTTTGATGTAAATCAGGGCGGGCTTCAGCGTCACCATTGGTCCACTAGCTCAAGATTGACAGCTGCTCCTCTAGCCAATCAGTCGAAGGGGGAGTTGACGTCACTCCAATGCGACTCGTGGCTGCTGTGGCAGGTGTGTGAAGAATATGGATAACCACCAGCGTCAGCAGGCAAATGCCGTAAAATCTCAGGTAATTAGACATAAATATTGTGTTAGTGGGATACAGAAACATTACCTTTGTGTGGTATGATATTTTCTGCAAGCTCTATGTAGTCTGAGTAGGCCGATATCTAGTCCGTTAACACGTGTTTTGTTTTTGTTTTTCTTTACACCAAACCACAGTGCTGAAAATGCAGCAGAAGTGGAAACAGAGCCATCCTACTTCACTGTCCCTAGAGTCATGCAATGGATTACAGGCCAGGGGCATAAGCCACTACTGCTTTTGGAACAGAAGGCTTTTCAGATAGTTTTCAAATTTGATCATGACTGTAAGCACACCATATGCTACCCAATAGTGAGCGCGTGCACTAATACAGTTACCTTTCCAGTAGAACACATGACAACATACAAAGACTTTAAATGCATCATTGTGCAAGCCAAACAATCAGGGGGAGCATTTAGCAGGGTCAATCTCAGGTAATTAGATATAAATATTTTGTTAGTGGGTGACAGGTATGTTTGTTTTGTGAATTATGCCAATTTTGAGGATTTTGGTTTAGGTGCAAATAATTAATTGATTGCTTTAATTTATTTCGATATTTTTACTTAATGTTTCATGTATATTAACAGGCGGTGTCAAGGCTGCTCTTAGAGAGACTGTTGTCACGACTACAGGAGGCCATGCAGCGCTTGCCTCTAGACCTGGATTATTTATATTTTATTTGCACAAATTATTTGGGTTTGATCACTTCACATACAAGTCATGAACATGTACCTCAAGAGGTAATGCAGTGTCTTTCAAACCTGTGTTATGTTCTTTTTAATCACCTGGACACAAGACGTACCTCTTCAGTTGTTGTGAATGAAATTGCTGGAACAACGGGACATCCCAAAACCATTGTATCTGAGCAGCACCTCAGACGATTGGTTGAAATTGGTCTGACTGTACCTTGCATTTCAAAACTGCTTGGCATGTCAACACGAACCATAGAACGCATAATGCAACATTTTGGTATAACAGTGAGAGGAACATACAGTCAATTGACTGATGAAGAGTTAGACAATCTTGTGGTTGCAATCAAAACAACATCACCACACTCAGGCTACAGAATGATGAGGACACTTGAAAGCTCTTGGTCATCGGGTCCAGTGGAGCAGAGTCTGCGGCTCTATGAATAGAGTTGATTCAGCTGGAGTCCTTGCTAGAATGTCACAACTTGGACATGTTGTGAGAAGATCATATTCAGTTCAGGCCCCTCTGTCCCTCATGCATTTGGACACCAACCACAAGCTGATCAGGTAGGTTAAATTATTTTTGTATAAGTCATTTGTTGTACAGCAAGAGATCCTATCTGTTATTAAAGGTGCCTGTGTGCATAAGATGTTTTCTTTTTATATTCGGATATGGCTTAGTAATATTTGGGGGCATAGATGGCTACTCAAGAAAGGTTAGTGGTGGATCTTTATTGATGTGACTCATGTGTGTGTGTGATACAATCATGGAATAATTGTGTAAGATGCCAATAACTTCACTAAATTATTTTATCAGGTCATGTATCTGGGGGCTGCAACCAACAACAAAGCAGAGACTGCTCTAGGTTTCTTCCTCGAGGCAGTAGAAAAGCATGGAGTTCCTTCACGGTATGTATGTACATTTGAATACATCCTATCTATCTATCTATATACAGAGTGACTGACTGACTGCATGCATGGTCTTAAAATTCTCATCAAGCATTTAAAACTGCTTCAAACTTCAGGATATTACTTTTAATTAACTTTCTGGCCAGGCTTTCTCAACCCAACATCTTAGGATGTTTTGTCAAACCTTACTATGTAGTGTTAATGTTACATTTACTGTCTTAATGTGTAGGGTAAGAGCAGACCAAGGTGTAGAAAATGTGAACATTGCAAGGTGGTTGTTCACTGTTCAGGGCTGTGACAGAGGAAGTTTCATTTCGGGGAAGAGCGTTCATAATCGAAGGTAGTTTCTTGTTGCTTTAGTGTAGGTAATCAATTTGTTCAAGTTTTGGAATTATAAATGACTAAGAAATAAGGTTGTTTTGTCTCTCACATTTCGGATCGAACGGCTGTGGAAAGATGTGTGGATGTCTGTTTCAAACTTGCATTATGATGTTCTACATAATTTGGAAGATAGTGGCTCTCTTGATCCATCAAACACCATTCACCTCTTCTGTGCACATTATGTTTTTCTTCCACGCCTCCAAAGAGACCTAGATACTTTCACTGATGCCTGGAATGACCATTCCATCCGAACAGAGCAAAATCTTTCCCCCAATCAGCTGTGGAAAATAGGACTTGCACAGAATCCAGTCAATGTTTCATGTGACATGGAGGTATGATTGCAATGAATAAAAAAAAAGCACAATATAATGTATGTTTTGTCTATACTGTTCAATTATTATTATTTTCGTTATTTAATCCAGGACCTCAACATTTTGGTGGAAGATGGCACTCACCCACTGGAGGAGCAGAACACCGGAGTAGTGGTCCCTCAGGTGGAGTGTCTGCTCTCAGAGTATGAAATGACTCGACTCAGGACAACCATTAATCCAGTCTCACAGTCTAGAGACTTTGGCCGAGATATTTACTCAGTGTTAAATTTTGTGCAGCAGTTTCTTGAATAACATACTTTGGAGCTCAGAACATCAGACTGTAAGTTGTGTAAAAATAAATCTTGTAAAGTTTATGGTGTCATTTAACTATCGTGAAGTTGATCAGTCCTTACCACACCGAGAATAAACAAATAATATAATTATTTTTGTTAATTTTTATTTTTATGTAACTGTGGTAAATGTGTGACTAGACATCTTTGGCATGAAAATAAAACAAAAGCAATGACTTCTGAAAGTTTTTTATTATTGTAATTATCATTGTCAAATACCTACTATAGTGGCAAACTTCTATATCAAGATTCTCTTGGAAAACATGTAACTTATAAACGAAATTCAACATCAGTACCTTAAAACAGATATAAAATCATTTAAGGAGAGCTCTACAACAGAGCGGCGTGATTTGAGAAATTTGAACTGCAAATGCAAGTTACATATCTTAAATCAGGTATAAACTACAGAAACATCTCTCTAACAGAGGCTCACTTTTAAAACATTTAAGAATAGAAAATTCATCTTCAATATCTTAATGTAGATATAAAAGTACTGCAGACTTCCCAACAGGTTGAGATAAGGAATATGTTAACTGTAACACTAAAAGCTATGGTTTAAGAGATTAACTCAAATCCAGCACTACATGATATTTAAACCCTGCTAAATGCTCCCCCTGATTGTTTGGCTTGCACAATGATGCATTTAAAGTCTTTGTATGTTGTCATGTGTTCTACTGGAAAGGTAACTGTATTAGTGCACGCGCTCACTATTGGGTAGCATATGGTGTGCTTACAGTCATGATCAAATTTGAAAACTATCTGAAAAGCCTTCTGTTCCAAAAGCAGTAGTGGCTTATGCCCCTGGCCTGTAATCCATTGCATGACTCTAGGGACAGTGAAGTAGGATGGCTCTGTTTCCACTTCTGCTGCATTTTCAGCACTGTGGTTTGGTGTAAAGAAAAACAAAAACAAAACACGTGTTAACGGACTAGATATCGGCCTACTCAGACTACATAGAGCTTGCAGAAAATATCATACCACACAAAGGTAATGTTTCTGTCTCCCACTAACACAATATTTATGTCTAATTACCTGAGATTTTCCGGCATTTGCCTGCTGACGCTGGTGGTTATCCATATTCTTCACACACCTGCCACAGCAGCCACGAGTCGCATTGGAGTGACGTCAACTCCCCCTTCGACTGATTGGCTAGAGGAGCAGCTGTCAATCTTGAGCTAGTGGACCAATGGTGACGCTGAAGCCCGCCCTGATTTACATCAAACTCTAAGCGCAACATTTGGAAACGCAAGCGCAGAACGTGGAAACAAGAGCGAAGGGTAAAAGACCTTAAGCACACAAAAAAAAAAAAAATATGAGCGGGAAACCTGATTTTGTTTGCGATTTGAAAAACTTTGAATTCACGTTTCAGTTTTGTGCAATATATATTTTTAATGTGCTTACATTTTTGATTCACTCTTATTATTTTTCGATCCTTGACCGCCATTCTGAAAAATTTTGCATTTGTTTTTCGATTTTGTGCGTTATTATTTTACACGTGTTTTTTATTTTTATTTACGCTTATTATTTTTCGATCCGTGACTGCAATACTTTTGGCGGGAATATGGTCCCATAGGTTGGCGGGTGGATAATATATTTAAAGCTGCAAATTCGGGTGACGTTTTAGCTCATCTGCGCATTACTAGTTTGTGTTGTTGTAGTGCAGAGAATAACAATAATTATTGTTAACAGTTATTAACAGAATTATTTTACTGCAGATAACATTCTGGTACAACCACTACATATCTCTGACCATTTCTTCATTAAATTTACATTACACTTTGCTACCCGGGTGCCACCAACCCCCTTACCAGTTACCTTTAGGCGAAACCTACGCTCCCTTTCTCCCTCACATCTTTCCTCTGTAATATTCTCCTCTCTTCCCTCACTTACCCATTTCTCATCTCTGGATGTGAATGCAGCTACTGGCACTTTATGCTCTACCTTAACCTCTTGTCTAGACGGCATTTGTCCTCTCTCCTCGAGGCCAGCATGAACTGCCCCTTCTAACCCATGGTTATCTGATGTTCTTCGTGAACAACGGACCAGACTCCGAGCGGCAGAGAGAAAATGGCAAAAATCAAACGATCCGTCGGACCTGAGAATGTATCAATCGTTGCTTTCATCTTTCTCCACAGAAGTCCACACTGCCAAATCGTCACATTTCCATAACAGGATCAACAGTGCTCCAGATATGCGTAATCTCTTCAGAACATTTAATTATCTCCTTTGTCCCCCTCCACCACCTCCCACCACTTCTATAACAGCTGATGACTTTGCAACTTTTTTTACAGACAAAACTAAAACAATCAGTAGTCAGTTTTCACCTTCACTCACACAGGACCTCCAAACAACCACATCCACTGCTCAAACTCCCATCTTCTCCTTCTGTCCCCTCACTGAGGCGGAAGTGTCCAAGCTTCTCCTCTCCAGCCATCCTACAACATGTCCTCTAGACCCAATCCCCTCGCACCTTCTCCAAGCAATCTCTCCCACACTCTTACCAGCACTCACACACATCATCAACACATCTCTCCTCACAGGCATCTTCCCCACTGCATTCAAGCAGGCTCGGGTTACCTCACTGCTCAAAAAACCTACATTAAACACTTCTCTTATAGAAAACTACAGACCTGTCTCTCTCCTTCCATTCATAGCCAAAACACTCAAACGAGTTGTCTTCAACTAGGTCTCATTGTTTCTTTCACAGAACAACAAACTGGATGCTAAACAGTCAGGTTTCAGAAGTGGCCATTCAACTGAGACTGCGTTACTCTCAATCACTGAAGCCCTGCGAATTGCAAAAGCCGATTCCAAATCATCAGTCCTCATTCTGCTGGATCTGTCTACCGCTTTTGACACTGTCAATCATCAGATCCTCCTGTCCACCCTCTCATCACTGGACATCACTGGGATTCCACTTCGCTGGTTTGAATCCTATCTCACTGGTCGGTCTTTCAAGGTTGCCTGGGGAGGTATCCAAAGCACATCAATTGGTCACTGGGGTTCCCCAGGGCTTGGTTCTTGGACCCCTCCTCTTCTCCACATACACTACATCACTGGGTCCCATCATAGAGGCACATGGTTTCTCCAACCATTTCTACGCTGATGACACACAGCTCTATCTCTCATTTCGACCAGATGATCCAACGGTAGCTGCACGGATCTCAGGCTGCTTGGCAGACATCTCGGCATGGAAGAAAGAACATCACCTACAGCTCAAACTGGCAAAGACTGAGCTTCTTGTCCTCCCTGCCACTCCAACTCTACAGCATGATTTCACGATTCAGTTAGGTTCATCAACAATTACCCCATCAGCTTCGGTCAGAAATCTTGGTGTAATCTTTGATTATCAGCTGACCTTCAAAGAGCACATTGCAAAGACTGCTCGATCTTGCAGGTTTGCACTTCACAACATCAGAAAGATCAGACCCTTTCTGACAGAGCATGCTGCACAACTTCTTGTCCAGGCCCTTGTCATTTCTAGACTGGACTACTGCAAAGCTCTTCTAGCTGGACTTCCGTCAAACACAATCAAACTTCTACAAATGATTCAGAATGCAGCGACACGACTGGTCTTCAATGAGCCCAAAAGATTCCATGTTTCACCTCTCTTTGTCTCCTTACACTGGCTACCAGTTGCAGCTCATATCAAGTTCAAGACACTGATGATTGCATATAGAACAACCACAGGCTCAGCACCCTCCTACTTCCACTCACTATTACAAATCTACATCCCCTCCAGAAGTCTGAGATCTGCTAGTGAGCGACGCCTCGTGGTACCATCACAGAGAGGCTCAAAATCACTCTCCAGCACATTCTCGTTCACCATTCCTGGCTGGTGGAATGATCTTCCCACCCCTATCCGCAATACTGGATCCTTGTCAATCTTCAAGCAACAACTGAAAACTCATCTCTTTCAACACTACTTCATCATAAAAAAATAAATACAAAATAAAATTCCTTCCCTTTTTCTATATCTTCATCTTTCTCTTTATCTTTATCTCCTTCTCTTTCTAGCTTGTATTTATTTGAACAATGCCTAAGACTTGGTGTTAGGGGCACTTCCTCTGTTTGTTTGCCTCTTCAAGATGAATCGCTTTATGTATTCCCCAATTGTAAGTCGCTTTGGATAAAAGCGTCTGCAAAATGACTAAATGTGAATGTAAATAAGCATGTGAATAACAAAACATTTGCAATTGGAACAATTTTCTGAGAGAAGTTTCGCATTTTCTGACAGAATCGCAAGATTGCCTATATTTTTGGCCATGACTGTTTTTTGTTTCGTAAGGGTAGGTATGGCAGCAATGGCATTATCAGCTCAAACTAAATGGATAAATTATTTCAAATTCACCTGCATGTTCAATTATTTGTTATATTATGATAAAATATGCAACTAACTGAATTGAATTCCATTTTAAATGTATATTATAATGTTGTCCAGTATGTTTGGGTGATTGTGAGTTGTAGAGTATGGAGAGCAGTCGTGTGCTGAAAGTGCCGCTTGGATTGTGTCGTCTCAGCTCTCGTGTTGTCAAAGAGCTCCAATTATGAAGCACTTTGGGCTACACAAGGACACAGTGTAAACACAGCCATTACTACAGCCAATAAACAACAGCAATTACCCGTAATTCCATGTCATGTTGCAGCGGTTGAATCTAAAAGCATATTTGCAAAGGACAAAAACAAAAGCAAAGCCCCTAGATCTGTTCCTCTCACTCATAAACACACACAGCTTCACATTAGCACACATTACTCTTAAATGGCAAACTGACCACATATTGCATGTTGTTGTTTGCTTTTTACTCCCATTTGATGCTTATTAAGTTCTATTGAATCCTGACTTTAAAAACCAGCAGCACAAGCACGTTTATTTTCATAAGCATTTGAGCCTGATCTGAACCAATTGAGCAGCACATTCAGACTAAACTGATTTATGAATATATAATGCATCTTTACAAAAAGGCTGTTATTAAAGAATGGGGCCATTTAAAACTAGACTGGACTGACAATCAAATTCAGATGCAAAGATGCTCTTTACATATACAGGGTTCTTTGTAGAGAGAAGGTGGGGATTTGTCAAAACAAAAATTAAGGTATTTTGAAGACCAAACCGTTTTGGTGACCACTGGCTTCCAATGTATGGACGAACAACACTGATACATTCCTCAAAGTATCTTCATTTAAGATTCACAGAAGTAATGAAGTCTTTGGAACCACACGAGGGTGAGTAAATGATGACATTCTGGGTGATGAATAATGCAGGTGTAAGGAATTTTAATATTCATCAGTCTGTATAATGAGTGTGTTTTATTGGTTGCTGCTCTTCTCATCATCTACTCTCTAATATTAATTTGCACAAAGTATCTAAAACAAATGCGAGTCAACTGTAAATCATGTATTCAGTTCAAATCGTGTTCCATTGCCTTATTTATGACATTGAGCTCGCATCCCTGTAGTTTGACAGAGTGCATCATCTTGTGGTCAATGATGATACTGCAATGCTTTGTTCACTCGAGGTTTAAATTACAATGTTCTTAAAAGCAGCATTAAGACAATGATATAAAATATAAAAATCTGAAAGATGTTACTAAATATGTTTTTATAAATGCAGAACGTAAGTCAATATATGAAGATGTACATTGAGCAAGTACAGTAGAAGCCTCAAGGAAAGTCAGCAGAGCATAGTGAGCACTTCAGAGGCGTATATGTTCCCCTATAGACCTTGTGACGAGTGGGGCGGGGCCGAGAGCAGTGGGAACGGAGCGAGGCCGGTGGAGTGAATGATAATGAACGACACCTGCGCCACTCACCGGTCTCGAGTCCCACGGAGGAGCTCCGGAAGGAATAAAAGGAGGAGTGACAACAGTGGAAGACGAGAGAGGACCAGGCCTGGAGTTTTAGTTTGTGTTTTGTTTGCGGCAGTCGTCCGTGAGGGGCTGCCGCTTTTCTGTTATGTTTGTTTATTTGTTATTAAATGTGTTTAAATGTTCGCCGGTTCCCGCCTCCTTCCTTCCTTTACACGAACGTTGTTACATTGGTGCCGAAGCCCGGGAGGAAGGAGGCGGGAACCGGCGAACATTTAAACACATTTAATAACAAATAAACAAACATAACAGAAAAGCGGCAGCCCCTCACGGACGACTGCCGCAAACAAAACACAAACTAAAACTCCAGGCCTGGTCCTCTCTCGTCTTCCACTGTTGTCACTCCTCCTTTTATTCCTTCCGGAGCTCCTCCGTGGGACTCGAGACCGGTGAGTGGCGCAGGTGTCGTTCATTATCATTCACTCCACCGGCCTCGCTCCGTTCCCACGGCTCTCGGCCCCGCCCCACTCGTCACACAAACATAACAGAAAAGCGGCAGCCCCTCACGGACGACTGCCGCAAACAAAACACAAACTAAAACTCCAGGCCTGGTCCTCTCTCATCTTCCACTGTTGTCACTCCTCCTTTTATTCCTTCCGGAGCTCCTCCGTGGGACTCGAGACCGGTGAGTGGCGCAGGTGTCGTTCATTATCATTCACTCCACCGGCCTCGCTCCGTTCCCACGGCTCTCGGCCCCGCCCCACTCGTCACACAAACATAACAGAAAAGCGGCAGCCCCTCACGGACGACTGCCGCAAACAAAACACAAACTAAAACTCCAGGCCTGGTCCTCTCTCATCTTCCACTGTTGTCACTCCTCCTTTTATTCCTTCCGGAGCTCCTCCGTGGGACTCGAGACCGGTGAGTGGCGCAGGTGTCGTTCATTATCATTCACTCCACCGGCCTCGCTCCGTTCCCACGGCTCTCGGCCCCGCCCCACTCGTCACATACCCCCATCGCCCCTCGCAGGCCGGGGGGTACTCACGAGACTGCGCTCTACTCCCCCCCTCCCCCCTCTCCCGGGGGGAGCCCGTTAGGGCGGCCGCGGCGTACCTGGGGGTAAGGACAGACGAGGCGAAAGAAAGGAGACGGAAGGATGAGGAGTGACAGCGACGAGAGAGGGGAGAGAGGAAAAAAAAATCTCGGTCCGGTTCCCGGACACACTGCCGCTCGGTCCTCAACCAACTGAGCGGCTCACTCGCGGTGCCATGCGATGGTACTGGACCTCTCTGGTGGACGGCCCGATGCTCCTCCGCCTCCTGGCGGCCGGCGGTGGCTCCTCCGGTCGAGGGCAGCCGGCAGCGAGTCCCCCGTTCCCTGCTCCTCCCCAAACATGGCGGATGGCAGCAGGCTTCGGCCTCCAGGCGAACGGGGCGACTCCTCCGCTCCCTCTCGGACGACAGCCACCCCTCCTCGACCCAGGAGCACGGCAGCGAGTCTTCCGTCCCACCTGTTCTTCTTTTGCTCCAGCACCACCGCTTCGGGCAGCCACTGGCGGTCTCCGCTACTTCCTGCTGCCCGATCTCCTCAGCACCGCGATCCCACTCAGCAGCGAGGGCTCTCTGACAGCGTGTCCCTCCTTCCTCCCGGGCTTCGGCACCAATGTAATGAAGTTCGTGTAAAGGAAGGAAGGAGGCGGGAACCGGCGAACATTTAACATATTTAATAACAAATAAATAAACAAACAAATGAAACGCGGCAGCCCCTCACGGCCGACTGCCGCACACAAAACACAAACTAAAACTCCAGGCCTGGTCCTCTCTCGTCTTCCACTGTTGTCACTCCTCCTTTTATTCCTTCCGGAGCTCCTCCGTGGGACTCGAGACCGGTGAGTGGCGCAGGTGTCGTTCATTATCATTCACTCCACCGTTCCCACGGCTCTTGGCCCCGCCCCACTCGTCACAGACCTGTTAGCAAGAACACTCTGTTCAGATTAGCTGAACAGATCATTAGGTCAATGAGTCACATTTAGTTGTATACACATTTTAAGTGACTTAAGACTCATTTATCTTTGTTCAGCACTGATTGAGTACCAGCTGATCCACTAACTAACTAACTAACTAACTAACTAATGTATATACAATTAGTTACATTACCTGTGTTCATGAATCAGAGGAAAGCTGTGGTCAAAAACAAAAGCACCAAAATAGTCCTGACACTTTAATGCATTTAACTGGGGGTGGTTGAGGAGAGACACCCCCCCCCACATGATTGTAAAGCACTTTGGGTGTACAGCAATATACAATAAAGCGCTATATAAATGCATCAATCATTCATTCATTCATTCATTATTCCTAGACTTAAGAATATGAGTGATTCATAAAGGTTCCTGGGTGTTAAAACTAGGTCTCCGCTCCTAAATTATTTAAGAGAGCTGAAGAGGCCTCCTAACCTTTTTAGGAGTTACAAGATGGTAGCAAAGCGGAGGAGACAAACACTTTCCAGTGAAGACATGACATATAAGAGTTATATGATGAAATTGAGTATTTTTTTTCTTAACTGACAAAGTAAGAAATTTAATAACCTCTTCCACACAACAAGTCAATGCTCAAACTGCTTAAATAATAGTAGTAATTACATTTGTTTGGCTGAAAAAAAAAAAAATCAGCAATGCACCTGTTATGACACTGTAAGCAGGGTCTTACATATAGTGGCACTTACCCCACCAAATACAACAGTGGTCAAAAGTGATGTGTGGATTTTTATTTATGTTTTATGACCCCACATTTCACTTAAACCATTAAAATACTGACAACAAACAAAACAACAACAACAAAAAACACTGACCAGTGTTGCCAACTGCTTTCAATTTCAATTGATCATGGGAGAGTCTCGAAACATATGGTTCATCCAAGGCTGTAACCTTTGGCGTTCCTTGTTGGAGCGCCCGCCCTTCAGCGCCGGAATCCCGGGTTCGAGACCCGCTCGGAGCAAGAACGAGTTAGGATGGTGTGGACCTGGGGGGGGGGGTTACACTAATATGGAATAGCATTCTGCATTTATAACAATATTAATTTTATTTACTTTCAGATATCTTGCAACTGGAGACTCCTTGCGGACCATCGTCAGCAGCTTCCGTGTTGGTGTCTCCAGTCTGCAAGGTTGTCCCAGACGTGGCGACAGCAATCTGGGACTGCGTAGTGGAGGAGTTCATGGCTGTGCCCTCGACAGATGAATGGAGGTCCATTGCAGAGGGTTTCGAGGAGAGGTGGAACTTTTCAGCCAAGGGAGCAGTCCCGTGGCAACCGACTGAATAGTTTTTGTTTATTATATCCTGTGCTGTTTATGTCCTTTATGTTTAGCTCTTGTAAATAGCCCCATCCTTCTGTCTTTTCTTTTGATTTACACCCTTTATATACAGGTGCTGGTCATATAAATAAAATATCATCAAAAAGTTGATTTATTTCACAAATTCCATTCAAAAAGTGAAACTTGTATAATGTATACATTCATTCCACACAGACTCATTCTTTTGACATTCTTTACTAGCGCTCATGTTGATTCAAACTCGTGTAGCCTTTATTCCTTTACTAAAACTAAATATAAATATATATACTTCCATTCATACCAAAAAAAAAAATAATGTTTATGGGTTACATTGTGTAGAAGTATATGATAGTAAACAGCTATTTCACATCTCTACTGTGTAATTCCTATATATGTCTCTGCACTATCATGTATCTTTACACTATATCCGTACTTTATTCGGCACTGGAAGCTCCTATCGCCAAGTCAGACTCCTTGTGTGTGTAAACATGGAAATAAAGCTCTTTCTGACTTCTTAATAATTGGAGGTGGAACACCAAAATGAGTCAAACACGTTTTGTACGTCACTCAGGATGCAGGCATCTGCTTAATGGCATATACATATGTTGGATGTATTGTATATAACCTCTTCTACATGTGGAAATGCTGTCTGCAGAGATGCACTAATCAACCAAATTTTCATGTCTGACTTCCCTTGCCATTAATCCTGCGAATGGTCAAGGAATTGAATAGACAGTTGTTATGCGACACACCAAACAAACATGTTTTTTGTTCCAGGATATAACTAGGTCAGAGCAACACAGGGGCTGTACTTGCACAAGAACTCCTTGGTGTCCAATTAGATTAAATGAAGACTCAGGTTTACTCTATTGGGCGATGTATCCTCATTCAACAAGGGCCATACATGAATGTCTGGATGGAGAGCACTAAAACGGTCAGTTATGATGGTGAATACTGTAAAAATAACATTTAGTGGAAAATACTCAGCATGGTAAGTCTAGAATTATCTAAATTCTTAGTGCCAGTGAATCATTCAAAAGTGAGTCGTATGTTTGAGCAGTAATCACACTGTAAGTATACTTGTACTTCTAATAAAATACACAAATAAACGAGTGTTTAACAGGCTGGTCTGCTAATCTTAGGTGGTCCTCCAATCTGGCTGAGTTAGTCTGTTTCAGAGAGTTTGGGTCTGACCCCTTTTCATCAGGTCAGGCTGGAGATAAAAACCGACTTGCTTATTTTTTTTATTTTTTTTACTTAATAGAAAGTATTACCCATCAGTGTTGTATTACTCAAGTATAGACGAAACCAGACAGACACTCAATTCTGACTCAAGTTCTCTTGAATTATAAACAAACAAGCAAATGATGTGGTCTTGAACTCAGTGGCCTTGAGTTGAGTGTGAATGCAGACTTGTCTGAACTCAAGTACCACAACACTTGTGCTTTACTGTTAAACTGAACTTTAAAACACCTGTCCTGACTTCACAAGTACAATACATTTGTATCTAGTGAAATGTTACTAGCAGCAATTAGAATAAATACTAGTGTCTCATTACTAGTATAAATAAGTACTAGAAAATACAGGAAAACTCATCTCTTCCATGAGCATTTTCATCAGCTTATAGCCCATTTCAGCCAGAGAATATAAATAAATACATACATTTGAATTGAGTCTTTTTTCCACGCAACTCTAAGTTCTCACAATTCAGACATCATTTCAGTATATAAACTCTGAACTGCGAGATATAGAATCAGAATGGCAGGATATTAACTCACTATTAATTGGGAGTTTTTAACTAGATATAAACTTGCAATGCTAAGAAAAAAAAAGTCAGAATTCTGAGATAAAAAAAATATTATTATGTTTAATTATGTGGCAAAAACAAACAAAAACAACTCAACAAAATGCTGATTTATAAGATGTAAGCTTGGAAGTGCGAAAACAGTTATGAGTTTATATCTCACTGCTATTATTAGTATTAAGTATTTATGTATTCATTACTTAAGTAATTAATTTATTCATTCAGACTTTAATTCATTAATTCTTCTAATTCCGTTGCGGACATGGACTTTCACATGGATAAATACTACTGTCAAATGAAGTTATTATCAAGCTTGCCAGGAACACAAATATGCAGATTGTTTTAAGGCAAGCTGGGCTACATGTTAAAGCAGCTTGATATCCACAGAGTTTCTGGAGTTAGTGTAGTGTAGTGTGGTATCAGCGGGCTTTAAGATTGTGATGTCTCTATAGAAACCGCTCGAGGAACACAAGAGTTCCCATGAGCATCGTTTCCAGTGCGCTTCATCTTTCTCGTTCTCTTTATCATTATGATATGAACGTCCAACCGCAAAGCTTTATGTGCGCAAAGTCCACCGTTTCCACTTTTGTTTGGCTTGAAATCATGCTGATTTGTTAATTAAACATGCATCTGTGTCGTTTGGGGGATCATGAGGATCACATGCGCTGCCCTGCGATATAACCGCGCTGCGCACTAACTCTCCATCGCTAACTTCACCTCTCCCGACCATGAGCGCGGAGAAGCCCAACTTTCTGTCTCAACCTGAAGTCAAAAATATCTATTTCTATCGCAATGGGGATTCGTATTACGAGCCAAGGCGTTTGGTGATTAACTCGAAGCGGGTTTCGACCTTCGACACGCTGCTGCGGGAGGTGACTGGCGGCGTGAGGGCTCCGTTCGGCGCGGTCCGTAACATCTACACGCCCAGAGCCGGGCACCGGGTCCAGTCCCTGGAGCACCTGCGGAGCGGAGAGCAGTACGTGGCTGCTGGACGAGAGAGGTTCAAGAAGATAGAGTAAGACACCTCCGTCCATCTGTGCATCTGTGGTTTCCATATTAAAAATGACAGCGAAGTCACAAAACCTGTGAAATAGCGCAAATGTAAGTTTGGGAATCATGTAGTGGTCAAAACATGTGGCACAAATTAATACTCAGCTCTGACTTTAATCAAACATCTTCATTTACATTTACATTTATCAGACGCTTTTATCCAAAGCGACTTACATTGCATTCAAGTTACAGTTTCTACATTTTATCAGGTCTTGCTTTCCCTGGGAATCGAACCCATGATCTTGGCGTTGCTAGCGCCATGCTCTACCAGTTGAGCTACAGGAAAGCTTCATGAGGTGCATCTTGAGATGTTTTCCACAGTGTAACAAACAAATCAGTATAAAGAAAGATTATGTCCTGGCAGAAAATGTCCACCTTTTCCATTTAGTTTACAGACGATTCTTTACCTTGACATCCTGAGACCCGGAAAACATTTTTATGAAGAACAAATATGTTGCCATGTCATTGCATTGTTTAGAGTATTATTATTTGTATTTGATTATATATATATATATATTTATATTTATATATATATATTTATTATATATATATATATATATATATATTTATATATATATATTATATATATAAATATATATATATAAACTATATATGTTTCATTCAAAAGTTATGCTATGTCCTCGGTACAGGTCACCAGGACTCAACTTTTTTTAAATAAAAAGACATGTATTAATATGCATAAGCAAAAACAATTGATTTGTTAAAATGACCAATACATTTTTAAATTTCAGGATTTTTAAAAGTTTTTACCAAACTTTGTATAAAGATGATTATCAACTATGTAATACAATAATTATTTGATATACCATTTTTCTTTATGCAATATTTGTGTAAAATTGCCATAAACGGGTTTTCTCATTATATACAATATATCTATAAACTAACTCTAATTTGCATATTAATGTGTTTTTAGGTCATCGTGTCATGGAAAAAAAGAATTGGACAATATTGGACAATAATTGACAACAGTTTAATAATAATGTATTATATTTCATAGGAATATCGAAATATAACTTATTTCCCTATTCATTTGTTGTGTCTCCCATAATGCGTAATAAACATGCTTTTAGTCCCGGTGTGCTCATATGAGGACATGCATGAAATCAACGTCATGTTTCGTAAAACAGAAAGTCATATTTTGATTTGAAACCCATAGGCGGAGTTTGGGGGGGGCCGGGGGGGGGCACTGCCCCCCCAGATCAGAGCCAATCGATTTTGTCAGATCTATGAATACAAAAATATTTTTACATTGTCTCATTTTATTTGCATTATCGTATTTTAATGAGTATGTTAAGGCTAAATTATTTGTAATTAATGTAAAAAAAATAAAAAATCCTACTCTCACAACTCGCGAATCTCAAAGTATCGCGTGAGTGGACTCTTCTCGTTCTCTTCCCGCTTTCTGCAAAGATACGCTAAATGAACAAAATGGATATTCGTCGTTTTTTTAATAAACCCACAAGAAAAAGCGTGGAGGTCTCTAACTTTGACACTTCTAATATTTATTATACTGCCGCTGATACTGATACAGCAATCGAGGCTGTGAACTCCTCCGTCCCTGGAACCTGCAGTACCAGTACCGCCACCGTGTCGGCAGAGACACCCGCCGCTGCATCTGGATGCGTCAACGACCTCGGGGAGAAAGCCACAGGGCCGAAACAGCCCATACTTTCTTTTTTCCCTAAGCACCAAATTGGAGATATTAATCGTGCCTTCTCACCCTTTTACTACAACAAGTTCCCATGGATTGAGTACTCCGTTTCACTGGATTCAGTTTTTTGTTTTTGCTGTCGCCACTTTTCTTCAAATATTGCACGATGCACAGACGAACTGTTTACAAAAGTGGGAGCTCGAAATTGGAAAAAGTTGTCGGAAAAGCTGACAAAACATGCTTCATCACAGGTACATTTATCAAGCATGGAAATGTGGGAGAGCTACAAACAGACTGCTACATCAGGGTCTGTGGCAGCACAGCTGTCACACAGCCATCAAAGCACAGTACAAAAAAACAGAGAGTATATGTGCAAATCTGTTGATATCATAAAACTGCTAGCCAAACTAGGCCTGCCTTTCCGCGGACACCGTGAAGATGCTGATGCAGAAACAAGGGGGAATTATTTGAGTTTATGCGATTTTTTCTCAAAATACGACCCTGATTTCAAATCCATGCAGTCTAAATATTTTAACTGCACAGGGCTCTAGAGTGCGACCAATTTGGTCGCACGTGCGACCTAATTTCTCAAGGGTGCGACTAAAAAAAAACTTTAGTCGCACTGGTGCGTCCAGCCATTCGAGAAAACAAAACAAAAGTCTCCGCGACTCAGAAAGTCTCTCTGCTGTTCGACAACAGACACGTTAGTCTCATATCGTGGTCTAAACCAATCAGAGATAGTGAAGGGCGGACCCCCCCTCTGATTGGCCGTGGTCCAGATATTCCTGTATGTGTGTGTGTGTGCGTTTGAAGATGCGTGTGCTGCTGCTGTCAAACAGAGAGAGAGGTTAGTAGTAGAGATGCACGCAGCTCTTTCTCTGAATCTGCTCTATTCAGTGAATGTCTGACAGTCCCTCCAGGATTATGCGATCGCTGAATTTATCGCAAGATCAAGCAAACTCCGCTATTTTCCAAATTGCCGCAGATTTTGCGCTTAAACGCGTCTTGTGACGTCATCGCAATGCGCATTCAGTCAAATAAAGGTTGTTTCTCAGTTCCAAAAATGGAATGAACAGCTTTGCGTTCTCTTCATGCCCGATTTACAAGAGCTACATCGGACAAACGAACCGAAAGCGGAACGAATCCGCGCTACTCGTTTGGGCTACAGACCGTTTATCTGCTCGGACCGGAGCCGCGGGCTGCTCTCGATCACGCGACACCGTTATACACAGCGCTGCGAGATACAGTGAAGAAAGTAGACTCAATAACATCTTTGTCAAATCTTGTGAGAAGCATTCAAATTCGGCACAGAATTATGTTAAAGCTACAGACATCAGAACAAACGCCACTGATGTGGAAACAGGATAAACATTGTCTCCACCATTCACCATGGATTTAATATAACTAACGTTACAGGAACAACTTGTGGCAGAGATGGTCTAATGTCTTAAACTGTTTTTAAATGCTTCACACAACTTTTCCCAGCACTTCAAAGCTTTAAGTATTACCGAATTTTAAAGTTATTTTTAATGTGATGACATTATTTGTTCATCCTTCATAGGTTGCCCCATTTATAAAACTAAAAGTTTCATAATGTAGGAAAGCAAACACTTATTTAAAAATAAAAACGTTAAATTACCACTATTAGATGGCTGCAGAGAAGTACTTATAGGCTTGTCAGCCATTTCCACTCCCTAATATATATATATATATATATATATATATATATATATATATATATATATATATATATATATATATATTAAATTATATTTAGACATTATGAATGACATTGATAAAAGTAAATTTTGAACTGCATCTCAACTACCCAGACAGCACAAGTATATCTGTAAGACGTCTGCTAAAGATCTGGGAAACATCTGCTGTGTAATCTGATAAACGTCTCAGAAGCAGTTTTACATGCATTTAATAAATCTCTATTTGATATTTACATCTACTGGAATCATATTAGAGACGTATTGCAGATGAGCAAACACACTTAAAAATACCTCTTGAATATGTAAATGTAGACATCTCTGAGATGTACATGTGTGACATGGGTGAGTGCTTTACTGTCAGGTGCTGGTTCTGTAGAACTTAAAGGCACTGGTGCTGGTGTCCTTAAATGCTAGTCTGGAGCCCTACAATGGTTCTCGAAGTTAGAAAAGTCATAATAATATTAGAAGAATGTTGTATGTGGTATATTTTGAAGGATTTTTTAATAGGTTTAAGGGGAGGGTTTAAGAAGCACTGCACTAGAGCATCCCTTCATTCAGACACAGTGGAAGATCTGATAAGAATCAGTGTAGAGGGGTCAAGTCTGGAAGATGTTGATGCTAGAGAGAGTGTGTTCAGCTGGTTTAGCCGAGGACAAACTACAGGAGTTGGCCACCCGAGGGGCATGCGACTGCAATGGAGGATAGTCCATAATACATTGAGCCATGAGATGTTCAGTTTGACAGCCTTAAAACACTTAATTTAGATGTTCTTTTTATTTAATTTATCTTGAGATGTTTTTAAGTTTAAATATTAGCTCAGTGAAGCACTTTAAGCACCATCACTTTTTCAGTAAGTTACCTTTCTTGTAGAATTGTGCTTCAAATAAAGAACGTTATGTTGACCTGATTGTTAGTTAATCGTTTACTAGTAAATATTGCCTTTATGAAAATGTGGGTGCACCTAACTTTTGTGCCGGTGCACCTAAGAAAAAAAGTTAGGCGCACCAGTGCACCCAGTGCAAAAAGTTAGTCTAGAGCCCTGCTGCACAAGCAGAGATTTTCAGAATGAAATTATTGCATTATGTGCAGAGCTCGTTCGTGAAGAAATATCCAAGAAAGTACACGAGACAGGTTTTCTTGCTGTTATTGCTGATGAAGCGAAGTCGTCAAAGACTGAGCAACTTTCTGTTTGCATAAGATACACTGATGGGCTTCAGATTAAGGAGCGATTTATTTGCTTTGTTGACTGCTCCAATTCTCGTGATGCTGCAGGGATTGTTTCTGGTATTAAAGAAGGATTGCAGTCGTGTGGTTTGAAGGACATTCCCATAATTGCTCAGTCATACGATGGAGCCTCTGTTATGTCAGGGCATTTGAGTGGAGTTCAGCAGCGAATCAGAGAGGAATTCCCCTTTGCTGTGTATGTGCATTGCATGGCGCATAAGTTGAATCTCGTCCTCGTCGAATCGTGTACAGTGAACAGAGACATTAAAACGTCTCTAAATGTGATTGACAAACTGTACTCTATGTTTGCAGAGCCAAGCAACCATTTCAGGTTTTTGATGATGCAGAAGACACTGGCTCTTAAACCAAAGGAGATAGTGCAGCAAAGCGAAACACGTTGGGCATGCAAATACAGATGTGTTTATGCTGTCAAATCACAATATGCTGCCATCATTCGCTGTTTGAAAGAGATGGAAGAAGAGGGAGAAAAGTGGTCTGTGGAGGCAAGTGGATTGTTACACCACATGACAAGTCTTCGCTTCATTACTTCCATAATTATTCTTGAGGAAGTTCTCAGAGTTGTACATGTAACGCACAAAAGACTGCAAGGTGCAAGTACAACCATGGCTGATGCAGCCTCAGCAGTAAAGAGCCTGAGAACACATCTCCAGCGTTGCAGAGAGGAGAGTTCATGGGAAGCAATGTGGATGCAGGTGAAAAGGTTTTGTGAGGATTTTTTTGGTGCAGAGAGTTCCCCTCAAACTGGAGGAAAACGAAAAAGAACCTCACGAACACCTGCCGGGCTTTCGCAGTACTTAGTACCAAGCACACTTGGCCAGCGTGATGAAAATGAGACGCACTGCGAATCGGAATCACAGACGTTTAAATGTCAGTTATATCTTCCCGTTTTAGACACTATGCTGGCTGAATTGGACAGGCGATTCTCAACTGATGCAATGGCCCTGAGCGTGGCCTGTGATGCCGTGTTCAGCTGTGACAAAAACGGCATCGGTCCTTTACTAAGCACGTATGCAAGCTTTAAGATCCACCCTCAGCTTGTGACAGCTGAAATGGACCTTCTTAAATGTGCGATCCCTTCGCCGATCACCCTTGACAAACTTACAAATGAAGTGCGGAAGGATCAATATCCAAACTTTTACCGACTCCTTCAGCTCGCTCTCACACTGCCCGTTAGCTCAGCTACATCAGAAAGAAGTTTCTCAGTGATGAGAAGAATCAGAAACTGGCTCCGATCTGCGATGTCTCAGGACAGATTTTCCAATCTTTCCATACTGCACATAGAAAACGATTTGACAGCAAATTTATCAGGAGAGAAGATCGTGAACATCTACGCAAATCGGAAAAAGAGGCGGATTCTTCTACATTAGGTAAGATATAAGTTTTTATTCCACTCTTTGCCAACCAGTCGTTGTTGTAAATGTATTTTAAATGAAGAAGAAAATATATAGGCTATAGATAATTGAAAATGTAGAAAATATGGTAGCCTATATACGGTGTATAAAAAAAAAATCAGAGCTCATGGTCTACCGGTAGGTGCCCCCCCAGGCAAAAATGTGAAACTCCGCCTATGTTGAAACCACATAAAATATTCCTGATATGTTGATTTATGACACACAGTCTAAAAATGTATCAGATTTAAATGATAATTACCAAATATGATCATTTTCCATGAGAGTGTGACTAAATAAATATAAGCCCTGAATGTGCTCCGTACAGGACATCCAGACATCAAACTGTGGCATGTATAGTCTCAGAGAAATACACTCAAATATAATGTCCTCATATGAGCAAGCAGGGTCTTAAGACGTTAAGAAACAACGCAATGCAGGGCATAATGAATAAGGTGTTACAGACTCACATTTTATGGACAGTGTATATATTTCACAGAACTCTTAGAGTGCATATATGGTGGACACATGATGATGCTTTTCCTTCACTGTCTGATTCAACTTCAATATGTGTGTTTAAAGAACTTCACGTGAAAGTGTACATACAAATTAAAATGTGCTAAAAATGTCATCCACAGGCCATCCAAGATCAGGATGAGTTTGTTTCTTCATCAGGTTTGGAGAAGTGTGTCTCAGTAATGGATGCTCTGCAATGAATGGGTGCCATCAGAATGAGAGTCTGATAAAACATCACAATAATCCACACCATCAATTGACATCTTGTGTTTGTGTGAATCGAATCCATCATTAAGACATTGAAACTTCAAAATGTAGTTTTAGCTTCTGACTAAAATACCATAATAGTCCATAATCCATAATAACGCTTTTATAATAACGCTTTCCACATTTAATAACGTAAATGTGGTCTGGTCTGAATCAGGAGATAAATCTGCACAGATGCCAAAACAGCTCTAAACTAATATGTGGCTGTATTTTGATTCGAGAGACATCAGGAGATGCAATTTTTCACTGGAGGAATTTACATTTTCATTTATGCATTTAGCAGAGGCTTTTATCCAAAGCGACTTACAGTGCATTCAGGTTATACATTTTGTCATTATGTGTGTTCCCTGGGAATCGAACCCACAACCTTTTGCGCTACAAACACAATGCTCTACCACTGAGCCACAGGAACACAGGAACTTTTTTTTTATTATGGATTATAGACTCGTATTTCTGTTAAAAATATCTTAATGCTGGAATTGTTTCAGCTTTTGTCTTCTCCAGACATTAAGTGATGGACTTGGAGTGGTGTGGATTATTGTGATGTTTTTATCAGACTCTCATTCTGACGGCACCCATTCACTGCAGAGCATCTATTGTTGAGACACATTTCTACAAACCTGATGAAGAATCAAACACAGCCTAATCTTGGATGATCTGAGGGTGAGGACATGTTCAAGACAATTTAATTTTTGTTGAACTCTTGCTTTAAGCATGAACTTTTAGACCAAACACAAATTTTAACTACATTTTGTGAAACGTTTGACAAATACTGTAACTGTTTACAA
This sequence comes from Oxygymnocypris stewartii, assembly GCA_003573665.1. NCBI lineage: Eukaryota > Metazoa > Chordata > Actinopteri > Cypriniformes > Cyprinidae > Oxygymnocypris > Oxygymnocypris stewartii. Next base: position 478,869 of record QVTF01022328.1, read on the forward strand.
CCACTTCACAAATTCTGCATTGTAAAAGGGAAAAAAAGTAATTCAGCTCACTTTCTAGTTATTTACAGATAGGAACCAGGAAGAAAAAAATGCTTCAGCCCAATGGAGTGGTAAGAACAAATATTTATTTATGTCTAAAATCTGTGTATGTGTGTTTACAGTATAACTAATGCAAGCTCAGCTCCTACAGTACAGCATCATATTCCAGTGAAATATCTTCACTTTTTGTGCAATGTTTTTATATTCTCATTCCAAATAGTTTTATTCAGAGCCAGAAGTCTACCTCATATTAGTGCAATAATCTTTTTGACAAGCTGCGACTGATTATTATTTACTTATATATATATATACAAGCAACTCTGTTTATTTTAATTTCTTTATTCTTTTGTCTTAGCTTAACTTTTTAATTGTACATCACGTTGTATTATGTATATTTCTTTTTAGTTTTGTGTCTATTATGTACCGTGCACCTTATGCAGAAGCTTTGCAATTTCGTTGTTTCTTCGTTGTTAATCACATTAACAGTGTAGAAGTCAGAGCCGATCCTAGACTTCTGGGGGCCCAACGTGTTGACCGGGGGGGTTGGTTATTAATGAAACCCATTTGTCCGTGTTTCACTCCATCTCGAATTGTGCTCGCAGAATGCGCTCGAGAAACAGCATCTCTTCCGCGGCTCGCTATGCTTTCAACTCGTTGTTTTAGTCTTGAGCAAGAGACTTTATGACATTCACGTTACATGATTTGACTGATTTTTACGTAGAAAGGGCGACAGCACCGCATTACAATAAATTATAAATCTTGTTTTTATAGCCGTTGGCCAAATTCTAAAACTAAAGTAAAATGAAATCATCTTTGAGAGCAAGGGGGCCCTACACAGCTTGCGTATTCTGCGTACAGGGAGGATCGGCTCTGGTAGTGTTCCTGTGTGGCTCAGTGGTAGAACATTGTGTCAGCTGTGCGAAAGGTTGTGCGTTCGATTCCCAGGGGACACATGTACTAATACAAATGTATAAACTGAATGCAATTGTAAGTCGCTTTGGATAAAAGCGTCTGCTAAATGCATAAATGTAAATGTAAATGGTAGCAGTCTATCACTGCGTTAGTTTGGAGGTTAATGGAGTCAGTCGGGTGTATGTGTTCATCTACACATCCCTCGGGGCTCTGAACCAGTGCACTGAAGGCTGACAGTCGACCCCGGGAGGTTTAGACACTGGCAAACAAAGCCAGTGATTTAAGAGCATGTATTTCAGAACACAAGTTATATGTTTAAAGGAATCCTGGAGCATTAGTGTGCAAGGTCAGCACCTGCACCTGCTTTAATGTTCAAGAAAGACTCCCTGAGCGAGGTATCATGTTTAGACACACCGTCTGTGTTGTCGTCTGGAAAGAATCACTTTGTTGTTGGCTCAATTGGCAATGAATTATTAACCTGTGAATTATTATCTACCTCCTTGGATGCATATTTAAGTCAATGGCTCCGACCCAGAGTGAAAACAAAGCCTCCGGAGACCATCGGAGTGATACACTCCCGCTGAACTAAAGACTAGTTAAAGCAGAGAGGAATGAAAAGAAAGAAAGGGGAGTTTTTTTACGACAGTCTTACAATTTTATAAACTCTCTAAGGCAAATAAAGTGAGTATCGTCACACTTTCTCAGATCCTACTTTATTATTGAGCTGAGCTATAGGGATGTTGCCGGGGTAATTGGTGCAACAATGTTTTAATCATCATTAGGCAAGATTGAACAGGTTCTTATATTTACGACGAGGGCCACACTTTGTTCCTACTGGCTCATGTTTGTCTCAATTAGAGCGGGCCGTTTGGTTTGGCAGTGCCCCAAAGACGCGATGTCCCTCCGCTCTTCACACAGACGTCATGCGGGGTTACCAGGGGATACGGCAGGGGCCCGAGAGACACCCAATCACTAGATGAGAGCAGCGGTGTGTCTGTGCTTGGGCTGAACTTAACAGTGTTCATAGTTAATAGTTTAATCGAACTCCCGTCTGACACTGAGAGCGACAGAGCTGAGCTTACGTTTCTCGTCTCGAGGCGTGTTTTCTGCTGACTGGAATGCAGTTTCATATTTATTTATTTGTTGAAGATAAATGTACTGATTATAGTAAAAAATAAAATAAAACCTGTTTCAACAAGAGATTTGCAAAGCTGCTAAATTCATATAATAGTGTTTTTGCTCTAATTTATGCAGATTTTTTAAAATTGATACTTGAGATTTGGGTCGTAGACCCATTTTTATTTTAAGTGAGTGACGTGACATATGACCCAAGTATGGTGGACCAATACTCAGAATTTGTGCTTAATTAACCCATCTAAGGTACACACACACACACACACACACACGCCGCAGCGCAGTTGGGGGTTCCTTGCTCAAGGGCACCTCAGTCGTGGTATTGATGATAGAGAGAGCGCTATACATTCAGTCCCCCCACCTACAATTCCTGCCAGACCAAGACTCGAACTCGCAAACTTTGGGTTACAAGTCCAACTCTCTAACCAGTAGGCCACGACTTCTTTTGTTTTAGCACCATGTGAAACTTCAAAAGACTTACTATGGGAGTAACATATACTTAAGTCTGGACTGAATGTCATTTGTATTATAGTTTACATTTATATTAATTATAATATAAGTTAGATAGGACTCCAGTACACCTTCATATGTAATTTCACAATCGCTTATATTGTCTTTGAAACATGGTTAAATATACAAAATATGGTAAGGTTTATCGCAACAGGCTCACTTTTGCAGGCACTCAGTCTGCACCATATGTGAGTTGGTGACATTTCAATCCCCTCTTCCTCTCTCAAGACATCTTCCTCCAACTTGCTTGAGTTTAGGGCCCTTCCTTGATGTTTCAGCCATTTATACCCATGACATGGGGGGTTGTGGCTCGACGGTAGAACCAGTATCCTAGTTTCCACCCACACTCTCCACCTCCAAATTCAAGTATGTTGGTTCTGCCACTGCTCATTCCATTTTATTAATATCCACCAGGATGCTAGCTCTGTCTGTTTGGCGATGTTTACTACCAGCCACTTCCTAGCATGGTCATCGATCCCAAGAAGTCCAAGGGTCCTCCAAAGCAACTGCCCTCAGAAACCCCAGCAGCCAACCTACATCGGCAGATTACAAGCCTTCCATCCTTTGTGTAGGCACTCGAGAATCAACTCCTAATATTTCTTAAGCTATCACTCATGTGCTTTTTCTATCCTCTTTTCCCAATGTACTGTCAACTCGATAAGTACCACCTGCTTGGTAACCTTCGACCAGAGCACAATATCAGGTCTGAGACTCGTCTGGGTTATTTGCTCTGGAAATCTGAGCTGCTTCCTAAGGTATGCCGGCATCTCCAAGTCGTCTGCCATGGACAGTACTCCTTTACTCTTTATTTCTGTTGTTGTGCTTTCCCCAGAAATAAGGAACTGAATGAAACAAGGCCCTTTACAATGTCTTGGCTTCTTTTATGCCTGCTTCACCCCGGCAGCTCTCTACCAGCTGACATGTATGGAGATTTGATAAATTACGTAGAGTATCATACACAGAAGACAACAAAACTTAATCCAGTGGTCTTCCATGCTCTAGATGTCCCCTTCTCTTGCACATTCTCCCTATCTGGCCTGTTTGGTAATGGCTGCGGACTTGAAGGGGTGGTTGATTGTGATTTCACTTTTTTAACGTTCGTCAGTGTGTAATGTTGCTGTATGAGCATAAACAATATCTGCAAAGTTACGACACTGAAAGTTCAATGCAAACTAAGATAACTTCTTTTAAAATTATGGCAGTTTTATGCCTCCAAATATGGATCGTAGGGACAACAACAAGCTACTTCCCGGGTTTGTGATGTCACAAACTCAGATAAACCCCACCCCCAGGAACATGCAATGAAGGGGGCGTGGCCATGTTCCACTGCTGTAGAGAAAAGGAAGTGTTGCTGCCTTGCTGTCAAAACTAAGGGTGCACGAAAAAAAATCTATTCAAATATGAATCGCGATTCTGTCTTCTAACGATTCCAATGGGTTCATAAGTTTCAAAATCAACGCTCTAAAGCAGCAGTTCTTAATCCTGTTCATCGTGCCCTCTGCTCTTTATCTCTCTCTCTCATTCAGATCATCAGCTCATCAATGAACTGTGTTCCAGTTATACACTATGTGTATAGACAAACATATATTTTTTTTTACATAGCTATGACAAGCATAGTAACTTTGCAGATATTGTTTATGCTCAAACAGCAACATTACACACTGACTGACATTACAAAAACGTAACAATGTTTTCATAGATTACACTGGTATGCTCAAGACAAGCAGGAAGACCCGTAGTGCCAACCTTTTGAGCTGATGTGTCCATAGACATGTTATTCAACATGAAAGTGCCCCCCCCCCCAAAAAAAAAAACAATACAAATATCTTACCCTCCACAAATAAGGAGTGATATGGCACAAAAGTGACTGATATCTGTGGGATTCTTCTCCTTAGGAATGAAACATCCCTTCGCAGCCAACCAATCATCAGCAGGAAAGTTCTTCCTCCATCCCACTTTCAGTAACCTCCAAAGTTGCTTCCTGAGCCTTTCTCACTGCTTGTACACCTTATATGTTATACAATTTGGTCTTGGGGCTGATCTTCCTCTTGCTTTCTGAAGCTCTCCCTTTCATCCCCTCCTGTCTCTACAGTTGCACTTAGCTTGACATGAGATCTTAATTTTTTTTTGAATTTCAGTAAGAGCTGGCTTCTCATCTTCTGATCATTCTTTGTCTCCCTTCCTTAGATAATCAATGTCATGGCACTAAGCTTTTTTACCCATATCTCCTGCCATGACATTGATTATCTAAGGAAGGGAGACAAAGAATGATCAGAAGATGCCTTCAGAACATGGTCCACATTATGATCAAACATTTTCCACTCATTCTTTACTGCTGCAGTGGGCCAGCTCACTGGTTCTTACCAGGCATCACCTAGACAAGGGGTTCTCAAAGTCTACATTCAAACGTCCAAATCTGAATTGTCATTTGTGTCAAATTCCAGACCGGAAAAATTGGTTATTACAAAACTTGTTTTTAATAAAGATACATAACATGTATAACAAATCAACACTAATTTGATTTAAAAACAATGTGCCCTTTGCATAAAAAAATACATTAATAACAAGTCCAAAAGGGGCAAAATAATTAATTTATGTTTCAGCATTAGAGGTTGACCGATATGTTTTTTTCTAGCGATCGATGGCCAATATATGATGCCGATTTTTTCAAGGCCTACTTTATTTTCCCCCCTTCATCTCATAAAAGAGAGCAGAGTAATTGTTTATTGCAGGGCACAATATGGTAGTAGTAGCCTAATTCATAGTAATAATACATAGCTCAAAACTTAAGCTTCTTCTAAAAACTGTTCTGAAGGTTTTTGTTTATGATTTCATTATTCTCTGCCAGCAGAAGGCGCTGTTGAAGCGCAGATATAATGGTTTCCCCGCTAACAGCTGTAATCAAATGAGCACTGTGCTCACAAACGCTACATTACAGGAAAGATACAAGGAAAACGACATTGAGCTTTTCTGAAAACAGCCAGTTCTTTTCAAAGATAAATTCATATAAAAAGTCAAATTTTTTTTTTAAACATGCAATACTCACGTTTCAACGAAGTATAAGCCTTTTGGAAAATCTAGCAATTTGTGTCGGTCAGTTTTGATATAGTGACGGGCTGCCAAAAATAATTACATTTATGGGAAACACTTGGACACTGCTATAAGTCAAATGGCCATATATGTGATAAAAAAATATATATATATATTTTGAAAATCCTCATATTAGCAGAGAAATGTCTCCCTCACTGGATGTCTTGACAACAAATGTCACGAAGGAAACGTTTGAATATCTCACCTTCGGTTTCATTTCGGACCATCTCCAAAAAGACATTAAAAAATTAAACAAATGATTTAAAAATGTAATATGCTTTTATTTCTGAGGATTCTGAGGACTGGTTTGACTCCTGCCCCAAACTCTCCTCCATCTCACTAGGTTGCCCTATGTGTTGCATACTACTAGTAGGTTGCGAGCTACTTCATCTCCATCTGGTGTATCTTCAGATGGAATATGCGGGCAGACCTTAAGAAGCAGCTCAGATTCCCAGAGGAAATAACCCAGACGAGTCTCAGACCTGATATTGTGCTCTGGTTGAAGGTTACCAAACAGGTGGTACTTATCGAGTTGACAGTACCTTGGAGAGAGAGGATAGAAGAAGCACCTGAGTGTAATCATAGTGTAAACACTGTTGACTGGTAATCACATTTTTTATCACATTACTCCCATTTTATCTTCTTCAGGCTGTATACCAGTTAAATTGAGAATTGAATTCAAAATTGTAGTTTTTAAATCATTAAATTGCCTAGCACCAGGTTATCTTTCTGTCATGCTACATTCTTAAAATCCATATAGGTCACTTAGGTCTGAGGATCTTGGATTATTTTCTGTCCACAAAACCTTTGCGATAGCAGGCCCTAAACTATGGAACAGCCTACCAGTATCAATCCGAACTATGTCATATCTCTCTATTTCTAAATTAAAGCTTATACATCACTTATTTACTGTGGCTTCTCAGAATTAATGAATCATTTAGAATTGCAATTTAGTCCATTTAAAATGTATTAACCCTAAACATAATACTGAAAAACACTCTGCAGTTACAATTAAATATCACTAGCAAAACTTTTAGTTTGACATTAATACAAAGAGCAGTTTTTAATAATGTACTTGTGTAAAAAATAAATAAATAAACAAGTAAAAGTGTACAGTATATATTATGTATATACAGTGGGGGGGGGGGATATTTGATCCCCTGCTGATTTTGTATGTCTGCCCACTGACAAAGACATGATCAGCCTATAATTTGAATGGTAGGTTTATTTGAACAGTGAGAGACAGAATAACAACAACAAAAATCCAGAAAAATCTAATTTTAAAAAAGCTATAAATTGATTAGAATTTTAATGAGTTAAATAAGTATTTGACCACTTCGCAAAATATGACTTAGTACTGTACTTGGTGGCAAAACCCTTGTTGGCAATCACAGAGGTCAGACGTTTCTTGTAGTTGGCCACCAGGTTTGCACACATCTCAGGAGGGATTTAGGCCAACTCCCCTTTGAAGATCCTTTGAAGAGACTGGCTCGGCCACTCCAGGACCTTAATGTGCTTCTTCTCGAGATACTCCTTCCTTGCCTTGGCCGTGTGTTTTGGGTCATTGTCATGCTGGAGGACCCATCCACGACCCATTTTCAATGTCTTGGCCCTGACAGTACATGGCCCCGTCCATCGTCCCTTCGATGCATTACAGTTGTCCTGTCCCCTTAGCAAAGAAACACCCCCAAAGCATAATGTTTCCAGCTCCATGTTTGACGATGGGGATGGTGTTCTTGGGGTTATAGGCAGCATTCCTCCTCCTCCAAACATGGCGAGTTGAGTTAATGCCAATGAGCTGAATTTTGGTCTCATCTGACCACAACACTTACACCCAGTTCTTCTCTGAATCATTGGCAAACTTCAGACGGGCCTGTACATGTGTTTTCTTGAGCAGGGGGACCTTGCGGGAACTGCAGGATTTTAGTCCTTCACGGCGTAGTGTGTTACCAATTGTTTTCTTGGTGACTGTAGTCCCAGCTCCATTGATATCATTGCCAAGAACCTCCCGTGTAGTTCTGGGTTGATTTCTCACCGTTTGCATGATCATTGAAACTCTACGAGGTGAGATCTTGCATGGAGCCCCAGTCCGAGGGAGATTGACAGTTATTTTTTGTTTATTACATTTGCGAATAATCGCACCAACTGTTGTCACCTTCTGACCAAGCTGCTTGGCGATGGTCTTGTAGCCAATTCCAGCCTTGTGTAGGTCTACAATCGTGTCCCTGACATCCTTGGACGCAGAACCAGATTTTACCAAGTGCAACATTTTCCTGGATCAACATTTTTGTTGACCCTGGAACGACATTGTTATTAACCAATCAGATTTGAAGAACAAGTTTATAGTTTATTGTGAAGTTTAGGCTTACAATCAGTGTGTGTTGCTTGTACATCAGTGTCATTCATCTATAATTTCCTCTGATTTTAGGGATTACTCATGGGTAAGGTTAGGTCAAGTTTCAATTTTTGGATTAAAATATTGTGACCCAGAAACACATCTAAGTAAGCAAAATCAGGACGTGCTCCTTGGGCAGCTCTTTGATCTTGGTCATGGTGGAGAGTTTGGAATGTGATTGATTGAGTGCTTCTGTGGACAGGTGTCTTTTCTACAGGTAACAAGCTGAGACTCCCTTTAAGAGAGTGCTCCTAATCTCTGCTCCTTACCTGTATAAAAGACACCTGGGAGCCAGAAATATTGCTAAACATAAATATAAATAAATACGTATTTCACTCATTAAAATGCAAATCAATTGATAACTTTTTTGAAATGCGTTTTTCTGGATTTCATTGTTTTTATTCTGTCTCTCACTGTTCAAATAAACCTACCATTCAAATTATAGACTGATAATTTCTTTGTCAGTGGGCAAACATACAAAGTCAGCAGGGGATAAAATATGTTTTTCCCCCACTGTATAATTATAAAGGTGGATTTAGATTATCATGAGCAGATTTAAAATGTTAATCTATTGTGTGCTACACATTTATGTTACTGTTTTTACGTTTTTGCTAGATTTTACTCACCCTCTATCTTTCCCTGTGTGCAGCTGAAACCTGTTCCTCAGAGTCGTGTGATTGTATCTGCCAGATTCCTGAAGCCCATCAAAGAACCCTGTGCAATATTGTGAGTACTGTTTATTGCTTTATTTTATAATCCTAACCTTCTCCTTCACAATGAGACTTAATCAAATATCTCTGTGGGATACTAAAAAGCTTAGGCTGTTAATTCATTCCAAAAATGAAAATTCTGCCTCTGTTTATGCTCCCTTCTCTTGTTACAAATCCATTATGTTTTTTTTCTGTGGATTTTTGGAAGAATCGTGGTGCTTTTTTACACACAGCAAACGCTCACAGTGACCACAGGCTTCAAAAGAGAGAAAAACAAAAAGCAAACAACAAAATAAACTGGAAAGTTTGAGTATAATACTACAAACGTATAAATGCCACATTAATACGTTTCAAAACCACATTTATTGTTTGTATTTTGAGAGAAAATAGATTTTGAATGCTCAGATTTGGTTTTATACCCACAGTGACAAAGCTTATTTTGATTGTTGTATGGTAGGCACGCTACAAATACATATTTGTTCATGCAATAACAAAAATAAAAATAAAACCCAGACTAAAATACCTCAGTGAATGCAAAAGAAGACCAATTAAAACTGAGAAACTGATAATACTAATCCACAAATCTGACATGTTTTCTTGTTGTAGTTTATCCTCATTGTGTGCTAGAAATAGACACTGACAAATGGTTAAATCATTCGGATGTTTGGGAGTAATTATTGATGGTATGGTAACTTTGGCTTGAGCTATTCTTTAAAGTTTGTGCACCAGCAGTATTTATGTATTTATGCACATATCCGTTCATTCGTTTAGTTTCTTTGTATAATTCAAGCTTTTGTTTTGTTTAGCACTGTTAATATAATGTTTGTTTAAAGTTATCTTGTCTTTAATAATGCTTTTAAAATGTTAGCACAAAAACATCATCTATGTTTCCGTTGGATGTTTATCAAATTTTTTTTAACAAACAGCTATAGATGATATTTACACTGTTCAAATAGCAGAATTATCTGATATTTATGCTACTTATTGAAAATAGTGGCAATTACTGCACCTCAGTATTGTAGTAGATTTTAAAACAGTATGCAATAATAACATATTGAGCGTAAATTATAAAGTTAATTAAAATTATGAAATGCATGCCACCTTATTAGGACAATAAAGCCCTCCCTACACCTATCCTAACCCTACCTGATACTTTTTTTTCAACTTTTTGATCATTTCCTTCATTTGTATTGAAAATAAATGTCTTTCCGATGTGATATGAAATTTGAAAAGGGAATAAATAAGGTTTGAACTCTGGTTGATCATGTCAAAAAGACTACAGCATGCATTTTAATATCAGAAGTTTGATATGCATATTTTGTAATGTAGACCAATCGCACTTTGGTGGGCGGAGTTAGTGTAAATAGCCTCTGCCAACAAGGTGTGTGTGTGTGTGCGTGTGCGTATGCGTGTGTGTGTGTGTGTGTGGGTATGTGTGTGTGTGTACGTGTGTGTGTGTGTGTGTGTGCATGTGTGGGTATGTGTGTACGTGTGTGTGTGCGTGTGCGTGTGCGTGCGCATGCGCGTGGGTGTGCTTGTGCGTGTGCGGGTGCGTGTGTGTGTGTGTATGTGTGTCTCAGTGTTGTGGCAAACGGAGACGTCCTGAACCCAGTGGTGAGGTTGCTGATTCCCAGCCGTGTGATTGGCCAGTTTGAGCGGATTTTGGAGATGGTCACGGAGAAAATGGGCCTGCGAATCTTCGGGGGTGTGCGGAGGTACGCAAGCACAATAAAATAATGAAGTTATTTGCGTGATGACAATTGCGTTGAAGTAAAATTAATTCATATTTGTGCTCAAAGCACTTTTTTTAATCCAGAAACAAATGTCTTTGTATGCCGGCAGTTGCTCGTTAAAATCACTCTTAATGTTTGCAGGTGATTTGTGCAACTGTAATAATATTGTGTTTAGAGAGACTAGAGTACAGTCATTTTGATTGACTTTCATTATTGTGGACACACTGTAAAAGTCTGAAATGCTCATGAAAAGTCATTCGGATGCTAAGTGCACCTTTCTCATTATTGAAAAGGAAGCCTTTCTGAGCTGTACTTATCTAATCAATGCCTTTGGCATCTTCTCTTACAGCCTGTACACCTTTGAAGGGACTCTCGTTACGGATGGAAAGGAGTTAGAAAACGGACAGTTTTACATCGCTGCTGGCAGAGATAAATTCAAAAAGCTTCCATACAGTGACCTGCTGTTCAATAAACCCATCGGCATGAAGAGAGTGAATGGGTAAGAGAAAGACATGCATTTCCACTAAAGATGAAGGACGCTTTCAAACAGATTGTGATTTCAGGTCTAAAGCCGCGTCGTTACCGCCGATATATAAATACAGTAGGCAGAATGGAGATGTGAGTACAAATGCATTATACTAGAAAATGTTTACATTGGGTTTCAAGTGGTTAATCATTGGATATTGGTGTTGTGAGGTGGCGAACCATCACCTGAGCAAGTCTGAGTGTGGACAGGAGAAGAGCAGTCCTCCGGCGCAGAGCTCGAACGAGCAGCTGTCCTCTATAGTCCGAGAGATCTCACAGGCCAAACTCATGAACATACGCAAGAAGAGGCGCGAACTCATGGCTTCACAGGAGACTCGGGACAAAGGTAAGACGTCTGCACAACAGCTGAATCCAAGACATTCATGTGGAACACCAGCCTGACTATATATATGTAGAATTAGACACTGTTCAATAGTTTGAGGTCAATACGATTTCTTTTATGTTTCTGAAAGACATATCTTCTGCTCACCAAGGCTGCATTTATTTGATCAAATGCAGTACAAATTGTGAAATATTAATACATTAATTCACAACATTGATGTGAATATTTATTAAACTGTAATTTATTCCTGAGATGCAACGCTGTATTTTCAGCATCATTCCTCCAGTTTTCAGTGTCACATGATCTTCAGAAATCATAATAATACGCTGCTCAAGAAACATTTCTGATTATTATCAATGTTCAAAACAATATTATTTTGTGGAAACCGTGATACATTTTATATTTCAGGATTCATAGATGAATAGAAAGTGTAAAAAAGCAGCATTTATATGAAACAGAAATCTTTTATTACATAAATGCCTATACTTTTGATCCATTTCATGCATCGCTGATGATTAAAAGTATTAATTTATTTGATGCTAACATAACAAAAATTGTAACATTTTACAATAAGATTTATTTTGTAAACATTAACATAAAACATATCAATATGTTTTTTACAGCATTTATTAACCTTTGTTAAATAATGTTAGTTTACAGTGTATGAACTAATATTAACAGATACTTGTTTTAATTAAACTATCTGTTAGTCAATCAATGTTGAGATTAACATTGATTTTAATAAATGCTGTAGAAGTGTTTTTTTTCATCGTTAGTTAATTTAGACCAATGCCAACCACCAAATAAAGGTTTCTGACCTAAACTGTACCTTTAGTTTGTCACCGTCTCGTCACCAATGTGATGAATTGAATTTAAATAAATAGGTTCAATTATACAACACTTTAAAATCACAAAGCCGCATAATTAGCTGTTTTTGCCAACTTTGGTGATGAGTTTGTGTCTGTATGCATGTGTCAGACTCTATTGTCTGATATAACGGTGATGTAATCCTCTGAAGCTTATGTAAGGCACTTCTCTGTGTGACCATGAGATGGCCCTGCTGCTCTGTGCATGTGCTGCTCTCCTGCTTGCTGTGGCCTGAGAGGGATTACATCATGCTCTTCATCATCATCATCATCATGTTTCCTCAGATTGCTGCCGGAGGTGTGCGATCAGCGCCACGCTCCACTGCACGTGTCTCTTGCCACAACATCTCACCAAGTGATGACATTTCAGTGCAAAGAGAGCCTCGCAGAGATCGCTATTAGTCACGCTCCAGATTCTGAAAGAAATCTGATTCGTACTTAAATTGATGTGGTGAAAAATAAAGATCAGGAATAAGAGGTTTGGCAGTGAGGGGTGTCGCGTAATGAGCAGCGTTTGATATGGAGCAGGAGCGTCTGTGTTAGCCGTATGTGTATGTGTGTGTGTGTGTGTGTGAACTGGTATATATGGTTTATGAGGACACACATCTGTATAATAACATGGGTATTACAACATGAAGGTGGTTTATGAGGACACTGCCTATGTCCCCGTAAACCAAAAGGCTTAAAAAAACATACTAAATGGCTTTTTTGTTGAAAATCAAAGAATGCTAAGTCTCCTGTGAGGGCTAAGTTTAGGTGTAGGGCAATAGCATATACAGTTTGTACAGTATAAAAACAATTACGCCTATGGAGTCCCCGTAAACCACATATGCCAGACTGTGTGTGTGTGTGTGCGTGTGTGCATGTGCGTGTGCGTGCGTGTGTGTGCGTTTGTGTTTGTGAGTGCGTGTGTCTGTGTGTGTGTGTGTGTGTGTGTGTGTGTGTGTGTGTGTGTGTGTGTACGTGTGCCTGTGTGTGTGTGAGTGTGTGTGTGGGTGTGTGTGTATGTCTGTGTGTGCGTGTGTGTGTGCGCGCGTGTGTGTGTGTGTGTGTGTGCGTTTGTCTGTGTGTGTGCGTGTGCGTGTGCGTGTGTGTGTGTGCGTGTGTGTGTGTGTGCGTGTGTGTTTGTCTGTGTGTGTGCGTGCGTGTTTGCGTGTGCCTGTGTCTCTCTCTGTGTGTGTGTGTGTGTGTGTGTGTGTGTGTGTGTGTGTGTGTATGTGTCTGTGTCTGTGACTTTGTGTGTGCGTGTGCGTGTGCGTGTGCGCGCGCGCGCGCTGTGTGTGTGTGTGCGGTGAGTCCAGAAGCATCTCTTCCTCATTAGCACTCGAGGTCCTGCTGGTACCCAGGTGGCCTGATACGAGCATATTAAATCTCCATTGGTGATGAAGTCAACAAAAGCACATCTCTCTTCATGCTTCCATTTCTTGTGCCGAGCAGAACGTGTTTCTATGTGAGACCTTTCTAACGTAGGGGAGAGTGGGGGCGGTTGCAACACTTTTTACATTTCCTTCAGTTTCTCAGCGACTGTTTGTATTAGAAAGACAAAAATATATATATATTAAACCCATATATGTCACCTACCTGCCCATACTGTTGCAACATGTGTACATGTGATGATATGAAAGTAATTTGTACTTAAATGGACCCTGAAAAATGTTGCAACTGTCCCCATATATGGGGACAGTTGCAACAGTACCGAGGGGCAGTTGCAACAGTCATTTAGATGTAATAAAACTCATACTTCGGCATCATTTTTCAAATCTTTTTTTAGTTTATTTGAGACCAGAGTTCATTGAGTTAACTTATTAAAGTAAAAAAAACAAGTACACAACAATGTAACACCTTTGTCAATCCCACAAACTGATGTAGGCCCTAACAATTTCATAACACCACCAAAAGAACACAAACTGATTATTTCATAGCATCAAGTATTCACAATTCCCCATCTGACTCACAATTGTGGCAAACGTAAATGGAACCACCATCAGTGCAGGCTTCATGAGCCCATCTGTCTCAGGTGAGACAGTCTCAGGTGAGAACTCAGATTGCACTGGAGGAACTGCAGAAGAGGCAGAAGTCCCAGCGTGCACTGGAGAAACTTCCAAAGGAGCAGATGTCCCAGCTTGCTCTGGAAGAACTGGTGGTGGCGGCCGGTCTGTCACCAAAGATGGTGCAAAGTCACTGTCTTTGAATTTATCTCGGTTATAAGGCCAAATTCCAGTGCTGCTAAAGCCATTCTGCACATTGCCTGGTGTTCCAGCCAATGGGAGGGCCAACCTAATAATTCCAGGAATGTCGTAGATGGACATCGTCAGGCCTGGGTGACTTCTCATCCAGGTATCGCAAAATGTGTTGACATGACGTTTTAGGGGGCCAATAACCTGTCCTCATCTCCTCTCCTGGACATAACCTCTCTCTCTTTTTAATAAAGCGATAGAGGGTTGTGTGGCAAATTGAATACTCTTTTGCCACAGACCTCACTGTCCTGCCATCATTGCTCACTACAGCAGCAGCTAAGGACAGAATAGGTAGAGGGACACTCCTATCTGTTATCCTTTTCCTGTCTCGTGGCATACTGAAAAAACAGAACAGAAAATGTAGGATAGACTGCAGCCTAGTTTGACTTTTAAAAAAGCAATTTGCTGAAATACAAAGAGGAGACACCTGGCTATTGAAATATGTTCTTTATCAAACCACTGATTTGCCTTTTATAAAAAAAATTATCTAATTGTCATTATTATTGTCATGAGGGACAGTTGCAACAATGCGTTGCAACTGTCCCACCCCCTGGCAGCCATCTTAAAACTAGTGATGCTAGCCTAACAAATTAGCTTGAACACATTGTACCTAAGTCTGTTAAGAGCTAAGAAACTGCACATTCAAACTATAAAACTATAAAGATCAATACTTAAACAGTTTAGACATTATGACAAAAAATCTAGTTGTAAAAAAAGTTACTTTTTTACCTTGAATTTCAGTTCTCCCATAAGGTAGTTTCACATGTGGCTGTTAACTTCCAGAAAGAAGCAGGGGCATACTGAGCATGTGCAGTAGGAGTTTCATGACTCCAGCTCATTCCTGATTGGATAAATCAGCAATGTTGCAACTGCCACATGTTGCAACTGTCCCCACTCTCCCCTAATCTGTTGTCATATCATATCTTATACGCAGTGTTGGGGGAAGTTACGTTTAAAAGTAATGCATTACAATATTGGGTTATTCCACGAAAAAGTTACCAATTGAATTACTTTTTATAGAAAGTAATGCATTGCATTACTTTTGTGTTCCTTTTTGTCACATGTGAACTTGTTATTTCAACAAAAAACCCCAAAATTATATTTTTTTTACTGTAAAGGCCCTTTTACACTCAACAGTGAATTGAATAAGACTCTGGCTGAAGGAATACTCCTGATTTCTCTCAACACGCAGACAGGAGAGCTGCCAGTCAATGCATGGGAAAACAAAGTGACTTGCATTACTTATTAGAAAAAGTAACTCAGATATTTCATTGTGGATTTAAAAGTAATGCATTACTTTAATAGTTGCTTGAAAAAAATAGAGTATGAATCTTGAGCTCTTGATTCACATAATAATCATATCTTATACGCAGTGTTGGGGGAAGTTACTTTTAAAAGTAATGCATTAAAATATTGAATGAATGAATGAATGATGCATTTGTATTGCGCTTTATTCTGTATAGCTGTACACCCAAAGCGCTTTACAATCATGTGTGTGGGGGGGGGGGGTGTCTCTCCTCAACCACCACCAGTGTGCAGCATCCCCTTGGATGATCGGTTATTGGGTTATATTTGGCTATTCAACGAAAAAGTTACCAACTGTGTTGCTTTTTATAGAAAGTAATGCATTGCGTTACTCTTGTGTTACCTTTTGTCACATGCGCTGGGCTTGCTTAGTTGTTTCTTTAAATAATAATAAAAAAAGTATTTTTTACTCTAAAGGCCCTTTCACACCAAAAAGTGAATTTAAAAGTAATGCTTTACTTCAGTTGCTGTTGTGTAAATCGTATGAATGTGCAACTCTTGAGTCACATAATAAATGGTGAAGTCAGATTTATTTTTTATAGTAAAATATTCAAGTCCTATCCTACCTTAATATTCAGCAGAGGTGGACCGTAACAGAGTGCATTTACTTGAGTATAGTACTTGAGTACACTTTTTGAGTATCTGTACTTGAGTATTATTTTTTTCTGGAAACGTATGACTTTAACTTCACTTCATTTGAAAGACAAATATCTTAGTTTTCAGTCCACAATTTTTCTATCAAGATCCTCGAAGTAGAAATATGTTACCATGTAGCAGCTTTAAAAGTCAGTTTTTCTTCTCTAAAATCACCGGAAGTACCAGCCTTCACTGAGAGGAACATGTTTTATATGTAAAAGCCTACTAACATAATCTGTTGAGTTTTAGCATAGGAATGATTTTACAGATGCTTGTCATTTTTATTTCATGAATGAAGGGGTTGAACAACTTCTGATTTTTTAAAGTCGACTTTTATGTGATGAAAGCCAAGTCGAAGTCGACTAGTCGCTGATGACGTCATTAATGAACAAATAAGTGACAAACACTTTGTGCACAGACATGAAATATGACACAGCGCTGCCCACATGACTATTGCACCTATACCAGCTTATCTTTATCAGTTCTTTAGTCTTTGGGTCGTTATATTTCTCACCTGCTCGTTCTAAATCAGATACAGATAAGTAGTACAGTACAGATTACATTCATATTAACGAATGCATTAGTGAGAGCGGTTGCGTGTGAATTAATTCTACCTGCAGCGTCTCTCTACTAGTAGTGAAGCTGTGGGATTTAGTTATTAAGAAATATATGTTTCAACTTTTCAGTTTATAAGCTATTTTACCAAGAAATCACAGAACAGAAGTTTAAAACGTGCATTCTGCCATTCGATTTCGAGCATCCAGAAATATAATCACACATGTCTTGTGGAGCGCATTCAGAGTATGAATTAGTTTGTAATTTTAACTGTTTGGAAACGGAGTGTAAATGTGGATTTATTATCCTATAGCGCTCTCTATAGGACCAGCGACTAGTCAACGTCAAGCTTAAAGCATCATGGAAGAGCACTGAAGTCCACTAGTCTGTGCAACCCCAAGACTGTATTGGCTCTGATTTCCAGGAGCATATCCACCGAGGTAATTTCAGGTGGTGATTCGAGTATGACAGAATTAAACCATATACCAAATGGTAGTAGTGAGTCAGTTTAACCATATCAAATTGTAAATTAATGAAGTTTCAAATGTCGCAGAAGTGTGTGTTTGATTCCTTCATGCAGTATATAGGGTTACAGAACCGAGTTTAGTTGCCTGTTTAGTGCTCTGTGACGTAATCTTCAGCATGACTATTCCTGTATTATAGCACTGCTTGTGTTCAGAGCAGCGGTTTTCTCATTTCGGCTGCTAATAATTGAGTTTCAGGATTTGTAGTAGTCTGTTATTTGACATTGATATGAGTTATTACTATTAGAAACGTGAAATAATTAGAAATATAATTTCAGTGTAGTTACACATCTCTGTAAATATGATTAGAAACAGAAGACGGTTTAATGTAAAATGTAAGAGATCGGACACATCACAAGCTGCTTTTATTATGATGGACTTAATATGTCAAGTTAAAACAAAATTAAATACACCCTATTTAAAGGTGTACTCAGTAATTTTGTATATGTTGCACTTGTCAATATTACAGTCTTGTGTTAAGACTAAGCATGGTACTTGCAACGTCAAGGTCATGGGTTCAATTCGCAGAGAAAGCATGAACTGATACGAAATGTTAACATTTGATGCAATGCAAGTCACTTTAGATAAAAGTGTCAACCAAATGTGAAGGTTTTCAGCAATCATGATATAATAACGTTTAAATGAGGAACATTACAGAGTGTACCTTATTTAGTTGAAAACAATAATTAATAATACAAATATTTTTACACATGCATTTAAAATGTCAATGAATCATAAAGACGTTCGAGTAAAGCTCAGTCTTTAAAGCGCCACTCTCGACGCAGGCACAATATTTAGTCACTCTTTTGCTGATTTGATAAATAAACCGTCCATTAGAAGCCAGGGAACGGCGTGCTGGAATATATCACTACGTGCATACATTTTAATATCAATGATTTGCCGAGGATCTGACACCATTATTGAGGGAGTCTAACAGATGGCACAAGTGTTAAGTGAATGTAGGGCAAATTCTCCAATCACATGGTATAATGAAGTCAGAGAGGCTGGTGGAGGAGACTGAGGACGTGTGGATGTGTTCGAGAGAGGGAACGAGGATTCAGGGGGACATTTCTGCGGCTCCGACTCACTCCAGTAATGACAGGGAGGATCAGAGGAGTGTGGAGACGTATGAGAGCCGCTGATGGCTTTCACACTTCAGTATCTCAGGGCTCCTGGTGACAATCCATCCGCAATACTATAATAATGCTGAAATAGGCCATTAAGGTGCCTCTCTCTGTGCCACACTTCAGTGCAGACATACGTGTGTGTGTGTGTGTGTGTGTGTGTGTGCGCGCGCGCGCACGTGCGTGCGTGTGTGTGTCTGAGGTCTTTCAGCACCTCCGAATAGACTGAGATGTGACAAGTGCTAAAGTCTTGCTCGCTTCTAATTGGATCATGGCCTGCAGTGATGGCAGTAATGTATTATCTGAACCAGAGGCAAGAGACAAGCGAATAAAAGAGGATTTGGAAGAGGAGCCAGATCCTTCTTTAAATGTAGAAATGTCATTTTCTTGTCACACTGTATTTTCCTCATTCTGTGCATGATTTAGTTTTCTATGTCTTATACCAGTGTGATCGTTACTGGAACACAAACTCTGTTTTTTTTCTTATTGTTTTTTTTATGCGAATAAAATAGCATTTCTCAGTAATAATGTATAGGCCATTTCTAAACATAAAAACATAAAGGCTTTTACTGTATAAATGTGTAGCTGCTGAGATGTATATTTAATGATAAATGAGTCCTATCCCTTAACATTCGGAGCCATCAATAACTAAGCCATTGAAACTATCTGAGCAGCTGAAACTAAGTATAGTGTTTGCCAATACTTTCAATACTTAATTAATAATTACATTTTTGTCATACAAATACATGTAGATGCAATTTATCAATCCCATCTGGATTTTAAGCTAAACTGTCTAAATAATTGAAGCACTTATATCATTCATAAATGCATCTGAATTTCTGAATGAATTGGTTGAGTGAATAATTCAATGACTCATGCATAAGGACATGCTCATGTTTCATTCATGTATGAATCGGTGGTTGTGTCTGAAACCACATATTCTCTAAGTAGGTATTTCATAGGAAATAGTAATTACTTTGCAAACTTTAATACAATCATTTAGTATGGTGTAGGGGTGTAACGGTACACATATTCCTACCGAACATTTTCAGTACGGGTCTTTCGTTTCGTTACGCAGGTGTACTGAATAAATCATTATTTTTTTTCAGGAAATTCAGACAATAAATGCTGTTTTGGTGCTCTTTGATATGGTGTGACAGATCGCTGTATATATGCCTCGGTTCAAATGGTGAGCACGATCATCCAGTCGTCTTTACTACTAAGTTTTAACATGAAGTAAACACGAATGAACATCTGATGTGATTAAAACAGCTTGTAAACAAAATTTCATGTAGAATATCATTTACCTCAGGCAAGACCTCATTGTCCACAGCGCATCAGTTCATTAGAGAAATGAAGTCTGGAGAAGAGCATTATATTAGACTTTATAGCTACTCATTATATTTTACTGTACCTGTTAGTGTAATAAATACATATTTCACTAAACAAGTTATGACAGCCACGGTTTAGGCTAAATATATGTATTTCAACAACACATAGAAATGGTACATTTTAGAAGTTAATAAAAAAATATTTTAGTACAATTTACATATTTGATATTTATTTTTTTATTTGAGTGTTGATTATATTATAGTTAAAAATGAATAGTAATTCAAGTTAAGTTTTGGCTATGTTGTTAATTGCAAGCTTATAGTAGGCCTAATGTAAAAGGGCTCCCTATATTTTAGAGCAGAGGTAGATTTTTATAGATTTATTTAATTTATTTGATGAGTTAGATTTGAAGAAAATGTTAATTCTAATTGAACATATATATATATATATATATGTGTGTGTGTGTGTGTGTGTGTGTGTGTGTGTGTGTGTGTCTTTGTGTATGTCTGTGTGAGTGCGTGCACGTGTCTGTGTGTCTGTGTGTGTGTCTGTGTGTGTGTGTGTGTGTGTGTGTGTGTGTGTGTGTGTGTGTGTGTGTGTGTGTGTGCGTGCGCGCGTGCGTGTGTGCTTGTTTTGTAGTCTGCATCACTGCCGTTCGTAACTCCTCTCCTGTGGCCTCATGGGATAGTAAAGTGTTCATTGAATGCACACGTCTGAATCTCACCAGAAGTAGTAGCTCATCAAGGTACTTTTCACCTACTGTTTTACACTGAACATTATTTGGCGTAGGATTAACTTCAAAACAGTTCTCTGTGAGAAATTATTAGAATAATGAATTATAAATGAACTGCAAGTAACATACTGAATTAAACAAAATTCTGCACTAGGAAGAAAATAATCAGTTGCATGAATAATTCAATTACTCACTCATGAAGACAGTCAGTTGATATACTAGTGAAATACTGTAACTGCACAGTAACAAAGAGTCACTGTAAAAAACCATTACTAACACACAGTCTGACAGTCTGTCCAATGCTATCTCACAACCAATTCTTATGTATTTTATGAGGTGGCTAATTTGTACGAATTGATTTGTCTAAACCCGTGACGGGTAGGTTTAGGGGTGGGGTCAGGTGTAGGTCATTCTTACAAATTATTATGAATTGTGCAATTTGTTAATTACATACGATTTAGCAAAAAATCAGCCAAGAATTAGCCACCTCGTAAAATATGTACGATTTGCCGTGAGACCGGGTTGGTTTGTCTGGTGCAAACACTGTTGAATTATCAGCGCTCTTGAAACACTGCTCAACCAATTAGATTCCAGGACAAGAACATGCCTTCGATTATAGGGAGATTTTGGCAATATTGCAATTAAACTTTACCTCATGTAAATGCAATACTTAGATTTAAATAATGCGATTACACTTGAAATCGCAGCAAGCATAATCGTATTAACATAGGTGGAGTATGCCGATTTTAATCGAAATATACAGGCGTGTAAACACCTTAATCGCAGTATTGTCGCTCTGACCAAATTGTGCATGTGCTCATGACGTACATGAAGGTCAAGGTCATTTTTATTTATATAGCTCCTTTAAACAACATTAAATGCTGACCAAGGTGCTTCACAGTAACAAAATACAATGATAGAAAAATACAAGGTATCAAAATTAAATGAATAACATAAAACTAAATAAAAAGAGGAATGAGAATTGTACTCACTAAGACCAACATATCCAACAACTATGAATAGGCTTGAGAAAAGAGATACGTTTTCAATGATGTTTTAAATCCAGATAAGGAAGATGATAACCTAACAGATTGAGGTAACAAATTCCACAGCTTAGGGGCTAAAACAGAAAAGGCTCTATCACCTTTAGATTTCAGGCGAGACAATGGGACAGTTAATAGATATTCAGAGGAAGATATAAGAGTTCTCCGAGGTGAATATGGACAAATAAGGTCTGAGATAAATTGGAGACAGACCATGCAAGGCTTTAAATACAAAAGTTAATACATTGAACTAAATTCTAAATTTAACTGGTAGCCAGATGTACTAAAATAGGGGTAATATGCTCCCTCTTCTTCTTCCCCATTAAGAAGCGGGCTGCAGCATTTTGAACCAGTTGCAAACGTGAAAGGGAAAACTGGTTGACCCCAGCATATAAAGCATTACAATAATCAAGCCTTGTAGAAATGAAGGCATGAATAACTGTCTCTAAATCACCAAAAGATAGAAGAGATTTCAGTTTACGTAAACCCCCAAGCTGGAAGCACTCACAACAGAGTGTATTTGCTTGTCGAATTTTAACTCTGAATCAAAAACAACACCTAGGTTCTTTTCATGAGAATGGATATTTGCTTGCAAGGGTCCTAAACTAGAGGACAGGGCGTTAACCAAATGAGAGGAGCCAAATAGAATGACTTCAGTCTTGTTCTCATTTAACTGATGAAAATTATCACCCATCCAGGTTTTGATGTAATTTACGCAAGCAAACAAGTCGGATAAGGACATAGGGTGAATCCCAATTCTCTGTCTTACCCCTTCCGCTTAGTTTTGCACGTTAACGTGAGAGTGTCCCAATTTTGGTTTTGATCGAGGGGTAGGGGTAAGTGGAAGGGGTAGATACCCCTTAAAACCAAGCATTTTCGCGAGCTTACTTGAAACGAAGGGGAACCCAGAACACACTGATCCAGATCATCCAGAGAGTCCCATAAATGTAAGTATTTTCGGGCTTAAATAATTTATTTAAAAATTACAACAGTCTTGTTTTGTGTTCTACAGAGTCCTGTACATATATATTTACAACCATGTTCTTAATTGAAACGTTTTTAAAAATCTCAATTTTTCCACGCTAACGTTACATTGCTGATTTGCTCAACAGTCCCACGTTTCTCTGACTAGAGAAAACATCACTAAAACCCACGCAATCAACATACACACACTTGCAGACGTTTGTGAACAACACTTGTCGCCTCTGGTGATGTAGCAGCCAGCTAGCGACGATGTATGATGACGTAACAGTAACCAAGTGGCGTTTCATTTCATAGGGGGGTGTTTTCACCCCCTAGCGCTTACCCCTCGGTTTCGAGGGACAAGGGCTAGAGGTAAGACGAAGGGGAAGGAGTAAGACAGAGAAATGGGATTCACCCTTAGACCCAGGTTTGATTGACATGTACAACTGGGTATCATCCGCATAAATGTGATATGGGACCTTGTGAAACTCAAAAATGTAACGAAAAGGGAGCATATATAAAGAAAACAAAATTGGGCCCAAGATGGAGCCCTGCGGCACCCCTCCAGTAACAGAGGCAAGTGATGAGTGAGACTGACCTTACTCCACAGAGAAACTCCTCGCAGTAAAATAGGATTCAAACCAATCTAAGGCTGAATCACAAACACCAACTTCGGTTTTTAACCTGTTTAAAAGAATGCAGTGATCTACTGTATCGAATGCCGCACTTAAATCCAACAGTACCAAAACTGCACAATTTCCAGAATCCACAAATAATAACAAATCATTTACCACTCTTAACAAGGCCAATTCAGTGCTATGCTTGGATCTAAAACCTGACTGAATGGGATCCAATATATTATTCTCAACTAAGTAAGGTGACAACTGATTTAAAACTGCTTTCTTCAATACTTCTGATAAGAA